>JAVSCE010008375.1:0-181105 GCA_032199065.1 Smutsia gigantea | reverse complement strand
TGGAGTGTGGGTGGGACCTGTGGCTTGTTTCTAACCAACAGTAAAGGTGACAGGATGACACTTATGTTCCATGTAATCATAATGCCTGTATTGCTGGAAGAACCTCTCTTTTGCTGGCTTTGACAAAGTAAGTGACCATATGGGAGGCCCACATGGTAGAACTAAGGGTGGACTCTAGCCAAAGGGATGGAAAAAGATATTTCATGCAAACAACAAGGAAAAAAAAGGTGTTGCAGTACTTGTATCAGACAAAATAGACTTCAAAACGAAGAATGTAGCAAGAGATAAAGAAGGACATTACATAATGATAAAGGGGTCAGTCCAACAAGAGGATATAACCATTTTAAATATATATGCACCCAACACAGGAGTGCCGGCATATGTGAAACAAATACTAACAGAATTAAAGGAGGAAACAGAAAGCAATGCATTCACTTTAGGAGACTTCAGCACACCACTCACTCCAAAGGATAGATCAACCAGACAGAAAATAAGTAAAGACACAGAGGCACTGAACAACACACTAGAACAGATGGACCCAACAGACATCTACAGAACTCTACACCCAAAAGCTACAGGACATACATTCTTCTCAAGTGCACATGGAACATTTTCCAGAACAGACCACATACTAGGCCACAAAAAGAACCTCAGTAAATTCAAAAAGATTGAAATTCTACCAATCAACTTCTTAGATCACAAAGGTATAAAACTAGAGATAAATTGTAGAAAGAAAACAAAAAGGCTCACAAATACATGGAGACTTAACAACATTCTCCTAATTAATCAATGGGTTAACAACCAAATCAAAACAGAAATCAAAGAATATATGGAGACTAATGACAACAACAACACAAAGCCACAACTTCTGTGGGACGCAGCAAAGGCAGTTCTAAAAGGAAAGTATATTGCAATCCAGGCCTATTTAAAGAAGGAATAACATTCCCAAATGAATAGTCTAAAGACACAATTACTGAAATTGGAAAAAGTAGAACAAATGAGGCCCATAGTCACCAGAAGGAGGGACATAATAAAGATCAGAGAAGAAATAAATAAAATTGAGAAGAATAAAAAAATAGAAAAAATCAATAAAACCAAGAGCTGGTTCTTTGAAAAAATAAACAAAATAGATAAACCCCTAGCCAGACTCATTAAGAGAAAAAGAGAATCTACACACATAAACACAATCAGAAATGAGAAAGGAAAAATCACGACGGACCCCACAGAAATACAAAGAATCATAAGAGAATATTATGAGAATCTATATGCTAACAAGCTGGAAAACATAGAAGAAATGGACAACTTCTTAGAAAAATACAACCTTCCAAGACTGACCAAGCAAGAAACAGAAAAACTAAACAGACCAATCACCAGCAACGAAATCGAATTGGTAATCAAAAAACTACCCAAGAACAAAACCCCAGGCCTGATGGATTCACCTCTGAATTCTACCAGACATATAGAGAAGAAATAACACCGATTCTCCTTAAAGTTTTCCAAAAAATAGAAGAGGAGGGAATACTTCCAAACTCATTCTATGAAGCCAGCATCACTCTAATACCAAAACCGGGCAAAGACCTCACCAAAAAAGAAAATTACAAACCAATATCCCTGATGAACGTAGATGCAAAAATACTCAACAAAATATTAGCAAACCGAATTCAAAAATACATCTAGAGGATCATACACCATGATCAAGTGAGATTCATCCCAGGGATGCAAGGATGGTACAACATTCATAAATCCATCAACATCATCCACCACATCAACAAAGAAGAACAAAAACCACATGATCATCTCCATAGACGCTGAAAAATTCAGCATCCATTCCTGATTAAAACTCTCAACAAAATGAGTATAGACGGCAAGTACCTCAACATCATAAAGGCCATATATGACAAACCCACAGTTAACATCATACTTAACGGCGAGAAGCTGAAAGCTTTTCATCTAAGATCGGGAACAAGACAGGGATGCCCACTCTCTCCACTGTTATTCAACATAGTACTGGAGGTCCTAGCCACCGCAATCTGACAAAACAAAGACATACAAGGCATCCAGATTGGTAAAGAAGAAGTCAAATTGTCACTATTTGCAGATGGAATGATACTGTACATAAAAAACCCTAAAGACTCCACTCCAAAACTACTAGAACTAATATCTGAATTCAGCAAAGTGGCAGGATACAAAATTAACACACAGAAATCTGTTGCTTTCCTATACACTAACGATGAACTAACAGAAAGAGAAATCAGAAAAACAATTCCATTCACAACTGCTTCAAAAAGAATAAAGTACCTAGGAACAAACCTAACGAAGGAAGTGAAAGACCTGTACTCTGAAAACTACAAGACACTCCTAAGAGAAATTAAAGAGGACACTAACAAATGGAAATTCATCCCATGCTCTTGGCTAGGAAGAATAAATACTGTCAAAATGGCCATACTACCTAAAGCAATCTACAGAGTCAATGCAATCCCTATCAAACTACCAACAGCTTTCTTCAATGAACTCGAACAAATAGTTCTAAAATTTCATAGGGAACCACAAAAGACCTCAAATAGCCAAAGCAATCCTGAGAAGGAGGAATAAAACAGGGAATTACGCTCCCTGACTTCAAGCTCTACTACAAAGCCACAGTAATCAAGACAATTTGGTATTGGCACAAAAACAGACCCACAGACCAGTGGAACAGAATAGAAAATCCAGACATTAACCCAAACATATACAGTCAATTAATATTTGATGAAGGGGCCTTGGATATACAATGGGGAGATGACAGCCTCTTTAGCAGCTGGTGTTGGAAAAACTGGACAGCTACATGTAAGAGAATGAAACTGGACTACTGTCTAACCCCATACACAAAAGTAAACTCAAAATGGATCAAAGACCTGAATGTAAGTCATGAAACCATAAAACTCTTAGAAAAAAACATAGGCAAAAATCTCTTGGACATAAACATGAGCGACTTCTTCATGAACATATCTCCCGGGCAAGGGAAACAAAAGCAAAAATGAACAGGTGGGACTATATCAAGCTGAAAAGCTTCTGTACAGCAAAGGACACCATCAGTAGAACAAAAAGACATCCTACAGTATGGGAGAATATATTCATAAATGACGTATCCAATAAGGGGTTGACATCCAAAATATATAAAGAACTCATGCACCTCAACAAACAAAAAGCAAATAACCCAATTAAGAAATGGGCAGAGGACATGAATAGACACTTCTCCAAAGAAGAAATTCAGATGGCCAACAGGCACATGAAAAGATGCTCCACATCGCTAATCATCAGAGAAATGCAGATTAAAACCACAATGAGATATCACCTCACACCAGTGAGGATGGCCAACATCCAAAACACAAACAACAACAAATGTTGGCGAGGATGTGGAGAAAAGGGAACCCTCCTACACTGCTGATGGGACTGCAAATTAGTTCAACCATTGTGGAAAGCAGTATGGAGGTTCCTCAAAAAACTCAAAATAGAAATACCATTTGACCCAGGAATTCCACTCCTAGGAATTTACCCTAAGAATGCAGCAGCCCAAGTTGAAAAAGACAGATGCACCCCTATGTTTATCGCAGCACTATTTACAATAGCCAAGAAATGGAAGCAACCTAAGTGTCCATCAGTAGATGAATGGATAAAGAAGATGTGGTACATATACACAATGGAATATTATTCAGCCATAAGAAGAAAACAAATCCTACCATTTGCAACAACATGGATGGAGCTAGAGGGTATTATGCTCAGTGAAATAAGCCAAGCCGAAAAAGACAAGTATCAAATGATTTCACTCATATGTGGAGTATAAGAACAAAGAAAAAAACTGAAGGAACAAAACAGCAGCAGACTCACAGAACCCAAGAACGGACTAATAGTTACCAAAGGGAAAGGGACTGGGGAAAATGGGCGGGAAGGGAGGGATAAGAGGGAAAAAGGGGCATTACGATTAGCAGATGTAATGTTGGGGGGGCACGGGGAGGGCAGTACAACTCAGAGAAGACAAGTAGTGATTCTATAGCATCTCACTACGCTGATGGACAGTGACTGTAATGGGGTTGGTGGGGGGGACCTGATGAAGGGGGTAGTTTAATAATCATAATATTGCACATGTAATTGTAGATTAATGATTCCAAAATAAATTATTAAAAAAAAAAAGAACTGATGGTGGCCCCTGGCTTGCAGTCAGCAAGAACCAGAAGCCCTCAGTCCTACAGGTAAGGTAACCAGTTCTTTCCAATTTGCCTGGGCTTTCTTGATCTTTGCACTGAAAGCCCTATATTCTAGAAAACCTTAGTCTGCCCCCTGGCTTTAAAACTAAAGCCCTGTCTTCCTGAAAACTAGGATGGTTCGTATATTCGTTTGCTCAGGGTGCCATAAGCACCACAAACTGGGGTGCCTAAACAACCAAAGTTCACTCTTTCACAGTCTGGAAGCTGGAAGTCCAAGATCAGGGTATTGGCTGGGTTGGTTTTTCCTGCGGCTCCTCTCCTCATCTTGAAGGTGGCTGTCTTCTGTCTGCATCTTCACATGCTCTCCCCTCTACACATGTCTGTGTACTGATCTCCTCTTCCTATTGGGTTAGGGCACACCCTAGTTAACTTCATTTTTCCTTACTACCTCTTCAAAGATCCTATGTCCAAATATAGTCACATTCTGGGGTATTGAGGGTTAGGACTTCAACATATGAATTTTGGAGATGACACAATTCAGTCTATTACAATTGGTTCTCCTACTTGACAACCCACAAGGACCTGAATCTTGCCAAAAACCATGTGAGCTTGCAAGCAGACCTTCCCCAGTTGGGCCTCCAGATGAGACCCAGTCTCAGCCAACACCTTATAGCAGAGGAACCAGATAAGTCATGTCCAAACTCCTGACCCATAGAAACTGTGAGATAATAAATGTGTGTCATTTTAAGCTACTAACTTTGTGGTAGTTTGTTACACAATAGGTCATTAACACATTGAATTATACTAGCAACTTGTATAACTGTGTCTGTTGCTTTCTGCTGACACCTGACATGGAACCCTCTATTTCCATATTTTCAAGATGTTCTTCTGGATGACCTCTATTAATCTTCAGGCTCCTCTCTGTCTAACCTGACAGTTCATTACTCTGGGCTCTTAGGTGGTAGATTTTTGTTTTTGTCAAAGTGCTTTCACATGCCTTGGCAATCAATCAACTTATTGGCTTGTTGGGTTTTATCTTCTTTCCAGCCACACAAGATAGCCTTTCCTTCCTAACTGCAGCTGGGTGGGTGAATGTCAGAGAGGAGATGTGATCATTGCAATGAACTCCATTCTCTAAGTGCCTTCACAGTTCTTCTCATCACTGACCCAAGGTGCTCTGCAGCATACTCATGGTAGTACAAAGTTGCCTTTGAAAAAAGAATTCCATGTAGAACTGCATGTTCTCATCTCTGCTTGGAGATGCACACTGGGCATATTAAAGTGACTGATAAGTCCTGCATGGGGAGAAACCACTTTGATGCCTTTTGAGGAACACTGCTCTGATGTACACATGACACTGCAGGGTAAGTAATATTATCCCCATTTTCTAGGTGAGGCCATTGAGTTATGTTCTAGTGCCTTGCCCATGGTCACTCAGTTGACAAAGAACCTGGGATTCAGAACCAGGCTGGGGAACACCAAAGCCTGAATCACCACTGCCCCATACAACCTCTTAAAACAAGCAAGGAATTAGATGAGGCCTTCGTGGATCTTAAGGGGCTGGTTAATGTCAAGAAGTTGCTAGAACAAAGGCAGGGGCTAACATGGGGGCTGTGCTGATGTTTTCTGCTGAAAATAGCCTCCTGGTGAAATTCCAACGCAACCTAAGTGTCCATCGGTAGATGAATGGATAAAGAAGAGGTGGTACATATACACAATGGAATACTATTCAGCCATAAGAAAGGAAACAAATCCTACCATTTGCAACAACATGGATGGAGCTGGAGGATATTATGCTCAGTGAAATAAGCCAGGTGGAGAAAGACAAGTGCCAAATGATTTCCCTCATTTGTGGAGTATAACAACGAAGCAAAACTGAAGGAACAAAATAGCAGCAGACTCAGAGACTTCAAGAAGGAACTAGTGGTTACCAAATGGGAGGGGTGTGGGAGGGCGTGTGGGGAGGGTGGGAGAAGGGGATTGAGGGGTATTTTGTTTAATACACATGGTGTGGGGGATCATGGGAAAAACAGTGTAGCACAGAGAAGGCAAACAGGGAATCTGGGGCATCTTACTACACTGATGGACAGTGACTGCATTGGGGTATGGGTGTGGACTTGATAATATGGGTAAATGTAGTGACCACATTGTTTTTTCATGTGAAACCTTCATAAGAGTGTATATCAATAATACCTTAATAAAACAAATAATTTTTTAAAATAATAATAATAAAAAAAAGATAATGCTGACCCAAAAGACCAGCGGCAGAAGATGGCTTGGTGTGCTATACACATCTGCTGTTGCTCAGCATTCTTGTGGAACTCAAAAAAAAAAAAATTTCCTGGGAATGCCAGAATCAGAACTGTAGCTTGAGTAAAAGGGAAAAAAAAGACAAAACTGATCATGTTAGGAATTTTTCTTGTAAGACAGTGCAAATCAAACTGGCTTCAGCAAAAAGAGATTTATTGGCTCAAGTGACTAAAATTCCAAGAATATTTCAGCTTTAGGCAAAGCTGGCCCCAGGGCTTAAGTAATGTCATCAAGCCTGAATCTCTCTCTCTCCCTTTCTGGCCTGTCCTCTCTTCCATGTTGGCTTCATGGCTGCCAGGAGTTTTATGCCACATCCTCCAGGTCGGGGATCAGAAGAAAGAGATGCTCCTTCAGGGTCCCACTGCCAAGTCTACAGGCCCAGCCCTAACTGGCCATCCCAAATCAGTCACAGAGGCCATGGGAATGCAGTAAGATGATTTACTTAGACTTGTATGATTGTCCTGGACTTGGGGGTGCACCATCTTCAGACTGAAAGTAGAAGGCTGTGGCCCCTGATGAAAAGGAGGGCAGTTGCCAGAAGGAGGAGGGACGGATGTTCTGAAGGCAGGCACAGATGTTCACTGCACTAAGAAATGAATCAGCCCCTGTGTGCTAGCAACTTCTGTTTGCCCCATGACTCTCCTCCTTCCTGTGCGGAGCTCTCAGCCCACTGCTCTCCACCTTCTGGATGGACTTGACCAATGGGGAGCCCCTGCAGGCCTCCGGAAAACAGTGAGGTTAAGGGTTCCCTGAGGCTGGCTGTCTCCCTCCACTGAGGGGCACCTCTCCTCTCCAGGCTGCTATATCCGCACTCCTGCTGGGTTTCCGGAGCTCTCCTGCCCCTCCTGCCTTTCCACCTGGGTGGTTACATCTCCTCCATTTCTAGCCCAGGGTTTCCCCAAGCCCGCCCACGCCTTTGCAAACAGCCCCCCTAGAATTACCTTGATGTGACTATTGCGACATTTCCTGAAGTCTGGTCCTTGAAGAGATTCGGAGAGGAAACCCAGTCCAGGCTGGGACACCTGCCTTCTCCCATGGTCCACCAGCAACAGCCCTCCCCCACCCCCGCTGGGGCCCCTGTCCTTCACAAGTCTGAAAGTCAATGAACTGGGGAAGATGAAAAAGTTCTGGTGACAATGTGAATGCACTCAACATCACTAAACTGGTCACTTGAAAATGATGAAAATTCTACGTTATATCTATTTTACCACAGTTTTGAAAATGATTCTTAGATGTTTTTTAAAAGGAAAAAAAAAAGAGCCAGTAAGCACACACCCTCCTCCGGTGGCCCATGTCTGATTTCCCCTCCCCACACCGGGTCTGGACGCTCCTGCTTGGAGGCACTGGGTAATAAGGCAGGCAGTCTCCTCTGGTTCAATGCTGTATTGATTCGCGTTTCTTGGGGAGAACAAGGCACAGGCTGATCTCCTTCCAGTGGATCTGAACTTCAGATGCCCCCAGGCCCCAAGAACAAAATAATGCGAACCGTTTCCAACCCAGCTGGGGGCGGGCAGGGAGAAAAGAGAGAAAGGCTCTTGCCCTGGGAAGGAGCCCTGATACCAAGGTCCCAGCAGACGCCCAATTTCCCCTTCCCAGGGCGGAACTGAGTCACCCTGCCCGCACCCTCCAGGCAGCTGCTGTTCCTCCTGTGGGCAGGGAATGCCCTACGTCTGAGGACAGACACCCACATGCAACAAATCAAGAATTCCTTCCTCCTGGAAAAACAAGGATCCAGAGCACACAGCAAGCCAGGGTCTAGATGCAGATAGTGAGCCCAGAGACCAAGCAGCCCTCACCACGCCACATTCCAGAGCACACTGTCCCTTGGAAACCTAAGTGAGCCACATGAGGATAACATTTCCTAGTAGCCACATTAAAAAAATAATAAAGGAGAAAGAAACAGATGAAATTAAGTGTAATGTTTTATTTAACCAAATTGGTCCAAAACATTATCATTTCAGCATCTAACCCACATGAAAAATGATCAGTGAGACATTTACATTCTTTTTTTATATGAACATTTTGAAATCCACTGTGCATTCTACCCTTGCAGCCCATCCCAAGGTGAATGCTAAATTTCCATTGGAAATATTTGATCTGTATTTCGATTTCACAAAACTGACAGTTGGAAAGGTAGATGGACCTACCCAAGTTGTTCTGGAGACTTAAAAGTCTTCGAAGCACTGAGTAACAAAAACTCATTTTCCTTTAATATTTGTATCCACATCATAACAACTACTTTAGGTTTTTATTTTAAATTTAAATTAATTAAAATAAAGTAAAATTTAAAGTCCAGTTTCTCAGTCTCAACTAACCACATTTCAAATGCTCCACATGTGGCCAGTGGCTATTGTTTTGGGCAATACAGTTCTAAATGGGGAGAGATGACTAAAATCTATATCAATGAAATCATTTCATGTAAATGAATCACACAGTAGTTTTGTTTTGTCTGACTTCTTTCATTTAGCATAAGTATTTTAAAAGGCATCCATGTTTTTGCTTGTGGGTATGTACATATACTTTTACCAGATGAAGGTAAGTGCTACAAAGGAAGTCAAGTATAAGGCAAGCCTAAAGAGGGTTCTGGAGCTCTTTTAGACAGAGAAGAGAACCGGGCCAGCCTCTCTGTAGAGGTGACATTTGGGCAAAGACTTGGAGGCAGTGGGGATCTGAGCCAGTTTGGATCTGACAGAACAGTATCCCAGGCAGAGGAACAGCGAGGGCAAAGGCTCTAAGGAAGCATGGCAGAGGCCAGGGGTCCTGAACAGATGGAAGGAGAGAAAATGACCAGATTCTGTAGTAAGACTTGGCTTCTGAGTGTGATGGTCCCCTGACTGGTCTCCAGTGTCCACTGCCCCCATCCTAGTCCATTCTCAACCCAATCTGCCATCTGTTCTCTGGCTTCTTTCATGCAGCACAGTTATGCTGAGAGTCATCCATAGTACTGTGTGTATCAATAGCACATTCCTTATGATAGTATTCCATTGTATGGACTGACCATCATTGTTTATCCATTTACCTCTTGATGGACTGTTGGTTTATTTCTAGGTTTTGGCTATACAAAGAAGACAACTGTGAGCATTCATGTACAAGTATGCTTTCATTTCTCTTGGATAAATACCTAGGAGTGGGACTGCTGGTTCGTATGGTAGGTATATAATTAACTTAATAAAACTCCCAAACTTTTCCACAGTGGTTGTACTGTTTTACATTCCCTCCAGCTGTGTATGAGAGTTCCAGGGCCTCTATATCCTCACCAACACTTGATATTGTCAATCTTTTTCATTTTAGTCATTCCAGTTGATATGCTATCTCATCATGATTTTGGAATGAGATCTTCAAGGTCCACGATATTCACTCATGCATTCAACAAATATTTGCTGAGAACCCATGAAGCACCAGGCACTGTGCCAAGCACAGTTATGAGTAGAAACAAGCACAGTCTTGTAGAGTATTTAGTTTCTTGTGCAGACTGACATTTATCAACTGTTGAATCACAGGGGCTTTCTAGACATATGATACTAAAAAGTATGAAACAAAGAAGCATGATCTACAATTAGGGGAGAAGAAATCAGGGCAGGTTCCTCTGAGAAACAGCATTTTTTGTTGTTGTTGAGCTTTTTATAATGAGTAAAAACTACCTAGTTGAGAGGGGAAGAAGAAGGAAAGAGAAATCCAGAAGGAAAAGAAGTCCACACACAAAGGACTACAAATGAGCTGGGATGCTTTTGGCTGCCAGTAACAGCTGTGAGGAAATTTAATTATCTCATAAAATAAGCCAGGAGAGCATCAGTTTCCAGATGATTTTGGTTCCACAATCAAGAACCTAGGGGCTCAATGACTTTCTGCTCCACCATCCTCAATGGGTCAGCCATGTCTTGCCTCATAGTCATAAAATGGTTGCCAGGGCTCCAGGCACCACTCTTTCATACAACAGTGAGCCAAGCAGGAAGGAAGGGTGAGGTGCCATAAAGGAGCTTTCCTCTTATGTGCTTCTCTCTTTTTAAGGGTGAAAATCTGCCCCCAACAGAATTCCCCTAACATCTCACTGGTTAGAGTTGGGTGTCATGCCCACTTCAGATCAACAAGAAATAGGATTTCCTTAAAATTACCTGATTAATGCCCTGGGGCAGGGCAGCTCACCCTCCAAATTAAATCTGGGCTCTGTTCAAAAGGAAAAGGAGGGAACGGTTGACAGCAAGGTGACCACCAGGGCCTGCCAGCTCACAGATTACTGCTTAACTGAATTGGCCACCATCTAACGACTGTCTCGGTTGCTGGCCTGAGGCAACATGGCAAAAGCTGTGGGACAGTCAAGTGGCTTCATCTCAAACACCAAAACTTAGTTCTCAAGTGTCCCTCTAAGCCCAAAGAGGTCCCAGTGGGGCCCACAGCCTGGGAGCAATGGGTGAGTTACATGAGCCTTACTTCTAAGGCTTTCTGAGTAAGGGTCCGGCCCCCTGCCTCCACCCCCACTGAGACATCTGGAGTGGAGCTGGGGGCTGGGCAGCAGCTCAAATCCTCCTTGGCACCAGCCCCAGCCCAGCCAGCTGCTGGCACTCAACCAGTTCTCTCTCTCTCTTGCAAAGTCCTTTGTTTTTTTCACTTCCCTGTGGGAAATATCTCAGCAATTTCAGATTGCAGCTCTGAAGAGGAAGGTCAACCTGGAACAGGAATAATTGGATGACGGCTCCACCCCCTCTTCCCTGCTAAGGGGGTCACAGCTGGGTTTGTGTGTGAGGGTCAGTCCACATCTGTGGTTGTGCACGCTCAGGATGAGTGGACAAAGTGTGTGTAAACAGATCTGTGTTTATGGGGGGGGGGCGTGGACAGTAGGTAAGAGGGGTGTGCTGTGGGTTTACCTTCATTCATTCAGCCAAAATTCACTAAGACCAACTAGATGCCTAGTACTTCTCTGCCTTCTCAAGAAAATAACAGCACACTCCTCCCACTCAGGAGCTTACATTCCCCAGGGGAAAGATGAACAATAAACAAAAAAACAAAAAAGGGTAACTTTAGATAATGCAGTATGCTGGGATGGAAGTACAGCTTGATGATGCCTTTGATTCCTCTGCTCAAGAGGTCAGAGGAGGCCTGTCTGCACAGCTGACATCTGAGCTGAAAACTGGGTAAGAGGAGCCAGCTGTGCAAAGAGCTTGGGGAGGCTGGCTCCAGAGAGAAAGTGCATTGAGTCCAAAAGCCCTAAAGTGGAACGGAACTGGTGAGTTCCTGGAACAAAAGGGAAGTCTGGGGGTATGGGAGGTGGCACATGCGCCCCTGAGGCTGTGTATGAGTGTGAGCACAGGGCCTCAGGGTGCTCAGCTCTGAGTTTGGATACTGAGTCAATCAGCTCAGGAGGACTCTGTAGGCTGTGTTAGAAGAATGTTACTTTTTTCTGGAAATCCTGGAGGCAGGTAGAGCTGTAAAGAAGCTGTCTTTGGCTCTGGGGGCTGGCTGAAGCATCAAAACACTGCTTTTTTTCACAGTGGCAATGTGCCCAGCTGAAGAATTCCATTTCCAGCCCCCTGTGCAGATATTGGCGGTCAATGAGTGACAAGAAGAAGTTGTTAGGACAGGCTCTCCTTGGAAGGCATTCTATTTTAAAAAGTCAGATTTACCGAGGCATAATTTATATACAGTATTCAGTAGCATTCCACCAATTTTCAGGAATTTTGTGAGCAGTCGTTAAACTGCTGGCATCTTGAAATCAGCTGTGGTGGGAGTGTTCACACCGCAGAAATAGGTAAACATTACACGTTAGGATTTCCAGTTACCTCCATCCCCTAAAAGGGCTGACTTAAAAGTATGTAGTTGATATATTTGTAGTGAACAGTTCTGTGTGCAAATGCATAGGGCTTGTGTATCCACCACAATCAAAGTACAGAACAATTTCATCACCCCCAAAATTCCTGTGTTCCTTTGAAGTCAACCCTTTCCCCTACCCTAGGTCCCTACCAACCACTGGTCTATTTCCTGTCCCTCTTGCGTTGCCCTTCCAGAATGTCATTTTATAAATGAAGTCATACAGCTTCTTTCATTTAGCAAAATGAACCTGACATTTACCCATGTTGTTGGATGTATCAGCAGCTCATTCTTATTTAATGCTGAGTAGTATTTTTCACTGTATGGATACATTATAGTTTATTTATCCAGTTACCTATGGAATCTGCCTTTGCCCCCTTCCCTGACTTCCTGTCTACATGTGGACAAGATGACTGGAGCTGTAGCAGCCATGCTGTAACCATGAGATAGACTTAGAAGCCACAATATGAATGGTAGTGCAAAATGATAGGAGGAATCTAGGTGCCTGAAAATAGCAGCATTCAACTGCTTCCAGACTTTTTATACGAGAGAAGTAACTGCTCTTCTATTTAATCAACTCTTGAATGGGTTTTCTACTACTAACAACCAAATTTAATACTGATACACTAAGCAAAACCTGAACTACTTTCCTCTCTCTCTCTCTCGGGATTTTTCCAGAAGAAGGAGGTGATGTTGGAGGGATGTATACTTTAAAGGGGACACAAGACCATTTCATGAGACAGATTGATGGGTGAGAATACAAAGGACCCTCCAAGCCAAGTAGCCCTTCCTTGTTGTTCCTTCTAAATTGGGATTCTCCCAGAGTTTAGAGGATGTATTAGTTTTCAATGCTGCATAACAAATCACCAGAGATTTAGCAGCCTTCAACACCCAAATTTATTATTTTGCAGTTTCTGTGGGTCAGGAGTACAGGCCCAGGCTTGCTGGGGCCTCTGCTCAGGGTGTCACCAGGCTGCAATCAAGGTGTCAGCTGGGTGGCCATCTCATCTGAGGCTCAGGTTCCTCTTGCAAGTTCCCTCTAGTTGTGGGCAGAATTTGGTAGGACTGGCTCATTGGGCTCAGAGGCCCCTGCTCACAGCATGCTGCTTTAATTCTTCAAAGTCAGCAGGGGAGTCTCTCTCCTGTTTGCTACTACAAACATTCATATAATGTAACCATGGGAGTGGCTATACCTTCACATTTTTGACATATAATGTAACCTAATCAAGGGAGTGCCTGTTCCATCATGTTTACACTCTGGGGGCGGGAATTACACAAGGTGTACACACCAGAGGAGGGAGGCCCTTGGTGCCATTTTAGCATCTTGCCTACCACAGAGGACAAAGCTTTTGGTGAAAGCCTGGCCTGGTACAAACGTAAACCTCAAGGAGCCCAGCCCAGGAGGGCACACAGTTTCCCAGGGTGGTTGTCGACAGTCTGCCTGGGGGCCCTCCACTGCCAATCTCGGCACAAATTGCTGGCTCCTCACCCTGCATGAAACAGACACTCTTGAGTGACCCCAGAGAGATGAGGGGAAGCAGAGCCAGCCAGGGGGCCAGACTCATGTGCGGAGCCTCTGCAGCAGTCTGGGAGGCACCAGCAGGACCGCTTCATGGAACCAGAGGACAAAGGGACCGAGAGGGGGAAGTGAGGAGTCAGGATTAGATTCGGTCATCCATAACAGAAAACCCATTTACTGAGGCAAGGCAGGGATCCACAGGGAACCTGTAGACAGAAAACAAGCCCAGCTGCCCATAGAAGGTTATTGCATTTTACAGATTAAAAAATGGCATTCAGAGATGTTGAGTGACTTGCCCAGGGTTACACAACTAGTAAGTGGCAGAGCTGGGATTTGAACTCATTTGATTTGATCCTCATCATTTGCAGCAAGTTAAGTTCTCATATGTCATGCGAACCTTGGCACCTGCTCTGAGTCAAACCCAAGGCAAGCTGGAAACTTGAGAAGCCTCTACCTGTTCAGCAGATGGGCCAGAGTCCCCGCCTTCCTCTGACAGAAGCCCCTGACAAACAAAGATGGCTGGCACCCAAGCCAGCAAAAGAAACACAGCCTGGGTCAGGAACCACGAAACCAGACAGAAGAAGCCCCATTTCTTCCTCACAGGCCACCAACAGACCAGGGAGGATTTGCCCGAAAGTTCAATCTCCTCTGAAGTCTGAGTCACCAGGTGAAGATTCTATTTTATGCCCCAATTAAGCAAAACCACTGAGAAAAAAAACCCAAGAGTCCACCGAAGTTTGAGCACACTCACCGTCCAGGATCATGGGGTTGCTGACAGTAACCAAGGAGCGGCTCTAGGCTGGCCTGTCACTCAAGGGTGATCCCAGCCATGGGGTGGTCACAGGGCCCTGGCCATCAGCCCCATTTTATAGGTGAGGAACCAGAAAGCCAGACAGGATGCACCGCCTCCCTGAGGTCACACAGCTCTTGAGACAGGAAATTGGGAATATAGCCCAAACCTCCCAGTGCCCCCCAAAGCTCTTTCCTCCGACCTGGGAGTTGAGGGAGTGCTCCCTCCTCTGCTGTAGAAAACAGCGGCTGTTTTTAGCTACCCTGCATTCATTCCCCCTTTTAATGAGAGCATAACCCTGGATTTCCTCCACATGCCAAAACTCTCAGTCCAGGATGTTTGGGTGGGGCTCCACCCCACCAAGGGGCAGAGCCTGTGACCAGCCTGGTCAATCAGAGCATTGCTGGCCAGGTGAGTAGCTCAGATATGGGCATGTGAGCTAAGCTGGTCCAATCAGAGTAATTGTCAGGAGTTGTGCAAGAATTACCAGAGAAAAAACACTGCATCCTTTCTACTAAGCTTGAACCAAGGGAGATGTGAGTTAAAACAACGTAAATTTATCACCTTACAGTTCTGGAGTTCAAAAGTCTGAAATGGGCCTTACTGGGCTAAAATCCAGATGTTGGGAAGGCAGTTTTCCTCCTGGTGGTTCTAGGGGAGAATCCACATCTTGCCTTTCCCAGCCCTTCCAGAGATTGCCCTCAGTCCATAGCCGCAGCCCCTCCAGCAGTGGCATTTTCCCAGCTCCACTTATGTAGCCTCTGGTTCTCATGCTTCTGCCTCCTTTTTACTGATAAGACCCTCGTGATTATGTTACCTTTATGATAATCCAGGATAATCTTCCCACTTTAAGCTAAGATCCCTAACTGAATCACATCTGCAAAGTCCCTTTTGCCATGTAAAGTCATAGATTCATAGGTTCCCTGGGATTAGGACCTGGGCATCTCTGGAGGGCCATTATTCAGCCTACCACAGAAATCAAAACCATGGAAATCAGGGTGCCAAGATGGAAAGTTAACCCTGAACGAGCTGAACCCAAAGCTATATACTTAACATTTCATTTATATGATGACTATTACCTTCTTTGCCTAAGTTAAAGGTTTTTGTTTTGTATAATACACTTGCAAACAGAGAGCCTGACAGATATAACTCTCAACACATAACAATGTCACAGTGAGTGATCATCAACTGGCATGTCTCTCTCACGTGAGGCTGAAATTCTTTGAGAGCAGGGACAACACCTTATTCATCAGACCTAGCATACTGCTTGGTACAGACGTTTATTAATTGAATAGCTATTTGCTAATTGAACAATCAAATAAACAGCCTTCCACATGCCCTCCCCTTGCGGCCATGACTGGAGCAAGAGGGCAGAGAGAAGCCTCAGCAGAATTTCCAGGGGTGAACTGCAGGTCAGTCACTTCCTCTCTGCAGGTGGCAGCTTCCTCAGAGAGAGGCCCTGAGAGTGGCCCAGACAGAACACTTGTAGAAGGCCTGACCTTCATGGGCAGCCAGGAGCCCGGCCACCCTGAGCCAGCACTTCCAAATTAATCCCAGGATGGCAGCTGCAGCCCTCTGCCGACAAACCTGAGTCACTTCTGGTCAGGAAGTGCCTCGCTCTTAAACAACAGTCATGGCAGGTCTCTCTGCACACCCGGAAAACACAGACTCCTCATTTTCCACGGCTGCAGGGCTAGGCAGCAACCTTGAGAGAAGGGTTTGTCATGGAACAAGGAGAAGAGCTAAGAGAAGAAAAGTCTCCCAGGAACATGAGGGTGTCTTGGTCCCCAGAGCTGAGCTATCATGTTCGTCGGCAAGGTCCCTGCAATTTTTGTTCCCACACGCATCTGGGAAATGAGGTGTGGGGGAGGGTTCCTTCCTTCTCTTCTGCACCCCACCCCACACATGCCTGCCTGTTCCTTTCCCATCTCACATTAAAGGGCCTACCTTAATCCTCTGTGAACCCCAAAGGGTAGGGCTCAGCCTCTGCCACATGCATGCTGAGCCCTACCGTCGGCTCTTCCTCAGTTGCTGCATTTCGGTGCAGCGATCATGTTAAGGCCCTGCCCATGCTGTTCTTCCCACCTAGAACACTCTTCCCCACATTGTCATACCTTTGGCTGTCTCCCACTGATGCTCGCAGAAAGATCGAGTAGAAATGTTGCTTTTTGTTTATTTAATCAACTGGGATTAATAGAAATAATTAACAATATGTATACAGTGCTTAGGATGTACAGGCTCTGTTCAATCTCTTACAGATACACATCACTTGCTTAATCTTCACCAAAAGCCCAAAAGGAGATAATTGGCCCAACTAGTAAGTGGCACACAGACAGGGCTGTCTAGAGAGCTGACTGCCTAACCCCTGTGTTGTACCAAGCTGGGGGTTTACACTCCTCAGGGCACACTTCATGGACCCCTGGATTTTAGCCAAGTCTCCTGCTGTGCCCCTCAGCCCGTCATACCTGGGCTCCATGAGGACCAGGGCTGCCTCATTCATCCCTGACTTATACTACCATCACTGAATGGATGCATAAATATAAAGTAAATAAATACGCAACCAA
The DNA here is from genome assembly GCA_032199065.1 of Smutsia gigantea. Lineage (NCBI taxonomy): Eukaryota > Metazoa > Chordata > Mammalia > Pholidota > Manidae > Smutsia > Smutsia gigantea. The sequence goes on along the minus strand of JAVSCE010008375.1, from coordinate 163,939 downwards.
GCCATGTGACCTTGGGCACCTTTCTGTGCCTCAGTTTCTCCTTTGTGAAATGGGATGATAACGGTATCTACCTTGACAGGAGTATACCTGACCCCCTCCTCCTGAGGGGGCTCTGACAAGAAATCCAAATGAGAGATGAAGGGATCTCAAAACACATCTTCAAAGCGGTGACTGAGGTCACACTGTCCCAAAGAAGCCTGAAGGGGTAACATTATAAATATTTAACTAGCCCCAGGGCCTAGGCACCCATCCATAAGAATGAAACCAGCCATAAATACCCAGGACAGTGTACCAATGTGGAACCAGGTAAGTACACCCCGGGGCACCTGCTGGGGGTGCAGCTCTGCTGGGCCAGGTGCTCTGGGCCTCTGACCAGCCCATGCCTGCACTGTGACAAGCCAGGAGAATCTTACAGGAGCAGGGAACAGTGCCCAGGGTCACTGGGACTATTTGCAGATGTGGAGGGCAGCAGCCACACCTGGAGAAAAACCAGGTCAGGCTCCCCACATGCCAGGGAGAATCTGAGTCCTGCCTGGCCCCAACAGCTGCCAGGCTTGCTTCTCCCCTGGCACAAGAAGAGCATGAGTTGTGAGAGGGGTCCCGTTAGAGGAGGCATGGATGGCTGGGACCTAGAAGTTCAGGAGACTAGAACTCCCTGAGTCTGGGGTTTGCCTGAGAGCTGGGCTTAGAGAGAACTTCTAAATCCATGTGTCTTTGATTCTGCTTGACAAGTATAAGATCGTGGGGTGACTCCTGGCAGCTCTCTGATCCTAAAGGAACCAAGTCTGGGTTTCAGCAAATTATAGCCAGAGGTTCTCAAGCAGGCCAGGCAGTGTGGGCATCTTCTGGCACAGGAGAGACCTGCCTTTTAGGACAGGCCCCGGCAGGCAGCCAGCTTCTAGTTACACACCTCTAGGGGCAGGGGGCTTAGTCCTTTCAAGATCATGATTCAGGATCATGGATCATGTTTGCCTGTGTAGAGAGAATCCTGGCAGCCACCCACCCACCCACTCTGCTCAGACAGCTGAAAGTCCAGCGTCTCTGCACTTTGTCAAGTTCACCGTGTATTCTTCTTCGGCCCCACAGTCACTAAAATCCATCCCAAATTGCCAGGAATACAAGACCCGAGGCCTCCCAGGGTTTTTCTTCTTCAAGGAGCTTATATTCTATAATGAGGAGGCAGATACCCCACGTAAAGAAATAAACCTATATTTACAAATTGTGAAGAGTACCATGAAGAGAAGTGTCAGACAAAGGGGAGTGGGGCTACTTGCCAACATGACTTTTGATGCCAATATTAGAATTTCCAGGCTACTTCCCTGGTTTGGGGAAAAGAGGGTTTGGTCCCAAAAAAAGATAGAAAGAAAAAAAGGAAGGAAGGGAGGGAGAGAGGGAGGGAGGAGAAAAAATAAGAAAAGGAGAAAGAAAAGGGACAGTCCCATAACTACAGTCTAAGTCAGGAGTCAGCAAACTACAGCTATGAGCCAAATCCAGTCCATGGACTGCTTCGTGTAGCCTGTGTAGCTGTGAACTAAGAATGTTTTTTACATTTTTAAAGGGTTGTAAAAAAATAAATAAATAAATAAAGGAATATGCAACAAAGACCTTATGGCCCACCAAGCCTAGAAATTTACTATCTAGCCCTTTACAGAAAAGGCCTGCTGCCTCTGAATCTCACTAGTTTTAGCTTACCAACAATTTTCCTAGCCTGGGCCAGCTTGAAAATGCAGGATGAAGGGACAGCCCAAAGAGCAGAGAATTTTCCATCTCTGCCACGAGGACAAGCATTATCCATCAAAAACCTTTCAAAGCCAAGGCCCAGAAGGTTAAGTGATTTCTGCTCCGGCTCAGTGAGGCAAGGTCAGGGGCCTCAGGAGAATGGATGTCCTCACCCACCAAAGAGAAAGGAGTGGTCACACAGCCTCTCCTGTTATCCATTCTTCATCAGCTTTTTAGAAAGCAGAGGAATTAATTTTCCCTGTTCCATGTGGGGGGCAGTGAGATTTCTGTCTTATGAAATAAGGGAGAGAAATGGCCTATTTATGAATCAGGGCTCTTGGTTCCAAGTGATAAAATCTTAATTCTAAGTGACTCAAGCGACACAGAGAACATCCTGGTGCATGTTACTGAGAAGTCCAGGAGTTGATAAGCTTCAGGCATAACTTGATCCAGGGACTCATAACAACACCATCAGGACTCGTTCTGTCCATTTCTTCTGGGTCGGTTTCATTCTGAGAGAGGCTCTCCCCTCAGGAGGATGCAAGGTGGCACCAGGGACCCACAGCCCATCCACTTGCCAACTCCAGCAGAAAGAGGTTCTGTCTTTGATGGTTCCAGAATGGAATCTCACTGAACTCTGCCTGGATCACGGGACCCCTGCCCCGCCCACACACACACTACCAGTGACTGTGGTAAGGGAATGGGGGGCTAACCAGAAGGCAAGACAGAGGCTGTCATCAAAAGCAACTACTGTCCCCTACAGAAGCCAACTGATACTTCTCAGGCCCCTTTGTTAAGTTTCACTACTACCCGTTTTACAGTTGAGTAAACTGAAATCCTGGAGGTAAAGTCAGTTTCTCAAAGTAACAAACTCCGTTCATGATGGAGGGAGGATTCCAATCTTAATCTGAGCCTGCTTCATACTCCGGCTACTCACACTGACCATAATACATCTGTAGCTACTGCTCTCCAGAGCCTAAAATCCCTGCACACAGTTGTGTGCAATAAATGCCCACCACACTGAATTGCTGAGTGTGTGTCCCCCCCAGTGGACCATAAGATGCATGAGAGAAGAGACCATGTCTGTCTTGTTCACTGCAGGCACCCCTAACACCTAATACCTAGTAGGTGCTCCACAGACACTTGACAAATGAAAGCATATAACCCTAGCAACCGGTGCATAGCAGGTGGTCCACAAATACTTGATAAACACATGTATCCCTGTGGATGCTCCAAAAATACTTGGTAAATGAGTGGAAGTATCTCTAGTGCCTCGAACACAGTAGATGCTCCAGAAATCATTGGTATATGAACATATCCTTAATGACCACATATAGTAAGTGCTTAACCAATAGCTGGTGAATAAATGAATGACTCTCAGTGAAAGCCAAGCTGCCTGGCTGCTCAAACATTTCCATCATTAGCAAGATCGATGGAAATAGAGAGATGGTGAAGGGGAATGAATGAATGAATGAATGAATGAATGAATAACAAAAACGTTTTCTAGAGGCTGGAGTGCTCAGAGGAGGACCCATGGTTCTTGTGGAAGCTCCTAGACAATGAAAGCATCAAGGTTTACTTGGAGAGCACTACCCACTTTTGGGAAGGGGCACTTGGTCTTTGTGAGCCAGGAGAGGTGGGTGGTGGAGCTGGCAGGAGGAAGCCAGGACAGCCAGGGCCCCCCAGTGGGTTGTGCCAGGGACACTGTGCCCTGCCCGCCTGCCGCTGACCTTGCCTCATCCCACAACAGAGAGTCCATTGTAAGTGCTAATTGGGTTCCGGCACATCCCCTCCCCAGCTGGGGGTGGAAGCAAAGGGAAACACAATCTGTTTTCTATTTGCCACAGCTGCCAAAACGCCACTCCCTCCTCTGGCCCCCTGGCCGCCCCCACCCCTGCCCCCTCCAGCCCTGCTGAGGCTCAGCCGCTGCGACATTTCTTGTCCGGGCTCAACATTGATGAGACCTGACGGCCCAGGCCGGCTAACCTGGGAGAAAGGACATGAGAAAAACCTGCAAACAGCCACAAGGGCCCTGGCTTTGGTTTGTATCTCATGTAATTACAGCCCTAATTGGAGCCTCTCCACCCAAAGGAGGGGTTTGCATCCCAGCTCCTCCTCTTTGTAGCTACGTGGCCTTTGGCCAAACTCTCTGTGCCTCAGTTTCCTCATGTGTAAAATAGGAATGACACTAATACTAGGAAAGGCCGTGGGTTGTGCTGAATATTAATCCAGGCAGAGAGTTGGGCACCTCCTTTGAACTGTCATTTGACTTACTGCTTAGGGAACTGGTGTTTCCTGGTTTCAGTTTCATTTGCAGATCTGCAGACCACTTTGTGGAGTAGGAGAAAAAGGCAAATGCTCAGAGGGGTCTTCTGTATGAGCCCCAGGGCTGTCTCTGCCCACGCACATCTAGAGGACCTACTGGATGTCTGGCATGTGCCCATCTTGTGTGATGAGAAAAAAGCAGGGAGGTGAAAGAGAAGGGATGTAAAAAGAAGCAGGAGGTTTGGGCTCTGCCTCTGAGGGGTTGACAACCAAGCTGGGTTAGAAGACAAACAGGCTCTGGGGACATGTCTCTGGGCCCCCTGGGCAGGAGTGAGGAAAGGCAGCAGACATGGAGGGCTTCCTAGAGGAGGTGAGCTAGGTTTAAATCCTGCCTCTGATGGAGACTGCAGTCAATGTTTTCACCTCTCTGGACCCTGTGACCTCCTCATCTTTTGGAGACTTCAAGAAAAACAACATCCCAAGTCAGCCAGGTCTTTAACAGACAGGATTAGGGCCATTTATGAAGAAACCAAGACACCATGAACTTGGCTTTTGTTGGAGGAAATGCCAGCAAGGCCTTCACCTGGATGTTTAGAATGACCCTACCCCAGGCCCCTAAACAACCAGCAACAGACAGACCGCACTGAGGTCTGGCTCCAATCCCAAGCCACTGAACACCGCGGGCAAGTTGCTTAATCTGAGCCTTACTTTCCCCATATGTACAATGGGACACCATGAATGCCAGTATGACCAGGGGTGCTTAAGAGCCAACACAGACTTGGCACCCAATGACTGTTCAATGAACCACAGCAACTGCTCCTAATTTCTACAGTGAAGGAATGTCTGGAGAAGGACGAGGTGACCGACGGGAAGCAGGGGCCTCGCCATATTTGCGGGGAGCATCAAGACCCCACCCCCTTCCAACGAATAAACCTGGACAAAGCGTAATGGCCGGTATTGATTCTGTCATGACTTCAAATGCACAAAACTGGGTCAGTCATGATCTCATGACTCACTCCCACTGTTGGTGGATGCCTGGCCTCTTTGTGCTTTATAGATTTCTCTATTTGTTCATTTCTTTTTGTATTTTGTAATTTATTATTCCGTCATGTAATGGGCACTCCCAAATCTACTTCCCAGTGCAAGAACAAGAGGATGACTCATCCACGTGCCCCACCTCTCCCCAGAAGCAAGTACTATTCCTCGAGTTAATAAATGTTTCTTTTGTCCTTACTCTGGGCCAGGCACATGTCCCTTAGTGTGTGTTTACCATTTCCTTGTTTTTTCCCTTGATTACTAGTATGTGTTGGTATGTGTGCCCAAAGGGTTCTCACACTTGACTGCGCTCAGAATCTCCCAGAAGGCTGTGAAAACAGACTCCAGGCCTACCCCTGAAGTGTGACTCTGCAGGTCTGAAGTAGGGCCTGAGAATCTGCATTTTTAACACACTCCTAGGGGACACTGCTGCTGCTCTGAGGACCACTCTTTGAGACCCATGGTCCTAAATAATACAGTGTTGAATTTTAATTGTTTCCAAAATTCATTTCAAGGGTGTCTGTTACTCATGGTCTTTTGTGACTAGAGTGAAAACACTGTATTCCAGTGATTCTCAACCAGGAACAGTTTTGCCTCTGGGGACACTGGGCAATGTCTGGAGACATTTTGGGTTGTCACAATGGGTTGGGGGGTGATGTGCTACTGGCACCCAGTGGGTAGGCTCCAGGGTGCTACTACACATCCTACAACACCCAGGACAGCCCTCTGCGGCAGAGAACTACGAGAACTATCCTGCTCCAAGTGTCAGCAGTCCCAGGAGAAACAAAAACGTACAGCCACACCAAATTCTGTAGACAAATGTAGCACTGTTCACAATAGCCAGAAAATGGGGACAACCCAAATGTCCACCAACGGATGAGTATGTAACAAAATGTGGCCCATCCATCCAATACGATTCAGCCACAAAAAGGAATGAAGTCCTGACACATACTACAACATGGATGAACCCTGAAAATGCTGTGCTCAAAGAAGCCAAACACAAAAGACCACATATTATATGATTTCATGCATATGAAATGTTCAAAAAGGGCAAATCCATGGAGACAGAAAGCAGACTAGTAGCTGCCAGCAGCTGAGGAGAGAACAGAGCACACCTGCTAATTGGTATGAGGTTTCCTTTCAGGGTGATGAAAATGTTCTAGACTTAATTGCCCAGCTCTGTGAATAGACTAAAATCCACTGAATTGTATGATTGAAGTGGGTGGATTGTATCATATGTGAATCACATCTCAATAAAGCTGCTATTAAAAAATAATAATGAGAAAAAGTGCCAACAGCACCACAGTTGAGCAGCTCCGCCAGACACTGTTATTAAGATCCATCGTGTTCTGGCCTGGAGCTGCTGTTTATCAGTTTTCACTGCTGTGTGATATTCCATGGTGTGAACACACCACATTTTCTCTATCCGTTCTTACCAGTGAGTATTGGAGTGGGTTCCAGGTTTGCTACCATGGACAGGGCTGCTATGCACATTCTTGCTCACATGGCCCAGGGCACATGACCAAGAGCTCCAGTTTGGCATGCACCTGTGAGAAAAGTCACGAAGTCACAGGAGAGGAAAGTTCACCTTTATAAGACAATGCCATCATTATATTGAGCACTCACTACTCACGCCAGGCACTGGGTACATATCGACCTGTTTTCTCACTGGATTGTCCCTGCAATAGTGTTATTGGGTCTCTTTAGGATGAGGAGGCTCAGGCGAACGACCTGGCCCAGCCCAGAAGCAGCAGACCACAGTCAAGCTCTAACTACATACCCAGCAAACCCTCCTTCCAGCCTGAGAGATGCTTGCTGAAGCAGGCCTCCATAGGCAGCAGCAAGGGAGAGGCCTCACACAGGAGCGGCTTTGAATAATTTACCAGCCAGCTTCCAGCCCAGGCTGAGGTGGGAAGATGACAGTGGATGACAACTTGTTTAGAAAGAGCCCATTGCTCCTGAGACAAACACATAAGCACCTCCAAGGGGCTTCCCAGGGAGTAGCTTGCTGAGCTTTCTATGACAGCTGGCAAACCTACACCACATATCACAGCCATCTCCTCAGGTACCCAGAATTCTCCACCACCCCCGTGGTGCTTACACACCAAGCAGGACAGGACTGCACAGCAATGATGCGTTTAGGGTCTGAAAAACAACAGGTCTTGTTCCAAATCCCACTTTTATCATGAACCAGGAAGCAGTGACTTGACATCTCTGATCCTATCTCCTCACTTTATAAAACAAGGACATCAATGGAGTGGGTATATATATATCCCAGGCTGCAAATCCGAGTCTGTAAGATATAACCAATTTATATTTCTCTCCAATCAATACAGAAACAATTCCAAGCCCTCATCCTCCCAAGACAGTAGAATATTCTGTCTCAGTCTCAGGACTGGGGCTCCTCCATGCTGGGTTGGGTTAGCGACCAAATGTCCAAGAGGACCCCTGGCCACTGGTTCCCACTGAGGACTCCTGAGATATTTGGGATCCAGGACCATGTGACCCCTTTTGGTATGAAATTATTCAGCATCCAAGTTATGTCTGTGGTGGGGATTTGTGTGCCCTGGAACCACCACTTGGGGTGCCCCCTTCTGGTGTATGATGCAGCTTCTAGATGCTATCACCTCTCTAGGGCACCACCGTGAAATGAGGTCACCAGGCTTTCCTACCTCTTGCCAACTCCAGCATGTGAAAATCTCTGACCCTCTCTTGCTTTCCCTCCAGAACCAATAGCAACTTCTCAGTGAGTGTGGGGATGTCCCTGTACCCCAGTAAGAAAGCTTTAGCTTAGACATGGCTGTTGGCCAGAGACACCGCTCTCATGCCCCCTGCTCCCACTGCAATGTGAAGGGAAAAGGTCTATGCTTTCATATCACCTGCTCAACAGGACATTGCTTCATCGCCACTTTCTCTCTCACCCCTCTCTGGGAGCTGGATGTGGATCTGGTATTGACTCAACTTCAACCATATGTGAAGGTCCATATCCCAGGGGTGTTGGAGCAATGAGACAGAAGGACCAGGCTCCCCAGATGACTGCAGAGCCAACTTCCTGGACTTCCCTGGAGACTCACCTCCCTCAACACGCTTCCATTAGAGACAAACAAACTTCTCTTGTTTAAACCAGTGTGTTTTGGGGTTTCTTTGTTATATAGCAGCTGAGCCTATACCCTGAATAATACACAGGTTTTCACAAAAGGCATATATATGATGGTTAATTTTATGTATCAACTTAACTGGACCATAGAATGCTCAGTTATTTTGCTTAACATTATTCTGCATGTGTCCATGAGGGTGTTTCTGGATGAGATTAACATTTGAGTCAGTAGACTAAAGCAGGCTGCCCTCCCCTACGTGGTTGGACCTCATCCAGTCAGTTGAAGGCCTGAATAGAACCAAAAGGTGAGTAAGGAGAAGTCATTCTCTCTGCCTGACTATCGTCAAACTGGGGCATCAGTCTTCTCTGCCTTTGGGTTCAGACTTAGCCTGGAACTTACACCATCAGCTGTCTTCAGTCTCCAGCATGGAGATGGCAGATTGTGGGGCTTCTTAGCCTCCATGACCAAGTGAGCCAATGCCTTATAATGTCTTTTTATAGTTATATAGGGAGGGAGGTAGATAAATATGATATTAAATGATAAAGAATATATGGACATCCTATTGGTTTATGTCTCCAGAGAACCCAGATTAATATAAGGCAAATAGATGGGCTATCTTTCAGGAACTCTTAAGTGCTGCTTGGCAAAAACAAAAATCAAGAAAATACAAATTGCTGTCACGGAATCAGAGGAGGGAAAGGTACAGGGTAAATAAACACAAATGAGTATCTTAGTAAGGAATCCTGTCTAACATTAACAATATGTAAGTCCAGGGAGAGGAAATCCTGGGGCAAAATACCTCTAAAAACCAAAATCAGTCAAAGGGAGAAATAAAGTTTAAAACCCGCTTATTGCTTACAAACTGCAGTCCAGCACCATCTCTCTCCCCTGCTCCCGAAGAAGCAAGCAAGTGAGCCAGGCCCTCCCCTTAACCTCTCAGCTTCAGACATGCCCTCGGTTGCCCAGGTAATTACCCATCGACATGGAGATGAACTTCTCTCCACCCCTGAGGATATGCAAATGTACCAAAGCCAGGGAGATATTCTGGAAATGTTACAATTTTACCCGCAGGCCACCCCTCCAGAAATCTGGCCTTACAATCTACTTGTTCCCCTTCTTCTGCAATGGTCCCTGGGAGAGAAAACTGGAGCACTGTGACCAGACTAATGACATAACAATAGCAACAGCAATAAAATCATGACAATCCTCAAGCCGAGGATTTGGCTAGGTTCAAAGTCTTATGCAGATTAAGTCCATAGCTCGCCCATTCCATAGGCAGGCAGTAGCTGAGGGTTCAGAGCAATCATCACATGGCAGCTGCAGCCAGGGGGCGCATTCAGGCCACAAGGACTGTAGGAGAAAATGACCTTACGGGCGATAAGATACATGTTTTAATAACACAACCACAGCAAATCTTGTCCATCAGGTAGGATACATGCAAGACAATGGTCTTGTGATGAAACAGTGGCAGGAATGGGATCTTGTCCTAGTCTAGTATACCAGACTTTCACCCCCCTCCCCATGGGAGTTACAAATGGGTCAATATATAGGGCTACGGGAGGTACATGCACTGGCCATAAAGATAAAACAAAACTTTCCTGCAATATGCTCTTATCTCCTGGATGTTTTGGGTACACTACTGTGATCTTCGGGGGCCATTCAGCTGTTATTCTAGGAATACACATGACGCCAGCTTCCAGGCCTTTCCCCCAAGGTGCCAGAAGGGCCAGCCATCGCTGGTCCATGTGTCAAAATGTCCAGGGCCAGGTCCATTCAACAGTGTCTCCAGGGCTTAATGCAGTAGGGGCTGGCAGCAGGATGTTGCTCTGCTGGCCATATCCTGGCTTCAGTAACTCATCTTTGGGTTGGACGTACAATTGTATAGGAGAGGCAGCAAGGTGTGTGAGCATATCCACAGGGCTCAAGGCTCCTTTACAGGGCTTCTCATTCTAACGCCACAGCACTGTCCATAGGTGAACCGACCAACCCCGTGGACTACTGGTGTCCGACTTCAGGCCAGATTTCAACAAACCGTTGTACCTCTCTATCATGCCTGCCCCAGTAGGGTTATATGGTACATGAAATTTCCACTTTATTCTTAATTGCACCCATTCTTGTACCGCATGTCCAGTAAAGTGGGTGCCTTGATCACTCTCAATCACCTACAGTCGGCCATAGGCTGCAAAGAGACGCTCCAGGCCCCTCTTGGTGGTTTGCTGATCTGCACGACATGCAGGAAAAACAACCAATAGTCCAGTAACCATGTCCACACAAGTCATGGCATACCAATATCCTTCTGATATGGGCAGAGGCCCAATATAGTCTACTTGCCACCTGACAAGGGGTACTGGCCCCCTTACTATTGTCCCATGTTCCTGTGGGACTCAGGGTAAGTCCCCCTTAGAGCACACACGGCACTTCTTCTGGCCTCTGCTGACGTCTTCAAAGGTCAGTGGCAAGCCCCGCCTACGGGCTACAGCCAACATCATCTTTTGCCCCACATGCAACAAACGTTGGTGTAGCCATTGGGCCACATGAGAGGCAGGGTTTCCTTCTAGCCAGTGCACCTGGGCCAGTGTGTCTGCTTCATCATTCCCTGGGGATGCCAAAGGCACATGGCCAGTCACATGATATACAGTAACAGTCTTAGTCTGACCAGAGGCCCATAGGTCTTGCCACAACTCTTGCCCCCAAAGGGGCTGGTGACCAACCATCCAGTTGGCATGATACCATGTCAGTAGCCACAGGGTCAAGCCCCAATAGATGGCCCAGCTGTCAGTGCAGACAACTATGGGGGAAGGCTTCTGGGTGATCACGAGTCATACTGCCCGCAACTCAGCCCATTGGCTGCTCTTTCCCTCTCCATCCTCCTTCCATACTGTCTCAGTCTTAGGATGGAAAGCCACAGCCCTCCACTTTGGGGGCAGTCCACGACTAGAGCCCTCTGTGTACCAAGCATCTTCAGGTATAGGGGCTTTTCCCTCCTGGTAAGGAGTCTTGGTTACCAATGGCTCAAAAGCAAGTTCTTCCTGCTTTCCACTGGTATAGGTCACTGGCCCCAATAAATGTTGGCGTTCTCCACTTAAGGGGCTAGTAAAGAGGGAGCTGTGCTGCTGTAAATATGTGCCCCATTTGGCCAGTGTAGGTGTCTGTGCCACACCACTCTGTGGCCTTTGGGTCCAGTCTCACACCCAGCCCACGATGGGATAAGTGGTTATTACCTTGGTCGGAGCTGTTCCAGCAATGGGCTCCATAGCCAGGAAGGCATGGTACACAGCAACCAGTTGCTTCTCTATCAAGGTGTATTGGACCTCTGCTCCTTTCCATAGTTGTGACCAGAATCCAATAGGTTGGCGTGTCTGTTCAAGCCGCTGTCAAAGACTCCATCCATAACCATCTTCGGTTACATGAACATCTAGTTCACAGGGCCTGGATGAGTCCATTACATTCAAGGCCTCTACAGCCTTGACTGCCCGCTTGGCAGCAGTCAAAGCAGCTGCACATGTCTCACCCCAGTCCCACCTGATGCCCTTTCGTACCAACCGGTATAAGGGCTTCAGAATTTGTGCCAAGTGCGGGATGAACACTCTCCAGTAGCCCAAAAGACCCCAAAACTCTGGTAATCCTGCCACAGTAGTAGGGGTAGGGAAAGCCTGGACCTTGTCTATGACTGCTTCAGGAACAACTTTAGTTTTACCTGACCAGATAACCCCCAAGAATTTCACAGACAAACCAGGTCCCTGAACCTTGGTGCTGTTCACAGCCCATCCTTTCTCCTGTAGATGTTGCAGCAGTCTAGGTGCTGCACCTTCTAGATCTGCAAGAGAATCAGATGTGAGCATAATATTATTAATGTAGTGATAAAACCACACTATTTGCACTTTTTTCCATGTGGCCAAGTTCTGGGCTACAAGCCCATGACAGATGGTGGGACTGTGGAGGTATCCCTGTGGAAGGACAGTGAATGTCCACTGCCGGCCTTCCCATGTGAAGGCAAACTGTTCCTGGCTTTCCTGTGCTATGTCAATAGAGAAGAAAGCATTAGCAAGGTCTACTACATAATGATACATTCCCAGCTCATGGCTGAGGGTGTCCAGAATGGCTGCTATAGAGGGGACAGCAGCATGCAAAGGGGGTGTGACTTTACTCAATTCCCTGTAGTCCACAGTCATACGCCAGGAGCTGTCTGGTTTTCTCACTGGCCACACTGGGGAATTAAAAGGACTATGAGTGGGCTTTATGATGCCCACCCTGTCCAACTCCTGTAGAGTTTCTCCAATTTCCTTGTGCCCCCCAGGTGATATATACTGCTTAATATTTGTCACCTGCCAAGGTGCAGGCAGAGCTACAGGTGGGTGCTGAGCATGTCCCCTCAGAACTGCCTTCACCACACGTACCCTCAGTCTGAACTCACCTGCAGTGGTATACTCCTCTGGGCGTAAACGTCCTATCCCCAGTGAGATTTGGGCTTTCTCACTCTAACTGCCTTACCCCCATAGCCATCTATCACAGCAGGGGTCCCAGGAAAATGCTCAAGGTTGCCATGAATCAGAGAACACTTAGCTCATGTGTCCACCAGCACCAGAACACGTTGTACACTCACGGGGGACCAATGAATTGCTAATCCTACATGTGGCCTTTGGTCCCCACCATGTCCCCTAGGGTGGGGACTTTGACCCCCTCAGTTGAACCGCGATGCCCAATCCTCCTCCTGTGGGGGTCAGGGCCCAGGTGAATCCTGAGTGCTGCCTCCCGTGAAGTTTTGCAGGACACAGGCCAGGCATGAGGCCTTGACTCTGGTTTCCATGCCCTGGACCTCAGCAGCTGGAACTGCTGCTCTGGCTTTAATTGGTGCCACAGTTCTAACAATACTCTATTGGGCTGCCCATCGAGTTTTTCTTTCACTACCCCAGCCTTTATCAAATCAACCCACATCTGGGTCCTCGAGACCTTCATGGGGACTTTTGCACTTCTCCTTTCAGTTGTGCCCCATACTTCCCTCCATGCCCTTATTGTTTCAACCTCCCCCAGATCTGCTAAAGTATGAGTAGCCTCACTTATGGGTTGCCTTAGGTGGGGGGCAAGAGCATTCACTAGGGACCCAAAGAGAGATGTGGGAGCTGTATGCAGCACCAGACTTCTCATTCCTATAGCGAACGCCTCCTCATCAGGGCCCTGGGGGTCCATATTATAGATGATATTTTTCATACCCAATTCCCTCAGTATCTGTTGATGCTCTGCATACGTTTTCCAACTACTGGGAAAACATGGTAAATCACCATGAGTAGGCCAAACTACCCTGATGGCAGCTGTCAGCCATTCCAAGAGTGTGATTCCCTGAGGCATGATGGGCATTTTGCAACCGCTGCCAAATGGAAGGGTGAGTTGTCAGGGAAGCCATTCTACTCCTCTCAGTATCTGACACAACAATGTTCTCCACCCCCATATCCCAGAGACGTAAAAGTCATGTAGGCAGAGATTCCGGTGGCCTCTGCCTATACGGGACACTCACGCCCACCAGCTCATCCTGGGCATAGGGGCGGAGCATGGAGTGCTCCACACCCTGGGGAGGGGGCTGCTCCTCCCCCTGAGGAGCCCACGGTTGTTTTGTTTTTATTTTAGCAGATCCGCCTATGGCCCACCTCCTTCTCTTCTCCCTCAGGCTCCTCCACCATTTCCGGGGCTGAAGGCACTACTCTTTCCTCCCCCTCCCCCACGGCCTCCTGCAACACAGCTTTTCCTGCTGCCTCCCCCCTTGCTGCTAAGGAGTCTTCTAGGAGCATGACCGGTCTTTTCAGTAACTGTCTCTCTTCTTTAACAGCATCCCATAGGTTATCACCCAGCTCTTCCAAGCAATGCTGAAATGTGTCTCTCTCCCACCCAAGTCCCTCTCTCTCCTCGCTAACCCTCTTGATAATCCTCTCTTTCTCCTGTATAACATTTTTCACTATCTCAATGAAAAGAGACCTTACAATGCCAGCTGCTACATGGCCCCCTAAGGTCTCCAAGCAGTCTTCCAACTCACAGAGGGCTAATTCTGCAGCTTCCGGTGTTTCCACCATTCCCCAGTACTGTGGAAGGCCCCGCCCCTCTAGGAGGTACTTTACCCTAGACCAATTTCCCACTAGGGGTTCCCAAATTGGAAGTCCCACAGCTGGGGGGATAATAACAGGTGAAGCGGCACCCTCTGCCACTGCATCCACTGGGGCCTCCCCACCATCCACAGGAGCAGCCCTCCCAAAGTCGCACCCATTATGACAGATTTCGGGTTCAGAGGAATCCTGCCAACTGCTGCCAGATATAAGTCCAGGGAGAGGAAATCCAGGAGCAAAATACCTCTAAACACCGAAATCAGTCAAAGGGAGAAATAAAGTTTAAAACCCATTTATTGCTTACAAACTGCAGTCCAGCACCATCTCTCCCCTGCTCTGGAAGAAGCAAGCAAGCCAGACAGTCCCTCCCCTTAACCTCTCAGCTTCAGACATGCTCTCAGTTGCCCAGGTAATTACCCATTGACATGGAGATGAACTTCTCTCCACCCCTGAGGATATACAAATGCACCAAAGCCAGGCGAGATATTCTGGAAATGTTATAATTTTACCCACACAATACTATAAAATATATTTGAAAGTTGCTAAGAGATTTAAAAATTCTCATCGCAAGAAAAAAATGTGTAACTACGTGAGGTGACAGTGGTACTAGACTTACTGCAGTTATCATTTTGCAATGTATACATATATCAAATCATCACATTATACACCTAAAACTAATACAATGTTACATGTCAATTATATCTCAATAAAACTGGGGAACAAACTCTAAAATGTAAAGAAAGAATCCTGCCATGGTAGTGTCTATCACAGAGGGTTGTTTGAAGGATTAAGGGGTCAATACATGCCAGGTGGCTGACCAATGAGGCCTAGCTCACAAGTGCCCAGTCAATGGCAGTGACCCAAGAGGCAGCACTTAGAACTGTGTCTTTGCACTTTTCAGGGCATGTAATGTTGGACATGTCATTTCACAATTACAAGAAATTATTGAGCACTTACTGTGTACCAAGCACTACTCTAAATTCTGTGGATACAGGGGTAAGAAATACAAGGTGTCCCAGCCCTCTCAGAGCCAGACTTGGGTACCTTGACAAGTGCACCACAGGGCAGGCTGACCAGCTTTAATGTTCAGCAACAGACAGAAGTTCCCAGGGATGGAGGGACATGGCAAAGGTGGGGGAAGGGTGACAAATCTAGCCAGGAAGTACAGAATGGATTAGAGTCAGATAATTAACATTTGCAGAAGGGAGAAGAAAAACCCTGGATTCTATGATGGCTCAGCAGAATTGCTCTCTTTGGTAAACAATAACCCTCTGGCTTTCCTGTTAACAGTTACATGATAGGATTGTTTTCTGTACTCCCAACCCCCATCAGAGGTTGGGCACAGCCATGTGACTTGCCTGGACTAGTGAGATGTGAGCATACGTGATATAAGTTGCTTCTGAGAAGATGCTTTAAGAATGAGTGCAGTTTGCCCCATGCCCAGGAATGCTCCATATTGCAGATGGGATGTTCCGTCAGTCTGGATCCCAGAGTGAGGAGGGGTGGAATAGAGCCCACAGCTGACCCACAATAGACATGAGGCATATGTGAAAAATGATCTTTAGTTGTTACAAGCCATGATATTTAGGGGCTGTTTGTTACTATAATATAACTGAGCTAATGCTGACTAATACATCTCCATTTCACAGAGAAGGAAACAAAGTCTGGAAGAGGTCACATAGCTTGCCCAAAGTCAAATGCAGAGGCACAGACAAGACTCAAAGCCAGGTCTGCCAACTGCTGTGACCCTTCCAGGGCAGGGGGAGGGTGTCCCCATTTGGAACAAACCCAGCCAAACCCCTCACAGCTAACCCCTTCAATTAAAGCCAATTTCAAGGTCTTCTGGTTTCTAAATGAACAGCCCTGATCGTGTTCGTTAAAAGCCCTGTCTGCTCAGGCTGCTCATTTTATCAGAAGCCGCCAACAAGATAAATGGCCCAGTAACTTATTGTTCCGCTGCAAAGCACCTCGCAGCAAGTGGCAGCACAGATGCCAGGAATAAATCACATCTGATCTTCTGAGAGTCAGGCAGAGCTCCCAGGAGGAAAGTCAGGATAGAGACAGGCCTGAAACAGCTGTGGGCCCTGGGGGATTTCACCGAGGTCTCATCAGGACCCCAGAGGTCTGGGGCAAGCAGGTTTTTTCCTCTGCCTAGCATCCACTTCCCCTTCTTAAGGTTTAATAGAACCCACTTTTTCTTTGGGAAAACCATCTCTCTTCTGCTCTCAGTCCATATGGCTCAGGTGGGGTCATCCCTTTCCCCAGCCACAGGAGTGGACACACGATTAGCATGGCCAACTGGAGCCCCAGGTCCTCTTGCTCCTGTGATTGGTTCAGGGTGGGTATACATACCAGGGTGATGGGACTCAATTATTGGGACTTCCGTTGAAACTCTAAGAAAAGGGAAGTTTTCTTTTAACAGAGCTTGCTCTAAGAAGGCATGTCTTTTTCACTGAGCCATCTCCAACTTCCAGCATGCCTACAGGAAATAGTAGGTATTCAATAAAAATGTGCTGAATGAATGAATAGGCAAGCTGAAGTCAAAACTGCTGGGTTCTTGTCTGGGCTTAGCCACGTTAACTCTGTAATGTTAAGAAGCTCTCTTTATCAATTTGGGCCTCAGTTTCCTTGCCTAGGGAATGGGGTTAATAAAGCACTTATCAATAACTACATGTGTCAGTTAGCTATTCTCTCCAATATATTTTGCTGCATAACAAATAACCCCTCAACTCAGTGGCTTAAAACAACAAGTGTGCATTATCGTTTACATATTTGCCAGTTGGCTGATTTGCGCAGGGCTTGGCTGCTCAGCTCTGCTCCACCTGTCATCCTTCCTGGATCAGCAGGCTAATCCAGGGCACGCTGGTCTCCCACAGTGGCAAAGGTACAGAAAGGTACAAGGTCCCTTAAGGGCTACAGACAGAACTAGCACCACATCACCTCCACTTCCTTCCATTGACAAAAGCAAGTTGCATGGCCACACTCGAAGTCAAGGAATGGGGAAATGCACTCTGCCCCTTTGGTGGGAACAAGTGCCGAGTCACACTGCAAAAGGCACAGATGTGGGGAGGGGTGAAAAAGGAGGCCACCTGTGCACTCTCCCACACAGACGTGACACTGTGTGTTTATGTGGTTCATGTCTGCCTTCTCCCAAAGAATATAAACTGCCCTGGCGTGCAGCTCTTTATCTGCCCTGCTCACTGCAGCATCTCCAGCACCTAGGATGCGCAGCCTGGGACAGAGCAGGTACTCGGCAAGTACTTACCAAAAGACAGAGAAGCTGCACTGCCATCAGGACTGAATCCCATCAGGATCCAAACATGTCAGGAGTTACTGAAGCCCTTCGAGAGTCACAATTCTGACCCCACCCTGGCCTTGCATCTCTGGCAATGATCATCCCATCTCAGTCCCCCTGAAAAACAGCAGAGCCAGGGGTCCAATTGTGGGTGGGGGTGTCACATCTGGTGACAGACCTAGAGACCCTGGCTGTTGCTCAGATGTCTCTCACATCGGGCCCAGGAGTCCTGGGGAGGCCCCTCCGTTGCAGCTCAAACCCATCCCCTTGGATCAGGCAGTTCAGGTCCAACTCTACACTGAGGCCACAGATTTCTCTGGGATAAGAAGGAAGTGTCCTGGGGCCCAGGACAGAGGGACAGCTAGCTGTGGCTGCATGCTTGACCCAGAGGCCCTGAGGCCACAGTGCTACCCTGTGTGGTTTCTCTTGAGATCCTTCCTCCTGTCTCTTGAGAACAGCAAAGACACAGAGCCCCTGTCCCCTCCCTGTCTGCCCTTCCTAGGGGAGATGCCCCAGCCCCCACATCCATCTGGCTCTCAGCCCAGCCCAGCCCTGTGGATGGACTGGGCTCCCCCAAGCCCAGCATGTAGGAAACCTTTCCAGTCTGCCCCCATGCTGCACACTTCAGCACAAAAACCTTCCCCCTCTTCAGGCCCAGCCTGAAAGAACCAAATGTTCCTCTATTATGCAAGCTCATTTTTCTCTTCCTGCCGGGCCAAAATTACAGTCTGAGGGTGGGGGGGAGGGGGAAGGCGGCCTCTGAATCAGGGAGCTAAACATCTGCAGCAGGAAACCTCCTGCCCACCCTACCCAAGGCCACATTGTCCTGAAGCGGAGCTGGATATCCCAGCACAGCGCCCATCACTAAACACCCAGCCATCCCTGGGGATTGCCCAGGGCAGACAAACTCTAAGTACCTTCTGACAAAGAAGAAAAGCGTCACCCCTGGCCACTCATCAGCTATAGCTCTTCCACCCTTAGGGGGCGGGGCATGTCAACTGCACAGATCATTATCAGACAAGAACTTTGCCTAAAACAATATCCAGGTATTATTTACTGAGCGTGTGCTAGACACCAGGCACTATTCTAAACATCTTACTCATTTAATATTCCCACTCTATGAATAGATGCTATTATTATCCCCCATTTCACAGAGGAGGAAACTGAGGCTTGGGGCAGACAACTCAACTGAGAAATCACAATTAGGAAGCAGCAGAGCTGGGATCTAAACCAAGCCCCCCACCCCAGAGCTTACCCAATTGACTGCTGCTCTGACAAACATGTGGATCAGTGTTTGTGTTCCTGAGGGTTTCCCCACAAGGCTAAAGACCCCACCACCTATTAGTTCAACCATTGTGGAAAGCAGTATGGAGGTTCCTCAAAAACTCAAAATAGAAATACCATTTGACCCAGGAATTCCACTCCTAGGAATTTACCCTAAGAATGCAGCAGCCCAGTTTGAAAAAGACAGATGCACCCCTATGTTTATTGCAGCACTATTTACAATAGCCAAGAAATGGAAGCAACCTAAGTGTCCATCAGTAGATGAATGGATAAAGAAGAAGTGGTACATATACACAATGGAATATCATTCAGCCATAAGAAGAAAACAAATCCTACCATTTGCAACACCATGAATGGAGCTAGAGGGTATTATGCTCAGTGAAATAAGCCAAGCTGAAAAAGACAAGTATCAAATGATTTCACTCATATGTGGAGTATAAGAACAAAGAAAAAACTGAAGGAACAAAACAGCAGCCGACTCACAGAACCCAAGAACGGACTAATAGTTACCAAAGGGAAAGAGACTGGGGAGGATGGGTGGGAAGGGAGGAACAAAGGGGAAAAAGGGGCATTACGATTAGCAGATGTAATGTTGGGGGAGCATGGGGAGGGCTGTACAACTCAGAGAAGACAAGTAGTGACTCTATAGCATCTCACTATGCTGATGGACAGTGACTGTAATGGGGTTGGTGGAGGGGACCTGATGAAGGGGGTAGGGTAATCACCATAATATTGCACATTTAATTGTAGATTAATGATATCAAAATAAACTTAAAAAAAAACCCACCACCTATGATCCAGCAATTCCACTCCTAGGTATATATCCAAAAAGATTGAAAGCAGGGTCTCAAAGAAATATTTGCACACCCATGTTCACAGCAGCATTATTCACAATAGCCAAAATGTAGAAGCAGCCCAAGTGTCCACTGACGGATGAAAAGATAAGCAAAATGTGGCTTATACATATGGTGGAATAGTACTTAGCCTTAAAAAGGAAGGCGATTCTGACACATATCACAATATGGATGAACCTTGAGCATATCATATGAGTGAAAGACAACAGTCACAAAGGGACACATACTATATGATTCCACCTATGAGGGGCCCAGAGTAGTCAATTCATAGAGACAGGAGATAGTGGTGGGTGCCAGGGCAGGCAAGACGATGGACAGTTGTTCAATGGGGACAAAGTTTTACAGGATAAAGAGAGTTCTGGAGATCTGTTTCATAACAATGAGAATGTACTTAACACTACTGAATTGCACTAAAATGGATAAGATGGTAAATCTTATGTGTTTTTTAACACAAAAAACACACATATGTTTCATCTTCGTCAGCATCAGAAGAATCACTATACTACTGTGTAACACTCTCTGGACACCCACTGTACTATACTAAGACTTTGACTTAAGCTCCCTGACAGATGGCACTGATGGTCCCAACCCCACACCCACCCTGTACCCATGCCCTTTGCCACAGAGCTTTTCAATTCCTCTCACTAAGGAGGAAGTTTATTTCCCCGCCTCTTCAGTCTGAACTGGCCTCATGACTGGCTTTAGCCTATAAAAGTGTCAGTGTGCTAATTTCATGCTAGGCCTTACAAGGCCTGGCAAATTTTTGCTTGCCCTCCAGCACCTTTGCCATCAGAGCAGATCATGCCCCAGCTAGCCTGCTGGAAGAGAGACACGTGGAGCGGCACAGGACTCTCAGCAATTCCACCTGAGACCATCCGAGATCAGCCAACAGCCAACCTTCAGACATGTAAGTGAGCCTGGACACGAAAGAACCCCCAGCCCAACCCAGTCTCAATCACTGGCCTACAGACTCATGAGCCAAATAAATGCTTGTAATTTGAGGTCACTGATATTTGGGGTGACATGTTACACAGCATTATTTTGCTAATAGATAACTGATACAAACTTACATAAAAGACTTCCATCTACATTCATTTATTCAATTGTTCCAATACATACTTATTAAGCATCTACTCCGTATCCAGGGACCAAACTGCAAGGCCCTCCTGAAGCCCACTTGAGAGGGGGAGACAGACTAAGACCAGGCACTTACGTCAGTGTGATTTAGTGCTCTGAAGGGCCAAGAACAGGGGCTGTGGGATTAGCACAGGAAAAGGACATATAGCCAAGGCTTAGGAAGTCAGGGTAGGCTTCCTGGGAAGGAGCTGTTGAAATGGAGGCCTGAAGAAGCCAGGTTGAAGGGTGTCCCAGGCAGAAGGGACAAGGGTAAAAGCCTTGGCTAATTATGGGGACAGAGCCTAGCTACTTGGAAGAATTGCAGGGGCATTGGGAAAGTTGTGCTGGAGCCATTTTGGAGTTGGGACTTGAACCTGAGGGCCCAGGGGGACTTTAGCCGTATGCCGCATGATCAGACTGTACACGAGAAAGACCACTTGGGGCAGTGTGGACAAGATGTCAGCCAATCATGGAATTAAGCACAACCATGAAAACTGCCTGGTGAGTTAGAGGTCCCTGCGCCAAAGTGTGGCGCAGACGGTCCCCAGATCACTAGGAGTCGCCAGTGGCTGGCTGTCTTGGCTGCCCTTTCCCGTGCTGGCTCCCTCTTGGGTAGTGATGCAGAAACGGAGGTTGCTCCAGGACCACTCCATCATCATGCTAACGCCCCAGGGACCACTGCAGAGGCAGAAAGGAGGACCTCTGCCAAATGTCCGCCCTCTCTCCACCCAGTCAGCAAGCTGCTGCCAGCTGTAGGGGACACTCTGCCCAATCGGGAGCCAGGTCACCTCCACAGCCCATCTCCAGCAATCAGTGGAGAGTGAATCTGCTGATTCCGGCTGGTGGCTGAGGGCGGCCAGAACCCTCCCCACAAACTCCCTTCAAACATGGCCACCTGGCCAGGCAGCCGGCACCCCTGCCCCGGCTGGCCTCTCCCACACTGGCAAGACCCCACATCCATCAGACAGGATCATCAGCTGGCATCCATCACTCCGCAGAAGAGAAATAAAGACACTGCCATATCGTTGTCCCGGATTAATGTCCCTGCTGTGAAAACAAACGTCGCATCTTCCCGCCAACATTTATTTTTGATAAATGCTGTGACTTTGCCTTGACATTTCGGAAGCAGCAGGAGACCATTACCCGGTGACAATGTTCTATTCCACTGACATTATCTCTTAATTATAATATGCAAGTAATGCTGAAAAAAATGGCCCATAAATAGCTCATTTGGAGTTGCTGCATTCTGCCCTGTCGGGAAATGCTGAACGATTTCATTCAGTGCTTGCAAATGAGGGGAGACAAATGGATATCTTGGGGCTCTGTGTGAGTCCTGCCTTGTCAGTGACAAAGCTTGCTCACTCAGTGGCAGGAGGTGGCAGAGAGGCAAGGATCAGGGCATCAGCCGGGCTTCACCCATCCCCAGGACCCTGCCCTCCTTCCTCATCCCAAAATTCAAAGGGCACTTCACCCCTATCACCAAGTAACAGTCCACCGGCGCCAGGCCTGCTGGGAAGAAACATTTGCCAAAGTTCAGAGGGAGCAGGGGTCTAGGAGTGGGTCCTCAGGGACAAGGCACAGAGGCTGTGGAATCAGCTGAGAAGTACACATGGATACCCCCTTTGGAAGTGGTGGACCAGGAGCTTCTAGACACTCACGAGACAACCAAAAGTCAGGCTTATAAGATTAACATTTATGGGGGACCCGCTAGGGGCAAGAACAGCCAAGTGAACTCATGCTGTGGAAAGCCTCTGATGCTCCAAACACACGACTGAAAACTCAAACTCTAAACCAGAGGCTCTAAACCAGGGGCCACTTTGCCCCCAGGGGGCCTTTGGCGATGTCTATAAATGGCTTTTTGGTTGTCACAACTTGAAAATTAGGTACTACTAGCATCCAGCAGGTGGAGGATATGTCTGACAATGCCCGGTAGGGCCCCGCCACAAAGCATGAGCCACCCAGCCCGTGGGCCATCCGCGCCGAGGCTGAGGACCGCTGGTGCAAATGGCTGTGATGGGGGTGGGGGGTAGGCAGGGAGAATGTTTGAAGCCTTGATGTGGTTGAGAAGAGACAGGAGATATTGTATAGGTGTCAACTTTGCAAAGAAAATGTACAGCTGCCTAGTTTAAACACCTAGGAGCAACCACAGAAAGAAAGGAACACACACAGTTCTAGACGGGCAGAGGAAAGGGGGTGGAAATAGAAAAATCAATCCTATCTCAGCTGGGTGTTGTGCCAACTGACAGCTGGGAGAAAAATCTTCCATCAGCCCTTGGAGGCAGTTACTCTGTTTCCTCTTTTACAGAGGAAGACACCCAAGGCTCCCCGGCACGGGAATGCCCAGTCACAACAGCAGTTAGGGAGACAGAGGCGTCAGGCAGAGGGCAGCTGGCTCGGATCCCGGCCCATCACTTGCCAGCTTGTCATCACGGGTGAGCTCCTCACCCTCTCTGGGCCTACTCCTCCTCATCTGTAATATGGGCTCAAAAACCCACTTTGGTAAGGTTGCCCTGGGAACCAGCCAAGACAGCCCATGTACATCAAGCAGGAAATGGAATCCAGGACAGGTGGTTTGAGAGGTTTTAAGCAAGGAACTACTGACAGAGACGTGAGCCATGCTGGCAGGGGCAGAGCAGAGTCAGGAGCCAGCCGTGGTGGAGAGCTGTTGTCACCCACAGGTGAAAAGAGGCTGGGCAAGGAACACTGCCTGGAGCCAGGGAACACAGAGACCACGGGGGAAGGGCCCCCAACAGGAGTTGGGTCACAGTTAGAGGACAGGGCCAGTACCAGACCACCATGAGGGTGGACCAGCCAACCCCAGGCGCAGGGAGGGCTCTGGAGGCTGCATACCCCAGCCTCTCTCTCCCGCCTCCCAGCTATGCCTCCTGCATCCTTCCAGGACACAGGGCAAGGTGGAGAAGAAGGCAGATGGGAGTGCGGGCATGTGTGGGGAATACCCAGCACAGCCTGCAAGATGAGCACACCACAGGCACAAAGAAAACAAAGTGCTTCTGACCTTCTGTTATAAGCAGCCATGACAGCAACTGGGGGCTGATTCCGAAGCCAGGCAGCCCTAGCTCACATCCACACCGGGTGCTTACTGGCTGTACGGCAAGTGGCTCACCTTCTCCGTACCTCACGTTCTCACCTAGACAGTGGAGGAGGTGTTACTAGTGCCTCCTTCGTGGGATCACTGAGATTACATGACTTCAGAGAGAGAGAGGCACATGTGCGAGGCCAGAACTGCGCAGCTCCATAGCCACGTGGCATTGCCACCAGCAGCACTGGCGCCACTCTGTTCCCCTCACCGCTGTAACAAACGACCACAAATTTAATGGGAGAAAAGCAACAAAAATTTGTTCTCTCACTGCTGAAGGTCAGAAGTCAAAATCAGTGCATCAGCAGGGCTGCACTCCCAGCAGGCTGTAGGAGAGAATCTGCGCTCTCTTTTCCAGCTTCCAGTGCCACCTGCATTCCTCGGCTTGGGGTCCCTTCCTCCAACTTCAAAGTACATCACTCCAACCTCCACTACCATCCTCACGTCCCCCTCTCCAGCCCTCCTGCCTCCCTCCTATAAGGATCCTTGTGATCACACTGGGACACTGGGCCCACCTGGATAATCCAGCACACTTGCTCCGTCTTGAGATCCTTCACTGAATCCAAAGCCCCTTTAGCCATGTACACTCACACGTTCTCAGGTACTGGGGATTAGGACGTGGCCACCTTTAGCAGGAAGGGTCATGGTCATCCCTACTGCTCTTATTATCTGGGTCTCCGCCTCTCATCTGGTTTGCTCCCTACTGTTCAATGTTGCTTCTCAAGATGATACAACATGGAGACTTGATCGGTCACTTTCAAGTGACAGCAGAGTGGAAATGAGGGCTGTCAGGTTGGGAGACAATCAGAAGTGTCCACGCCCTGCCGATGGGCTCCTCAGAATGTGTTCCCATGCCTGCTATCACCCTCTGCCAGCATCTAGAAGTCTGTCCCAAGAGTTCAGGCTCAGGGCATGGTCACCAGCTCAAATGTCACCAGGGTGTGTCAGCATTTAGTGAGCAAAGCTGACCCAGGCAGTGACACAGAAAATACATGTCCCTTCTCAGAGCAGCAACCACCCTGGGGGACAGCTTCCAGGCAGGCATTAGGGCCCAGTGTGGCTAGATCTTCCAATTTTGCAGAAGTAGCTGAAATGCAGATTTCTATATGAAATATCTTGATTTTTAAATATTGGCCACTAATTTTGTTTTTTCCCCCTATTTTAAACACTGTGTAAGCCAGTCAACTAGCTTGCACCCTCTATTCTGGTCCAAAGCCATTCCTTTCCTATAGGAGATGACTTGCCTGGAGTTACCCTACAATTCATGCTAACCTAGGATCACTGCCAGAAACAACAAGCCATGGTGGCTCCCTCCCTCCCCAGGGAACGTGCACTTGAAGCTCGCTGACCCTTTACCTGCCTCTGACCCCTCCCTTCACCCCCAGAGCTCCTCATAGATCAGTTCCACAAAACCGCCCTATACCAGCTGGCCACCTGGCTATGTCAAGTCACCTCTCTGAGCCTCAGTTGCCTCAGGCACATAATGGGAATAAGGACAGCAACTGCCTCTCTGGGTCACTGTGATCATGGAATGAGGGAATGCAGGTAGGGTGCTCAGCAGCATTAGACACACAGCGGTTCTCCATCAACAGGGCAAAAATAATCAAAACCAGAAGGAACAATAAAGGATTGCTATGGCTGAGAGTCTCCAGGAGAAGGGAGGGAAAGCCAGAACCCTGTTGTCTATATTTTCCTCTTGCTCCTTAGAATATCATGAGGGACCAGCACAGGATTTGGGGTCAGAAGACCTAGATTTGCATCTCAGCTGCCTCACTACCTTGTTGTGCAGCTTTTGACAGCACACTCAGCCTCTCCGAGCCTCAGTTTTCTCATCTGTAAAATGACATGAATTGTTCCCTGTAGAAGGAAGCTGCCAGGACTGACAGCCATAAAGTAGGCACTAAGCACACAGAAAAGCACATAAGAAATGTTACCGTCCTTTTAGAAATTCCCCAAGTCCTCTTTTTAGCATAGTTTATGGTTTATGCATCAAAGGGGGTGGAGCTTGAATGGAAAGCTTTACATCTTCACGTTTTCTGAGATGCGCAGTGACTGCCTGCCCCTATTTCACAGATGTACCTTGTACCAGTCATTCTGCCTTCTCCCCAGGTGAAGTCAATACTGACCTCTGCCCAAGGCCTGGCTCGGTTACTAACGGCACTGTGGGCAGCCTGGAGTGACCTGCCTGAAACGCTCATGATCACCAGAATCTGCCTGCTGTCTCTGGGAAGGGAGGGGCTCTCCCACCCCCTTTTTGTCTGCCACCCGTAGTACCTCCAGACTTGCTTTCAATCCACCATGGGCCCAGGACAAATCAAATGCCTCCATTTTGCTTGTACACCCAGCTGAGGGAGGAGAAGCTATCATGTCACTAGAATGGAGCTCAGAGGGTCAGGAATCTGGGCCTGTTTCATTTACTACTCTATCCCCAGAGCCTGGAACAGGGCCTGGCAAGGCACAGGTGTCCAACAAATATTTGCTGAATGAGTGAAGGAGAATCTACCATTTACGAGTGCTCGCTAGGTGCCAGACACTGCGCTAAGCCCCTTCAGTTAACATCTCAGACACTGCCATCCCCAGGGCAAAGAAAAAGGAGTTCTGAAGGTTCTCACCTCAGCAATTAAATGCTGTAGCCCACAAAGCAATACAAGTGACACTCCACTCTCAGCTCTTTAGCCAGAATGAGTACCATGGTCCCACTAAACCTCAAGGGGACCAGAATCCTCTTGTGTGCCCAAAAGGTGAAAGTTAGAAACATTTGGTGTACACGCTACTAATGGCTACCATATTGATATTTTTATTATCCTCATTTTCACAGATGAGGTTGTTGAGGCTCAGAGAGGTTAGGTGACTTGCCCAAGGTCACACAAGGAAGTAAATAGCAGATCCAGGATTCACATACCGTTCTGACCCTAGAAACTAGTGTGTCAGCAGTTACTATTTATAAACCCCAAAGTATGGTCTGTTTAACCCGGTTTGTACATAAGATAACCCCGTTCAGTGAATCAGGCTGATCAAAGACACCCCCTTACACACCTCCAGAGAGAGGTACATAGCCACAGACATTTATACTTAAGTTACAGAACTAACAAGCAAAGGCAAGCAATGCTCAGAAACTGACAGACTAAGCCAATTCCAAGATGCGTTTCATCTGGCCTACATAGTATTTTATTTCATTGGAATTTGTTGCCAATAATTAAAAATCAGGAGATTTCACGTTTTTAAAAGCCATCTTCTTTTGAAAATTAAAAAAAAAAGAAAGACTTGGCAACCACAGCCTGCATCCCCATAAGGCAGCCGTCAGCATGATGGAAGGCAAAGCCAGGTTCTCAGACGATGGAAAGGCAGGCCGGGCTGGAGTTGGAGGGAGGGGTGTCATTAGCCCAGAGCCCAACATGCACAGGGCTCCTCTCGTTGACCATGGGTCTGGCAACACCGCTTCCACACTTGAACATATTTTCATCACAGGTTTAGCAATATCGGTGTTAACTATATACCTTTAAAAGTGTGGAGAAAGTACTACATTAGGGAAGGCAATCCCCCACTCATGCCCACCGCTCTCGAGCCAAGCTTTGGGAAGGCACACCTCTACCCTCAGCTATACTAGAGCAGCCCCACCAAACAGAGAACAAACACCTAGCCTTCTGAGCTTGGTTACACTGCTGCCTGACTCTGTGGGCATTTGAACTCACCTCCAGTGATCTACATATGTTGTTTAAAGAGGCTAGTTTTACACACACACAGGAAAGCCATGCAATGATTTACATGTGCCAGAATGCCCATGACACGTCTGACAGCGACACTGCCTGGTGATGCCCAGTACTGCAGCTCAGCGCCAGTAGAACGTGAAAAACTTACTGAGTCCTCGATGTTAGGGTCTGTTCAAGACTACTTTGTGACACATTTCAAAGTCTTTTCAAACTATTTTTAGTCATAAGTGCATAAAATGTCCTTCTTTGCAATCCTCATGAGGATCTGTGAAATAAAGGGGGCAGGAATTGGAATTCCTGTTGGACAGAGGAGGCACAGACACAGAGGTTCAAAGTGACTTGCCTGTGGGACACAGTAAATGCAGTCCTCTTCAGCAAGCAGCTCTAGCGTCCGAACCCTGCCTCCTACCCAATCGCCCAGGCTGATATCATGGGAGAAACCCTTCCCTAAAACAGCTGTTGCTGCCACAGCCAGAAACCAGAGCTGAGAACACCATGAAGCAGGACCAGAGATGTTAGTGTCTCATCTGGGAGTCTCCATCCCCTAAAATGGAAGGAATTCCTGTGGTCCAGGGAAGAGCAGATGGGGCGGGTCATGGAAACAGATGGAAGATCCCAGAGACCAAAGAATGTTCCACAGTTCTGTAAAACTGCAACAGGCCTGACCACTACTTTAATGCCTTCCATGCCACATCGTCCCAATCCATCTGCTGAGATGTTTTCCCAGGGGAGTGGAAGTCCCATTCCATAATGTAAGTGGAGGAGGTAAATGAGATCTTGCTTGCAGAAATGTGCATCGTGGCCAATGTTGCTCAAACATCTGTTCCTTAAAGTAGCAAACAAACAGCTCCATCTTGAAGGCCCCCCTTCTTCCTCAGCCGAGGATTTCTGGATATTGTCAAGTTTGCTGCAGCTAAGGCTTCATGGCAAACATGCCATGAAATCTGGAAACGTTCATGACTCCAGACTCCAAGGTACTGCTATTTGGCCTTCACCCTCAAGAAAGACTCACCAGTCCTGGAACCCTCAGAAACTGGCTTCCAAGACCTCAGAGAGGAAAGTAAGAAAAACAGTGCCTCACCCTCAAGCAGATGGCCTTATTCAGAAGTCCTGGGCTGCTTCCTCCAGTCTCTCCTGCCCTCTCTTTCAAGTTTTGTTGTAGATTTTAGAGATCCAGGCACTATTTTCAGAAATGTTTATTCTTACTCTTCTCCTTCCTGCCCTGTTCTCAACCTCTCTGGAATGAGCTTAAATATTCCCCTGCCGGGAGCTTTTCCAGAGTGGTTGGGCACATGTCTGGCATGCAGAGCCTCTTTCTAGATGGAGTTGTTGTTGCATGTCTGGGGGAAATGAGTTTTGCAACCTCCTTTGATCTCCTCAATTTCTCAGATTCTCCAGAATCACGACCTGGCTATACTTTGACTGGAAATGATATTCCTCAAAGCTGGGTATGGCAGAAGGGATAAGAGAAAGTAGGAGTCTCTGGTTGTCAGCCGCAGTAAAGAGTGCTGGTTAACTGGACACTGAGGAAACATGTAGAGCAGTTGCTGAACACACATGCCTTGGACTCAGCTGCCAAGGTCCAAATCTGAACTCTGATCATTTACCAGCCATAAGACCTTGGACATCTACTTTAACATCTCTGTACCTCAGTTTCCTCATTTGTAAAACGAAGATGTGATGACAATAACACTTACCTGGGTCATGAGGAAAATGAAATGAACTCATGTCAAAGATTTAGAACAGTACATGGCACACAGTAGCGGAAGCCAGGACACCAGGGCCCAGCTCTGGCCTGACTGGGCTGAGAGTACCCAGCAACTGAGATTTTACATTTGCTGGGCATCCGAAGTTTTGATCAGAATTGAGCCCATCCCTGGGGGACCAAGGGCAGCCATGTGGCCTGGGCCCTGCGTACACGAGAACTCCACAATCAGACCTGGAAGCCGCTCTCCAGACATGGTTGAATGTACTGCCCTAGAGCCCTACCATCCAGACAAAAAGAATCGCAATAATTTCCCATGACCAAATCCTGCCCTCTGCAGACATTGCTAATTAATTTTTACAAGCCTCTGTAACTTCACACAGATATAGTGCAGGGCATTTTTATGTGTGAAAACTGTTAACTTGTTCAATGTAAACATACAAGGGAGCACAGGTTGTACAGCTCTGGCCCATCAATTTTTCATTTTTTTCTTTTAATATATTCAGGTTCTTAAAATATAGACATGGCTCGGTCTCCTGGGCTGCCAGAGGCACCCAGGGCAAGCCCAGGCCTTTGTATCCCGTATGCAGGGGCTGCCCTGCTCAGGGGTGGAGCCACAGCGCCCCCTGGTGGCCACAGTCTGCACTGGGGCCTCTGGCAGGCCCTGGGCAGGGCTCTGGGGCTTGAATACAGGCTGGGCTCTGAGTGCGGGATGGAGCCGAGGGAGACGGCAACTGCCTAGCGGGACTCTGAGCTCTCTCCACCCACAAGTCACACCCCCAACTCAACTACTCCCCGATCATTCGTTCGTTATTCAACAAAGACTTACACGACCCGCAAAACACCGTGCGAGGTGCTGGGGACGCAGCTCAGAACCCCACAGACCCAGTGCCTGCCCTCAGGAGCTCAGGGTCTAAGGAATAAGGTAGAGTGTGACCACATGCTTACACACAATTAAGATGAAACTGCAAAGGGCAGGTACTCAGGGCCTTCAGAGTGAAAACCAAGGGGATGTACCCTCCCGTAAAGACGTCACTTAGGAAGCAAGAAGGCAGGAGAAAAGCAAGAAACATGCCTCAGTTTCCTCACTTGTAACACTGGCCTGATTATTCTGCCCTGGCTGTCTCAGGGATGCTCCAACGGTCCCACAGAAGGAGCAGGGGGCAAGTGAGGTTCTATAAACTGTTGTGTGTCCCCTCCCAGATCCCTCCCCAATGCCCACCGAGACTCCCAGCACAGCAAAAACAGCAACCACTTGGCTCCCCAACTTAAACCCCTTCAATGGCTCCCATTGTCCTTAAGACCAAAACTACACAGCCTGACTGAACCCTGCCTAACTCTCCTACCTCATCTCCCATCCTCTCACTTGCTACACTCCAGCCACACCACTCTCATTTTTATTCTGCATGTGGCTGCCTCAGGACCTTTGCACATGCAGCTCCTGGTTCCTAAAGTGCTCTTTTCTTGATTCCTTCAAATCCTTCACAAATCAGCATAAATGGCACTTCTCAGAAGACACTGCTAGAAATACTCTCACCTAAGTAGCAACCCCCATCCCCCAACACCTCCTCTCATCATGTCACCTTGCTTTTATTTCTTTCCTGGCATTCGTGGCTTTCTGGAGTTATCTTATTCCTTCACTTGTTCACTGTCTCTCCACCAGAATGTAAGCCTATGAAGGCAGGGACCTCTCCTGCTTTGTCCACCACTGTATTTCTGAGGCAGATAACACCGGTGCTCTAACAGATCCAGAGAGATCCCTTTTGACTGTGTTTGCGCACCACTGGCTTTAGTGTGCTATCACATCCAAAACCTAGTGCCTGCCGACCTTCCTTAGAATGCTGCTTTTGGGCTGCTGGAGCCCCCTTTTCCCTCCCGGGACACAAATCTTTGTCTCAGCATCTTCAATGGAGGGATCCAACCAAAGTCAACTACCAGTATATACTCGAGTTCTGACATACAGCAGTCACCCAGAAAACAGCTGTTCAAGGAATTAATGAACGTTTGCAGGAACACAGCCCTCTCAGAGCTTGACTTCCTCTCAGTGCCCAGCAAGTGCTCTGCACACAGTAAGCATCTAATAAATGCTTGCTGGAGGATCAGCATCTGAGGTAGTTCATAATAGTCCTTCACCCCACAGAAAATGTTCACACATCCATTTCTTTTCCACACTCACAGGGGTTCTTGGAAATTCATGGAGCTGCGATCTTCACTGCCATTTCATGGGTGGGAAACTGAAGGCTCAGAGAGGTTGTGGATTTCTCCAAGGCTGCCCAGCAATCAGAGCAAAGCAGAGATTAAAACACAGATAGCCTGCCTCCAAGGCCAGAGCCCTTTCCAATATATCACATGACCTTGGTTTTTATCTTAGGGGTGTCATTCTTGCCCACAAGACCCTTGCAAAGGGTAAAGATGCTTTTAAAAATCTGAAGAATATTAAGGAAACACTCCCTAGGAGAAGAAAATGCCCAGACACAGGCATAAAATGCCATTTAATGAGGTTACAAGTGCCTCAAGCCAGGCTGTGACTCCAGGCAACACCCCCCACCCCAACTTAACACCCTAAGAGGTCATTCACAGCATCTCTCAGAACACAAGCCTCTGAAAAACCTGTGTGCATAGCTCGCCCCCCAGTGGCCGAGCCCAGCACTGTGGCCTGAGCTGGAGAGGGATTTTCCCAGCAGCTCCTGAGAGGAAGACCTGATCATGAGAGTAGGGGGAAAACTGCAGCACGGATTTAAGCAAGGGATGAACCTGGTGACAGTTTACATTCCAGCAAAACCTCTCAGTCTACTGCATGGCAATGGACAGCACAGGACATGCATGGAAGCCAGGAAACCTGTGGGCCACCTGGCACAGCCTCCGGGTGAGAGACCCTGGTGGCACCAAGCAGGACAGCCCCAGACCAGTGGGTTTGAATGCAGAGTCTCCAGCCCTGAACCCATCACGTGGGACCACCAACTCTTTTGAGCTCCATGCTGACTCTGAAAGACAGCTATTATCTTGCCACCATTTTTTTCAGATAAGGAAAGCCACCCTAGTGCCTTTATTCACGGTGCATAGGGAGCACTCTGCATTTGTTGAAAGAATGATCATCTGATGAGCAGAGGAATGTAAGTAACCATCCTGGTTAAGCATATTCCAGTTTCTGGCACAACTGTAGGCACCACAGGTTATGTTATAGGCCCTTGGGGTTTGAGGCCACAGCAGCTGGAGTTAAGACTTCAAGCATTCTAGAACATGTTAGTGTCATTTAGGGTACAGACATAATGCCCCAGAAATTCCAAGATGGGGAAAGTGAGTGAGCAGAAGTGATGAGAGAGGCTTCCTGGAGGAAGGGGCACAGCTGGAATTGAGACTTTGGTGATGGAACTAAGCAAGACAGAAAGGACGGAAACCATTCATACAGGGATACCACTTATTCCACAAGCAGAGTGGGAAGATAGGGGGCTGTGGGACAATGAGGACAGCACAGGGTGCTTGAACAGAGCAGGTCTGCTGGTACCTGGATGAACACCTTTAAATGTTAACAGGCATGAGGTGGAGAAAGACAAGTACCAAATGATTTCACTCATCTGTGAAGTATAACAAAGCAAAACTGAAGGAACAAAACCACAGCAGACTCACGGACTCCAAGAGGGACTATCGGTTACCAAAGGGAAGGGGTTGAGGAGGGAGAAGGGGATTAAGGGACATTATAATTAGCACACATAACATAGGTAGGTCATGGGGAAGGCAGTATAGCACAGAGAAGACAAGTAGTGACTCTATAGCATCTTACTATGCTGATGGACAGTGACTGTAATGGGGTATGGGGGGACTTGATAATATGGGCGAATGTTGAAACCACAATGTTGCTCATGTGAAACCTTCATAAGATTGTATATCAATGATAACTTAATAAAAAAATGTTAACAGGCATGTATTCATTTTAATGGGTCATAGAAAACATAACGTGCTCACTGGATCCACAGGTTCAGATACAATGGCTTTTCTTTTAAAAGAAAATTCTTTAAGTAAAAAAGTGAGCCAAACTAAAGAAAAATATTAAGTTAGCAGAGTCACATGGTAGGTGGGCGTTGGGGCATAAAGTGAGAGCATGGGAAGAAAGTCTCAGAGTCAGAGATACTCCTTAGAATTCATCAAACCAATGTCACACTGGAGCCTGATGCAGTGTCCTTTAAGGTAACCGGGCAGCCCGTCCTGCCAGCCGTGAGCAGAGGGCGGTTTCCTTGCTGATCCCTGGATCAAGTAGTTGGCTGTTTAGGGACCAAGGTTGTACCCCCCCAAAAAATCAACTAAAACCTTATGAAGATGCTCAGAAGCAAGATGTTCACACAATGAGACACACGGGGGGCAAATTTACCTCCTCCATCCTATGTTCCCTTGGGACACACACACACACACACACACACACACACACACACACACACACGCACACACACACACACACACACACACACCAGAATGCTTTATGGAGATAGCCTTTTTAAATTATTTTTTATGAGCAGGTAGAGTTGAAAGCAAAAGTTAAAAGTCTGTGATGAGGCTCAGGCACAAGGGCAGTCAGCACTTCTCAACGTGGTTATCAAAGTAAGAGCTGGGGAACACTGGGCTCAGCTTTCCAAGCGGGGCAAACATGGGGGATTTAAGGGAACCATCTTCTGGGCCTGCACTCCCCATGAGCTTTTTGCCTGTGGGTATCCCTAAGAGCAGGCCCAGGCCCAGGGGCATTCCTCCAGCCCCTTCATGAGGCCCCCAACGTACTCCACAGGAGGCAGTCCTTCCCTGTCCTCCAGCCCCTTTGGAGGGATGCTCCCAAAGACTGATTTTCAAAGCTAAAGATTGGTCATCCTTCAGCAATTCTTTCGTAAGTTGGGGGTTTCCACTTTCCTGCTTTCTACAAATGTGACCAGAGGTCAAATGGACTTGTCAGCTTGTAGATCAGTAAAAATACTTTTGATGACAGATTGCCACCTGTTTTGTGCCCATTACTCAGAAAAGTAAGAGTTGAGTGACATTGCTTTCAAGACATTCCTTCCCCTCCCAGCTACTTATTTATGTAAACAAGCTTTCTTTATCTTACATCTACAACAATAAGAATGGAATGGATGACAAAATTTGTCTCATTCTAACAATAAGTGTTAGTCATTCATGGATACGTCATTTAAGAAAGTGAAAAGGAAGTCTCGCTGATCTCATTGTGGGGTGTGTTTCCATAAAAAAAACCACAACGAGCTACCGCCACTAGATGACTAAAATTTGTTTAAGTACCAAGGTGCTGGCCAGCATGCAGAGCAGGCGAAACTCTCATACCTTGCTGGTGAGAATGCATAATAGTACAGCTACCATAAAAATTGTCCAGCAGTGCCTCAAAAGGTTAAAAATAGAGTTACCACAAGACCCAGGAGACCCACTCCCAGGTATTATTCATCATTGTCCAAAACTGCAAGTACTTTAAACGTCCTTCAAGTTATTCATGGCTAAAAACTTATGGGATTTGCATACAATGGAATTCCACCCAACAATAAAAAGAAACAAACCGTTGATAACGTGCAACATGTATGAATCTCAAGACATTATGCCAGGTGACAGAAACCGGTCTTAAAAGGCTACCTACTATACGATTCCATTTATATGACATTCTGGAAAAGGGAACACTACCTGGTTACCAGATGTTACGCCCGAGGGGAGGGTTTTACTACAGAGGGTAAGCAGGAAGAAATTTGAAGATGATGGAATTGTCCTGCATTTTGGTTGGTGGTAGTTACTCAGCTCTACATGTGCTCAAATTCCTAGAACTGTGTATACACACATCAATGCTACACCGTAAATTTAAAAATATATAAAATACATATAAAAGGGAAATGTATTCCAGTGAAGTTTTACTTCTCTGAGATATAACAAAATGTGAAACACACTGATATTGCTGATCAATTGTGTATCTATAGCTGAGGGGCAATCCAGACCAAAAAAATTCAACCTTTATGGTCAAGAGAAAAAAATTAAAATATCCACTTCAACTTATATGGATATTTATGTTGCAGAGAAATACAACCGAATGATTCATAAGACTTAAGGCCTAAATGCTATAACAGTTAGCTAAAATTCTAGCTAAATGCAGATGGAAATGCATAGTCAAGGCGGGAAGGCTAAATTTTTGCCTGTAAGAGTTTGTTCATGCATTTGTTTGAATGGTCGTGAGCATCATCTCGTCATTACATTTAGATCTCTGTAGGCTCATTTAGAAGAGTGATGACATGGTTTAATTTTACAATGTCAGTAATGACAATACACGAGAAATTTCATCCTTTGCAACAACTTAAACATAAGATAAAAACTTTTCATCAAACCAAAAAGCTTTTGCACAGCAAAGGAAACCATCAATAAAACAAAAAAGCAGTCTATTGAATGAGAGAAGATATTTGCAAATGATACCTCCAACAAAAGGTTAATATCCAAAGTATATTTTAAAAACTCATAAAACTGAACACCAAAAAAAAAAATCAGATAAAAAATAGGAAGAAGACTTGAACATTTTTCCACAGAAGGCATATGGATGGCCGATAGACACTTGCAAAGATGCTCAACATCACTAATCAGGAAATGCAAATCAAAGCCACAATGAGATATCACCTCACACTGACTAGCTAGTATCAAAAAGACAAGAAAAAGTCTAAGTGAGGATGTGGAGAAACGGGAACCTACCTGCACTGCTGGTGGGAATGTAAAGTGGTGAAGCCACTATGGAAAATGAGAGGTTCCTCAAAAAATTAAAACTAGAAATACCATACAATCCAGTAATTCTACTTCTGGAACTTTACCCAAAGAAAATGAAAACACTAATTCAAACAGATGTATGCACCCCTATGTTCATCACAACTTTATTTAAAACAGCCAAAATATGGAAATAACCTAAGTGTCCACCAGAGATGAATGGATAATGATGTGTTACATATATACATGGGAATATTACTCAGCCATAAAAAAGAAAGAAATCTTGCCATTTGCAATGACATGGATAGACCTAGAGAGTGTTATGTTAAGTGAACTCAGTCAGTCAGAGAAAGATAAATACCATATGGTTTCACTTTTGTGGAATCTAAAAAAGAGCCAGAAAGACTCAAAAATACAAACTGGTGGTTGACAGAGGGAAAGGGGGCTAACAAGAGAAACAGGCGAAGGGGATCAAGAGGTACAAACTTCCAGCTTTAAAATCACTAACTCAGGAGGATGTAAAGCACAACATAGGAATATAATCAATAACACTGTGACAACTTGGTATAGTGGCAGAGGGTAGCTACGTTAATTGTGGGGAGCATTTCCTAATGTATACAATTGTCCAATCACGTGTTGTACATCTGCAACTAATATACTACATATACGTTATATATGTTATATATACATATTCATATTAACTACATTTTAACTGAAATTTTTAAAAAGTTAAATTCATTCCACTAAAAAAATTTTAAAGTAAAAACTTTTGGTTGTCGACGCCACAGTGAGGACGGTGGTGGTTTTACCCCCCATTCCTGGGGAAAAGCGGGCAGTGCAAGATGGCGGAGGGCCCACCCGCCAGGCCCCCCAGGCCCCACTCCACCCACTGGTGGACCCAGCCCCGGATCTGAAAGCGAGTCTTCCTACCTCATGTTTTTCTCGCCAGCAAGCCTCCTCCGCAGTCCTCAGGGCGCCTCTGGGTACCACAGCGACAGCACAGTGCCTCTGAGAGGCTCTCACGGTGCCCCCGGCTTCCTCAGGGCAGGTCTCAAATCATCAAGGCATGCCTGCGTCATGACGGCACTTTCTGCATCATTGCAACGCCTCTAGAGACGCCATCACAGTGCCTCCTGGTTCATGGCGTGTCTTACGTCCTCGCAGCGCCGTTTGCGTCCTCTCAGTGCCATTCACGACATTGCGGGGCCATTTACGTCATCATGGCGATGTTTACGTCACCATGGCGGCATTACTTCATCACTTCTTGTGTCATCATAGCACCACTAGAGGGGCCCTCAGTGCCTTGCGTTCATCACGCCGGCGACCATGTCACCAGGTCACCAGGCATCTCTAGGTCAGTACTGTGCCTCTGAACGGGAACGCTGCGTCTTTCTGCACTGCCCCTTCCCCAAAATCCTACTTGAGGTTCGGACTCGTTTCCCACGGTTTCCCAGCAAGTCCCCGCGGACTGCTCAGCTGGTCCGGAGGCATGTCTAAGCCGCCTAAGTGCACCGGGTGGTACAGGAGGCGAAGGGGCCCCACCGCAGGTCTCTGGCAGGGCCACAGGCCCCTTCCTCTATTAACATTATTCTAAATTACATTTAAAGCATTGGTGTAAAAATGAATATATTCATATTGGGTTTTAAAACACTATCTACCCAAAAGTTCGCTTATTATAAAAGAAATGAAACTGTTTGGGGGCCCCTTAAAGTACTGAGGGGTATAGGCTCAGTGCCTGCTGTGTCCTCTGAGCACCCCTGGCTCTCGGGAGGGAAACCCCATCTGGCAGCCCCCAACACCGACGGTGCCAGTATGGGGAGAGGCAGCTCCTGGGACCAGCCCCCTCCAAAATGTTCCTGAGAAACTCAGCTGAGGGTGTTCGGGCCTCCGACATCCCACGCCGACTCCTGGGGCAGTGCCTGGCCTGCCGTGGGTGCTCAGTATCCGGGGAAGGGCTTAGAGACTGTGCAGCCATGAGAAAGAGGCCGCTCAGTTCGTCCCAACAGGGAAAGCTGTCCAAGGCAGGAACAAGTTGAACAGTGTTCAGCGTGGGTGGGAAAAAAAATCAAGAATTATAAGTCCTGATAGATGATGACAAATTTATATAGCTGTGTGCCAGCTATGCACTAAAAGCATTTCTTGACTAGCTCACTGAATCCTCAAAATGCCACTCGAAGAGGTAGGTACTATTATCTCTATTTTAGAGGTGGAGAAACTGAGGCATGGAGCTTTCAAGTGATTTGCCTGGAATCACAAAACTAGTAAGAGGCAGAGCTTAGATTCACGCGCCCAACCATCTGCCTCCAATCCCTTCTCTTAATCACTTCTTGTTCTCTGTCATTTATGTAACAAGAAAAAGCAAAAGCCCAGAACCGAGACTATAATGTCCGATAGGCACCTTGATCTGTATACAAATGCAGAGAAAAATGCCTAGCAGGTTCCAGGCCAAAATGGCAAAGGTACTTATCTTGGGGATGGGGTAATGGTCAAACAGCCTTGCAGTATTGTATGAGTTGAATATACACAGGGCTGAAAATTTTAAACAATATGAAGTAAGTCAGTAGCCCAGCCTCTGAGCGATACTTGGGGCAGCTACCAGAAAGGAGCCACTGATTAAAAAGAGAGCCCAGAATTCCCCAGGAAGCCTCCCCCATCCCCCAGCAAATAGGCCATCACAGACATTAGCTTTTTAAAAAGATTTATTACTTCAATTGTCAATTATTTTTAAAAGATGATAAAACTCATTTCTCTTCCAGTAGAAAAGAGACAAAGGCTTGCCCCAGAAACCAGGAGCCCTGGATGGACATTTTCCCACCCGACCAGACTGACCGGTCCCACCTGGGCCTCTCTACCTCTGCCCTGGCACCTAGAGGCCGAGGGCCCTCGCTGGGGGCAGCCTCCCACCACTCCAGCCAGGAGTGGCTGGCTCAGTATACAGGATGATGTCAGTTTAGGCTGGAGGAAAGGGGCCCAGACACCCAAACCAGGTGCCTGTACAGACTTCAGGGAGATCACCGTCCTGCTTAGGGATCAGGAGACATAGCAGTTGTATTATGCATCATGAGCTCTCACCCTTGTGAATGGACTTCACCCCTGGCTCAGATGGATGTACAGTGGGCCAAAGCTCTGGGCCCCAGTGAGGCGCTGAACCCACAGCCCATGCCCACCTGGCTTTGGCACAAGAGGTCTGCACTCCCAGGCTGGGCTTTGGACAGTGGCTGGCCCCATGGAGTTAAAGCCCTCTCCTGCTTTAACTTGGGTGATCCACCAAGCAGGGTCTGCAGTGTTTGCTGAATGACAGGGCGACTGGGGAGAGGTAACACGAGTCAAGAGCCCAGGCCCACAGCACCTGTGGCCAGGGCTATGGTTCACTTAGAGGGAAAGTTCAAGAACAGTCTTTGTTGCTGAGCCTCTCCCGGAGTCCCCTCAGTACCGGCTCCATCCCTGAGTGGGTCTGCACACTTCTGCGCACACGCATGCACAGGTGCGGGGGTGTGCAATGCGCGGACACACATGTGGCAACTGGGGGGCTCAGACTTGAGGACTGGTGGGCTGTCTGCCGAGAGAGTCTTGCAGAAGTGGGGTGTAGGGAGTGGGGAGATGGTCTGGCTGGGCAGCCAGGCTGGGCTGGCTCGTAGCATCTCCAGGACCCTGTGGAGAAAGGGAACAGCTGGATCACCAAGCCCCCTCACCAAGCCCCACCCACATCCCATCCCTACCCTGGTCCCTGTACCCACAAGGAAGCCCTCCCTTTCACGTCCTTGGTGGCACCCATCTGTCAACCTCAAGATAAGGAAAGACTGGAGAGACCTACGGACTCCAGAATGCGGTGACAAGGGCCTCCACACCTCACTAGACACCATCTTGCCCTGCCCTCACCCCATGTGGGAGACTGAGGCCCAGAGGGACTTGCCCAGCACAGTGAGAAGAGCAAAGCAAGGAGTCCAGGGTGTATATGCAACACTGTCAACACAGAAAACCTGGAAACCACCTAAATTCCATTGACAGGAGAATGCATTTTTAAATCACAGTCACAAGATGGTGTTCAACCTAGACAGCTGTCACAAACAGAAAATTAAGGGAAGGCCAGCTGCAGAGTGAGACATACACTGTGACATCACTGAGACAATGTTTTAATTACTGATCATTCATGGATACAGACAGATCTGGAGGGCAAAATCCCACGCTCCCCAAATACACAAATTTAACTCCCCCCCCAAAATTTTAAAGCTAGCAGTGATGTTAAGAACTGGGGATACCTCTTCATCCTCCTAAGCCCTCTGCCTTCCTTCCTGTGAGAAACAAAAAAGGCCTCCTTGCCCAGTAATTGTGCTTGGAAAACCCAGGTGCCCCCCCACACTTGTGCCTTGCTCCCAAGGGCCTGCTTCGCCAGGCAGTGGCGGAAATCAAACTCCCAACCTGGGCAGCACACAGGAGAGGATGGGACTCCTGGGTCCTCTCCCTTTGAGACAGATCTAAGGTTTTCTGGGTTGAGCCACACTCAAGCCAGGGGCCAGAAAGTTGGTGCAGAGGCCAGACCAGAGTGAGACCAGCCCCCACCACCACATAAAGACAGGATGAGACACCCAGGAGTGGCCAGAACCTCAGCAATGTGGGCCCAGAGAGCCACGACATGAGAAAGCCTCTCTCAAAAGTAAAAAGGGAAATTATCTCCAGACTGTGAAAGGACCCCTGGTCTTCCCCAAGAAAAATTTATATGTAATAAATCCCCAAGGGACCAGAATGGGAAGCAGATTCCTCCTCCTCCTGTTTCCTCCCACTTTTCGTTTAAGTGAGAAATGAGGACTTGGAACAGGCAAAAGATTAATGAGAAGGTAAAAAAGGTTCAGGAACATCTCCCTGAAGCACTGCCCTGTACAGCACAAGGGTACCCAGCCAAAGGGGCTACAAAGGGGCTACCATGCTGTTTGCCATGCCCTCTGCCCTAGAGCTGGCTGCATCTGCACAGAGGGGCTGTCTTTTTCTTTTTCACTTAAAAATACCCTTTTGGGCTAGTAAAGGGCCCATTTCCTGCCTTCTCCTAAGCAAGGAAGCCCCTCAAGACCACCCCCATGCCAAGGTACAGGGCAAGGTATGGGGTGTCCCCCAGGGGCCCAAGCACAGTCTGTAGGCTGCACAGCAGGGATTCCAGGTCCCCAGGACCATGAGCTACTTCCCAGGTACCTGCCCTCCCAAACCGAAGTCTACAAGGACACTGCATTCCCCAAATATACATGACTGGGGGAGGGGTGTCCCCTGGAGTGAAGGCGGAGCTGTCTTCCAGAAGGGAAGTAGACTCTCCTGCAGGGCAGTAGAATCTCTTTAAATCAAAAAGTTCCCTAATAACTCAAATAACTAATGTGTTCTGCTTGCAATATAAAACGGAGACCCCAGTTTTGTTTTAATTTTGTTGTGGGGGAGGGTGGCAGGACCTCCTGGCTATGCCCAGAGGTGCAGCCATGGGGGCTCTGACCTCACAACCACTAAGTCTCTTTGTGCTAAAAGCAAATAACCCCCTTCTCTATGCCTAAGGGCCCTACCCCTGTACCCTGAGAACACTAAGCAAGTTTCTGCTGAAGGGAATTGTGGTTGAAAGGGGGCAGGGATGCCACTGGGACCAAATGATACCCAACAGGCATCCCAGAGGAGTTCCTGGGAGGCAGGCAGGAAAGGGGGCTTGTCTCCAACTTGGACACCCTGCCCCCAAATCCAGGAACTGTGTCCTCAGAAGGACACCCCCCTAACGCTCACTTGTGCCCTCCTGTTCCTGAATGGCAGGAGGAGCCCCCCAGAGCCTGGGTGGAAACAGAACTCTCCCTTCCACCTCCTCCTTGCAGGGCTGGCAGCACCTGCCAACGCAAACACACCCGCGCCATCACTTTGCATTTTCTATTTCCTCCTCTGGCCCCAGGAGGCAGCCAACTGGCCCCAAAGAGCAGGGTCCTGGCCTCACCCTCACTCTGGGGCTCTCAGAAATGCTTTAAACCTCAGCACACCCAGCCCCAGAAGCCCTCAAGGGCGGCACATTTTTCAGAAATACCAAAATAACAACTATTACCAGAGGCACAACCATAGAGCTACTCACCCCTGCCCAGACTAGAGCCTGCAGCTCTGCCTGTCACATCCCTGGCAGGACGCAGCTGTTCTAGGGCATTGGACCTAATGGAACTTGGTGTAGAAGAACGTGAGCTCCCAAAGGCAGGGAGCCTACCTGTCCTGCAGGTAGGCTGCCAGATAAAGTCAGGGTGTCCAGCTGAATATTAATTCCAGGTAAACAAGGAAGAGGTTTTCAGTAAAAGCATGTCCCAAAAACTGCATGGGACACACTTATCCTCAAGATTATTCATGGTCTGACCAAAATTCAAATTTAACTGGGCACCTTTTCTGTTGTATCTTAGGGTTTTGTTGTTTGTTTGTTTTTGCTCAATCTGGCAAACCCTCCCTGGATATTCAGTTGATGCTCAATTGATGCTTCAACTCTTTTCTTCATCAGTCATCCCAGATTTCTTTTGACCAATGTTTCTCCGATAGGGGTCCCTGGACCATGTACATCTGAATCCTCTTAAGGGTTCATTAAAGTGCAGATCCCTGGACCCCATCCATAATTCTATTCCTGGAAGTCTAGAAGGATATCCAAGGGTCTGCATTTTTAGCAAACTTTCCCAGAGAAGTCTGTCGCACCAGAGGCTTGATAAGCAGCTGGCTCAACCTTGATCCTGCCTTTCTAACACAACCTTGCAAATAAGATGCCAGCCCACAGGACACTGATCGCCATCCATCTCCTACCACGCCTGGGATCGAAGAAACTACCATCCACTTTGGCAGTTTCTCCAAAAACAAAATATGCCAGTATTTTTCAGTCTGTAGACACTCCAGGTGAAGTTTAGGCTGAAGAAATGGTTAAGAGACAAAGTGTTTCAAGCCACCAGAGTTCTAATCACTACGTGAGGGCAGGCAAGGCGGGAAGGCGCGAAGTGTTACCTGGTACCCACCTACAGCCTGGCTTCTTGCAGCACAGTTCCCCTGGGAGCTGACGTCATCAGGGATTCAGAATAGGCCTGAATGGCCTCCTTATCCTTTGGGCCCTTTTTACTACTACTCCAAAATAAATAGCATTTCTCCTAGAAGATAACCAAGCTAATTTATTGTTGACGCTGCAGCCAAACACAAAAGAGTTTACATGGTTCTTCGATTTTTGAAAAGCAAAGAGCAGGTGCAGAATTTGAGTCCAATAACCAGTACCTAGTGGAGCTGGCTGAGATCTGGGGAGTTGGTGCCTTTCACCAGTGAGGGAAACACAAGTATCTTCAGGAAACACGCTTGGTTGGGAGGACAAGCCAAGCTAAAAAGGGTGTGTCTGCATGAAAATGTAGGCCCTGGAGAGGAACCAGGGTGGAGAGGCAGGCCGTGGGGGGCAAAGCAGATCGGCCAAGAATCACCAGGTCAGGCTGGTGGCATTTTAAACTGACCAGAAACAGGTTTTCCCATTAAAATACTTGATTTTTTAAAGAATGACTTGAAAAGAAAAATTTCTCTGAAGTTAAAACACATTGAGTTCACCAGCACATGATTAAAAAAAAAAAATCAGGACAGTTACATAAAAGCATGTAAGGCCTACCTTCTACTAGACCAAAAAACCCATACTGGTTAGATTTCAATTACTTGGCCTCCAGTGAAACCTGCAGGGAGGGAGTCTCAACTGCATCGTCCATGGAAGCAATGGGAAGAATGGCTCTTACTGGGTTTGGGGCCACACTCTGATCTGTGGGGTGAGGTGGGGAAGGAGGCCCTAGCTGGCACTTTCAGTCTCCTTACTCGTCCCTCCACCACCGAACTTCTGAATGGAGAGAGACAAAGGGGCCAGAGGGCCTTGGCCTCCTCCCCTGCCCCAGCCCCGCTTCAGCTAGATTCCTGGGCCCTCCAAGTGTGGCTCTGTGTGTCCTCACTAGTAGAAAACCACCTGGGGACGTAGCCACGGGCTGGGAGCTATGGCTTCTGGTCCCTACCGCTGTCCTAGCATGACTCAGCCAAAACGCCTTAGGGAGCTCCCTTCTGCTCACTGGAGTGACAGCTATGCTCAGCCCAGCTCTCACTGAGGCAGGGACAGAAATAGGGCCACCCTGCAGGTTGATCAGA
Organism: Smutsia gigantea; assembly: GCA_032199065.1. NCBI lineage: Eukaryota > Metazoa > Chordata > Mammalia > Pholidota > Manidae > Smutsia > Smutsia gigantea. The sequence goes on along the minus strand of JAVSCE010008375.1, from coordinate 119,816 downwards.
CCCAGTGTTCATCAGCGGCTCAAGCACCAGAGGTAGCAATATTGTGAGAGCTGGAGGGCGCTACCATCCTGGAACCAGCACAAACTATTTCCCCTACAGGACAGGGGACTTGGAAGGGAAATCAGGCCTGGGGTTGGAAAGCCCAAGTTAAGAGCCTGGGAAGGTATATTATGGCTTCAGCAAGCAAGCAAGCAAGCAAGCAGGCAAGCTGCCTCCAAGATAGAGGAGAAAGAGAAAGAGCTTTTTGCCAAAGCTAAAGCAGAAAGCAGGGGTTGCAGAGGGCCTGAGGGGCAGCAGGGGACCCAGGCAGGCCCCACTCAAAGGTCTTCAGCCTGTGGCCCCAGGACAACTTCCTTGTTCACAGACTCAGCAGCCTTTGAGACTCCCTGCCATGGAGCAGCATTTCCTCCCTGTCAGACAGCTGCCCGGGACCCACTGCCTCTGGAGCCTCGAGATCACAGGCCTTGTCCCTGTGTGGCTGTAGTAACTGCTTAAAGTCTGTGTTGTCCTCTGTTCTCCAGACATCATATCTAATCCTTGCTGTACCCTCCCAAACTGCAAGGTGACTTGCAAAATGAACTTGCTCAGCAAAGGTGTGCCAGGGGGTGCCATGAATGAATGACACCAAATTGAAAAGGGGTATTCATGTTGCCTCATCCTTCCTGCCCCTAGAGGTTGGATGCCGTCAAAGCTCCTTTCCATCTGTGCTCCCTTTCCAAAATAACCCGTTCCCACCCTGGTCTAAGCCACCATCCTTACTCACCTGGACCTCCCCACTGGTCCCCCCTGATTCCACCCTCCCAGCCAGAGACCTACTTACCACACAGCAGCTGACCCAGTCACTCCTCTCCTTAATAGCCTCTAACAGCTTGCTGTCCTGCCCAGAAGCAGTTCCAGACTGCTCATCCTGCCTTACAGGGCATGGTGTGACCTGCCCCTGCCTCATAGACACTACCTCCTACTACCTCCTACCTTTCTCCCCTGCTCACTCCCTTCCAGCCACTCTGATTCTCCAAGATCTTCCCATAAGTCTCCCATTGCTGCCTCAGGACCTTTGCACTGGCCATTCATCCCACTCTTTCCATGACTCTGTGCTGAGTTCCTCCTGAGCATTCACACCTAAGCTTAAATTCTACCTGTTCAGAAAAGCCTTTCCCTGACACTCTCTCTATAGCTGTCCCAGCGCCCCCCCCCCCCCATGAATGCTGTGCTGTCCAATCTGATATGGCTATCCAGCCTTTGAAACGGGGCAAGTCCAAATCAAGAACTGCTCTAAGTATAAAATACACAGCAGAATTTCAAAGACCTAACATGAAAAAAATGCAAAATATGTTTATATTTTAATATTGGTTCTATGTTGCAACAGTCATATTTTGGATATATTTGGGTTGAATAAAAGATATGATTAAAATTAATTTTTTTAACTTAATGTGGCTATTAGAAAATCGAAATCTAAAATCACACATTCGGCTCACATTGCATTTTCACTGAACAGCACTGCCCCCGTCCTAACATCCTTATAATCAGTGAAATTATCTTTAGTGTTTATTTACTTGTTTATTCATCTGTCTCCCCAACTAGAATGCCAGCCCCCAAGCTCCCCTGGAGCAGGGGCTGCAACCTGTCTTGTTCACTGCTGTATGCCCTGAACCTGATGGGTGCTGAAGCCACCCACAGTCCCTCCAAGGGAGGATTCCCAGACCTCCCAGAACAGGCAAAAAAGTGGCAGCGCAGGATGCAAGAGATGCAAGGATACAGCAACAGATCCCCTGCACCAGGCAGAGATGCGCTGCCCGAATTGGGCTCCAGGCAGAGAAGGGAAGGCCAGGAGACGTGATCCAAGCCGGGCCTTCCCCCAGTAGGCAAGCACTATGCCGCGTGGCCAGACCACACCTCGGCCACTACCTACTTGTTTCAGGATCTGGTAGACGATGGGGATGAGCAGCAGGATGCAGCCCAGGGCAAGGAGGAAGTACTGGGTGTATTGCAGGGCACTGGGCATCAGCACCAGCTGGCTGTAGAACGTCTGCAGGGTCTCACCCTCCATTGTCCCGCTCTGGGGAGGAGAATGACAAACGGGCTGGGGCCTGGGGGCAGATGCCACCCATGCAATATCCTTCTGGCCACCACACCCCTCCCCATCTCGGGACCACTGGCCACAGCGTGTAATGGAGTCTGAAGGTGCCTCCATGTCCTCCAGGGCCACACATTTCCCCGAATCCCCTGGGATGTGGGCACATCGCCTCTACAGCTTTCATGCCTGGCCTGTAAAAACCTCCCACATGATTCTCTCCATCTTTTCCCAATTCACTGAATGGGATGGGTTCTGAGGATCTCAGAGGAGGAAGGACAACAGGAGGGAAGGAGCCTAGGCATCCCTGAATGACTGTGGATAGCAGGGTGTGATGTGAGCAGGAAGTGACCTTGCCCTTCGGAGGCTGTGAGGACCATTAGGTCACTCTGATTACAAACAAGCTAGGCCTGAAGGAACCCTGAAAAGCTGGGAGAAAAGAAAGCACAAGTGAAAAGCTGACACCTTGAAAACTACTTCCCTTCTCAGAAGTGGTCATGCAGTTAATTTAACAAAGTCACTTTATGCCCTGGGCTTGCTTCACAATTTCACATTGCTTCTGTCTTTCTCACCTCAAGAGGTCCTTTCAGCTCTGGGATGACTTACATAAAGTGTGGTGTGTGAGGCTTTGGACAGTGAAGTTTCTGACAGATTGTTTGTCTGGCCCAGTCTTCCCTCTGCCTCAAATGCCCACACCGGCTCCTCACTGGGTACCAGACTCCTTGCCCCACACACCCCCAGTGTGGGGCGAGGGAGGCAGCCTTACCTCACTGAACCACAACAGTGGCAGGACCACCGGCTGGATCCTTCCTGTTTGTCTGGAAATAAGTGAGACAAAGCAAATGAGGAGTTTTTTCAGGCAGCTTTGGACATGTGGTGGTAAGCTCTGGGCTCAGGTGTGATTTGATTTTGCAACAGCTGGATTAGAACAGGCTTGAAGAATGGGTGTTTCCTGGCAGGGAGCTGCCTGACAATCTGACAATACCTTTTTTAATTAAACACTGACATCTATGTGGCAGAGGGTGCCAGTGACATAGCTGATATCCATTCGTTCCTTTCAGAACAAAGCCCCAGTTATATTCAGGATGGCACACCCAGCTAACAATATGGTTTATGCTGACCACCTGCTTTCCTTCGAGGAGTATGTAGTCTGGGTCTGAGTGGGTGCCTACGTGAGCAGCCCCCCATTACCCTGGGCACTGAGTGTCCCATGGGCTTCTCTGATAGACGACACTTCACATGTGCTGTCACAACTCTTTGGAGGACTTAAGCATGTCTGGTGTGGCTACCTGGGGAGAAGGCTCTGGAAGCCCTCCTGGTTCCCCCAGACCTCACCTCATGCTCCTTTCCCTTTGCTGATTTTGCTTTGAATCCTTTTGCTGTAATAAATCACCACCATGAGCATGACCACATGCTGGGGCCTGAGAGTCTTCCCAGCAAATCATCAAACCTGAGCGTGGTCTTGGGAACACCTGACATAACCACTTATTAGCCAGCTGTGTGATCTTGGGCATGCCATGTACCCTCTCTGTGCCTCCTCTGTAAAATGTGGATTATACTGGAACTGCTCAAAGGTAGTGAGGACTTAATGAAAGAATTGAGCAAAGGACTTAAAAGAATACCCAGCACTTAAACAGTGCTGGATGTTTATTGTCATCACTAAATAGCAGCAAAACAAGACAAAGTATTCTGTGACTTCACCATTCTTGGGTCTGCTTAAAGGTGGCACAACTGCACATAGGGGAGGTGGAGCTCAGTAGGGGATGGGCCCCAGAGTCAACACAAAAAGCTAAAACCCGTCAGTCACAATCCTCAGCTCTCTCTGGGTCCCCCATTAAGTATTGTACAGGGAATTAATTTGCATGGTGTCACCTCCAGAGGGAGACCCGGGAAACACTATGGAATACGGTGGAGGGTTCCACTCACTTTGGCCTCTGTTATCTGAGCTTGTTAAGAACTGACATAAATGAAATGCAAAGAGCATGCAACTCCGCTGCCTTTATCTTGCTTAGCGAACAGACCATAAGTTGCTCAGACAAGGCGCAGTGAAACAGCTCTGCTTCTGGGCAGCTGCACTCTAGACCTTTCCCACACCCCGCCGGCCTTCAGGGATAGCAATATGCACAGCCACTAAACCAGCTTCAGTGGGGCCACGGCTCCAGCCTGTAGGGAACGTCGGGCAGCTGAGTGGCCCCTGTTCTGAAGCGACAAGACCAAAGAGGCCCAGAGAGATCAGGGTAGTGGCCTGCAGCCACCAACAGGCAGAATCCAGCCACTGGGCAAACCGCTGGCTTGAGCAGTGTTTGTCAAGAATTTGAAAAACATGTAAAAGTTGACAGAGCTGATGTTAAAATCCATATTTTGAAAAATGCATTTGAAAGTGCACAGGATGGGGCCATGCTGGGCCCATGTTCCCTTGGTGCTGGGCAGGGGCTGGCCCTCGGCTCCATCCCCACCCAGGATGCCTGGCTCCTCTAAGTCACCTGCCAGGCCCGGTGCATCCAAGCTAGCAGACCAGGTGCCAAGCCTGGGTGGCAGATGCCTGGTGCACACCTGGTGTCATTTCACCAACCACAGATCCTTCCAGAACAAACCCTGAGAGCAACCTCAAAATGTAAAAATTAAAAGGCGGAGTGGGCCTTAAGGAGATGAGCATGCACTTACCACTCCCGCCCCCCTGGGACAGCGTCATTCTTTCCAGCTGAGAAGCAGCTTACATAGCTGGATTGATGCTCACATTCCTGCCACCCGGAAATTGTTCTAGGGGAATTTTCTGGTTAATGAAACTATTTCAAATATGATAAGAAGAACAGGCCCTGACATAAAGACCAATCAGTGTACTTCCAAACCCAGCTTTATCAAAACATCATGTTATAACAGGACTCAGTGAGGATGGGGAGAAAGCAGAACCCTCCTAACACTGCTAGTGGGCAAATAAAATGGTGCTGCCGCTGTGAAAAGGTCTAGCGGTTCCTCAAACTGTTAAACATGGAATTAGTATGTGACCCAGCCATTCTGCCCCTAGGTATGACCCAAGAGAATTGGTTGTTGCCCAGCTCTGTGAATATGCTACAAATCACTGGATTGTCCATTTTAAAAGGGTAAGTTTTATGGTATATGAATTATATCTCAATAAAGCCATCATTTAACAAATCAAAAAAGAAAATCAGTGAATTGTCAGACTCAAGAATGCTCTTTGGTAGGTTTTCATTTTCAAATATTTGGTTTCACCAGAATTTAATTTTTTCAATTTTCTCTTCAGTGGAAAACAGCTTGGATGGAAGATTCTGGCTAACTTGGGGGACAAGTATTAAGAGAGAAAAGGAGGATTCTGGGGCAGGGATGTGAGGATGCAGGCCAGGCCCTGGCCCAGAGCTGAGACTCCCCTGAGGGGACTATGGCAGAGACTAGACTCCACACCCAGTGGGAGAATCCCCTCCCCACCACACTGGTCCCTAAGAAGGTCCTGAGCCCCTGATCTCTGTACATGTCCCTGCCCAGCCCCACTCACCCAATGCCTTTGATGGCCTTGATGTACAGGCTCAGCTGCAATTTCACGGAGCAGTTCATGGGGATTCCGGTGACCTGCAGCGACAAGCACAGTAAGGGGCCTGGCCTCCCTGCAGCTCCAGGGACACTTGGCTCCAGTCCTGCTCAAGAGGGTAGGTGTCCCAGCTTAACTCCTCTACTGTCCTAATCCCACCTGGGTAAACATGTGCTTCCCAAACTGTTCCTATGCCCATGACCCCAAGGAGCCCCCTCTAGAGAAAAGGCATCTCTCTGGGTGTAAAAACCTTATCCTTTCTACCTGTCCTCTCAAGACAATGCTTCCCCAAGTGCAGAATGACATCTGCCATTCTCCAAATTAAATAAAATCAATTTGCATGTTAAGACAAGTCACTCTCTTCTCAACTCCCAACTTTTCTTGACTATTGCAAACATAATAGTATTTTTCCCCTTGTGTTTATTTTTATGGTTGTTTCATTCTTTTTTTTGAAAAAAAATTTTAATTTCCAATTTGTAGTGATAGAAAGCTACCTTTGTGTGGAATTTTTTTTTTAATGGGATAATTTTTCAAAGTAGTAAGTAAAGAACAGAAGTGACATGCACACACACAGAAGACCCAAATCAGGAGTGGGAAGGTACCCAGGTTTGAGGTCAGAGGACCAAACCTGCTGCTTCTTAGCTGAGATTTGTTTCCTCGTCTATAAAATGAAGATAATTCCACCCACCTCAGTTTCCACATGGGCAAAATGAGCTCAGCAAGATAGCAACACTCATAAATGCTTGTCTGATTATCATACACACCAGGAGAAAAGGGCCCTGACTATCACACACACCAGGAGAAAAGGGCCCTTTGGGGCCCCAGTGGTACAGAGAAACTGGCCAAAGGCCAGGCTCCCATGATCGGAGAAAGCTTGACCTTAAGAACCTAGGGGGATAGGAGTGAGATCACTATGTGCAGAAATTCGGTAACACTGCAGGCCTCAGGTCTCCCTCCTGAGAAAGGCCTGCTGGCAAGGTTTGCCCTCAGCTGGCACCAGGGAACTTGGATTTCCAGAGGGCTCCCACCACTCCCTAAATGATAGGAGGGGCTCACTGGCCTGGACTCTTTGTGCATGTGGCTTGTGCTGACCCCCTGCCTTCCTTGGAGGGGTCTAGCTCTTGGCAGGTGCAGGCAGAGGGTGCTGATGTGAACAGCCCCAGGGACACCCTGGGCGCTGAGTCTCTGACTGGCTTCCTGGCAAATGATACTTCACACATGCCGTCATGACCCATCACTGGGGAGTTAGCCTGTCCTGTGTGACTCCCCTGGGAAGGGGCTCTGCAAGCCGAGCCTGGTCCCCACACTGCACCCCACGGGCCTCTCCCTTTTGCTGACTATGTTCCATGTCCTTTCCCTGTAATACATCACAGCCACGAGTGTGACTACATGCTGAGTTGTGGGAGTCCCCCCAGGATTCACCAAACCTGGGGGTGGCTTCAGATTCCCCAAAACAACCGGCCATTCTCCTAAAACAGACTCTACATTCTGGGATCTCCACTCAGGCCACTTCCTTCCCCAGGAAATGTTTCCATCCCTCCTCAGCTCATTCTTCAAGCTGTTGTCAGGCCGCCTCTCAGTGGGCAAAGCCCCACCAGATCCCTGCACCTCAGAGAACAGGAACCTGGATCCCTGAGCCCACTCCTGGTTTCTGGAGCCAAAGAGCAGCCATCATAGAAAACAAGCACTCTGTTTTCAGGGCCGATGCTGAACAAGCAGCAGAGTGACCACATGACCATCCTCCCCGAAGTGCACAAGTCAACAACACAAAAATGAAAGAGCCCTTTTCCCGGCCTGCCTGGAGCTGACCTGAAACCAGAGAGGTGGACAAGCCAGCGGACGTGGCCACTGCAAAGCTGCTATGGCCATCTATTGCCTCCCAAAAGGACCTGCCGGTTTCTCACTGTGTGTGTGTTGTGGGGGGGTGGGGGGGATGTGTGCAGATGGAATCCACACACTAAAATGGAAGTCACCAGTGAGAACAGAGAAGAGACCGTATTATGGCTGGAGTTCCCCAGAAGCCAGCTTTCTGAAAGGGGCAGTACATCCAATGAACTGAGAGGGATAGGCAACTATTTATTAATTTGATGATAAAACCTTCTACAACCTGACTAAAACTTTAAGATAACATGGAAAAGCCTTAACATTTCTAACAATAAAGAATGGATTTACTATAGAACACATAATGTACTAATACTGATTTCTACCAATCAGATCGATCAGCATCAATGTAATTAACTCTCTATTAGTAGAGGACATAATGTAGTGGGTGTTAGAAGACCTGTGATCAGGGAATTCAGCTTTATCCCTTACTTACGTCAGTCACTTATCAAACACACAGTTGTTGAGATACTCACACTTCTGTTAACTGTCCAAATCCAAGCAATTAACGGGGAACAGACCTTTCCCTAGCAGAGCCAACCCCATATACTAGTTACACCTCTTAACCTATCTGGACTGCCCTCTCCCCATCTGTAAAATGGGAGTGGAGATGCCCACCTCCCGGACTCTTGTGAAAGTTAAGTGAGAGAACATGTGGAAGTGTCCAGCTCATTACTGGAACAGCATGAGCACACAAGAAGTGTTTGCAGGACGCAAAGGGTGTGCAGTCACAGTTGACTTCACTCACCTGGGCTTTTAGTGAGGGAGACAGACAGACAGAGAGAAGGTGGAGGGCCGAGGGCCGAGGGTTCAAGCCCGTGGCTCAGAAAGTCTGAGGAGTACACAGAAGAACACAGTGCGACAGCACCAGGCAGAAGAGCTTTGAAAAAGGCTGTGGGGGGACCACGAGTATTGACTCAGGAAACAGACACCCACAGAATTTTCTTAGTTGGGGGTAGAAGACCCTGAGTCTAAATAGTCAAAATTTTATGGTGAACAGAGATGCTGAAAGAAGAGGCAACCGGCTAAAGACACCCTCACGGGAGAACCATAGGCACAGGTCTGATGCCCTCCAGGTCCCGGCTTATGGCCAGACGTCACGCTGGACAAATTCCTAGCACTCAATGTATCTGCAAGATGTTCTAGGCTCTTGTTGGTTCCTAAAGATCTTTATGGTATGTTGGCTGCTTCTGGCTAATTTGCAGGCTGATAATTCCTAATTAATTTACCGTTTTATAGTCCTTTTACAGAGATAATTCCCTTATAATGAGATGATAAAGTCCTTGAACTATGGAGTCAGGGCAAAGTAGGGATCTTTGATAGCTTCATAGTCTAGAGCTAACAGTGCCAAAGCAAGTGAGGCTTCCCGTCGCCCCTCCCACAGAAGGACTCGGTGCCTGGGGGGAGAAGGGAGCCAACTGTGCCCCCACCGGGAATTCCCCCCCGCCCCCCGACAGGCCGACAGGCAGGGCTCACCGGGTGGATGTCCAGGAACAAGGAATGCTCTTCTGGGTCAGGGTGGAGGCCAAGCACCGCCTGTGCCAGGACCGGGTCAGCATTGTAGAAGTGAGGGTGGGAGAGAAACAGGGGTGCACCTGCGAGGCACAGGGACAGAGATGGGCTGTCAGACAAGGACAGCATGCTGGCACATCCAGAGGCCTGCTTTGTGCCAGGCCCTAAACCAGGCATGGGGATGCACAGATGACATCTGAGGAACAGTCAGTGCATTGCCTGTAGAGCACCCCATGATGACAAGATGCAAACAGTAAGCAGACAGACAGAACTCTTTCATTCAGGCAGGCTGTAAATGCTTATCAAGTGCCCGAGAAGCACCAGGCACTGGAACACAACAGGGGAGGGGCTCTGCGCCATAGGGATGATAAGGTGGGAGCTGCTGATTCTGGCTGGGGAGACCAAAGGAAGAGAGGCTGATGAAGAGATGTCAGGCCAATGTCAGGGACCAGCATTCCAGGTGGAAGGGATGGTAGAAGCGAATGCAGGGAGGTGGGAAAATGCACAAAGCATATGGAGCAGATGGTGCGTGGAGGGGGATTATGGGACATGAGGACAGAAAGGTTAGTCGAGGCCACATCTGAACTTGACTTGAGGAAGGGATGCCTTGATTGCCAAGCCAAGCAACCAGACTATCTTCTGCAGGCAATGCAGCAGCAGAGATGTTCAGGTGTGCACACCTGCAGCCAGGTCTCCCTAACATCCATGGGAGGGGAGGAGACACACCTCCTTTGATCCTTGTCTCCCAGCAGCCGGTCTGCGGGATGGATGCCAGAGTGGGTAAGAAGGGACTGACTCGGCCCGTGAGTGAGAAACTCACACCCAGAAACGTGAGGCCAAACCTCTCCATCAAGCGACACAGCAAGGCAAACACTAGCGCACCTTCCTGCATTCAGGACAACGTACGACAGGCCTGTGGACGATGAGCTAATGAGGAAAAGATGAGCCTCTCAACAACTCACAAGGATCTAGAACAGGCAAATCACAGAGACAGGGCAGACTGGTGGTGGCCAGGGGCCAGGGGAGGGAAGATAGGGAGTGACATAATGGGTACTGGGTCTCCTTCTGCGGTGATGAGAATGTTCTGGAACTAGAGGCGGTGGCTGAACAACTTTATGAATGGACTAAATGCCAGTGAGCTGTACACTCCTAAATAGTTAATTTTATGTTATGTGAACGTCACCTCAATAAAAAAAAAGAACAAGCAAAACTCACAAGGCCTCCCTCCTGAAAACCAACAGTGCGTCTGATGCCAGCCAGGGAGGGGACCAGCATTTAGATACGAGTTTGTCAACCTCAACTCAGACCTAGATTCCTCCTGCTTTTCTTAGCAATGCCAAGCAGTGGTGTGAAATGAGAGCTGGGATTTTATTGATGTCTGACTTCATCTTTCCTAGAGCCATTTTACACTCATTGCTGTCATGTTTCTCACCGTTAATCCATTCATCCTCGTACCTCTTCAGTTTTCCATATCTGGACACACCCTGCACTGTTACACAATTGCTTCTGTGAAGGCACTGCCATTGCTTTACTTAAATAGCCATATTTAAAAGGGGAGCTTTATATCTGAGCCATAACTGGCAAACATTTGTCACAATTAGAAAGTAATACAGGGATAAATACAATGGAAACCAACGAATGTTCTACATTCTAACTAGACACTCTTGCCTGCACAAGGCTTTGACCCTGAGACCTATTCTTTCTCTGTTAATAAGGCAGAGAAATGAGTGTTGGCAAGGTGTTCAAGGCAGAGAATTTTTCCTGGAGTTAACTGGAAGGACAGAAAGAGAATGGAAAACAGAAGCCTTGTCCACCATGCAAGTTAGTATTATTTAAAGCTGCGTCTTGGAACTTTGAAGTCATCTTGAGTACACCCAGGAACCACGTCCCACAATTTGGAAAACCCCATTTTCAGTGACTGGGTCACAGCCGGCCATGTGATGCAAGACGAACCAATCAGAGTGAACCCTGGGACTTCCGCTGGAGAGCAGAGGACCCACGTAGCCCTTTCTGCAGGACCCAGAGCTGGAGGAGGTGAGCCTGGAGCCCTGGGGAGAGCCTGCCTGGCAGGGAAGTCAGCCTGGAGGAGAACCTATCTGACATATGGTGACAGGCAGTTTCAGACAAGAGCTGAGCTCTGGAGCCATGCCTAATAAAAGGATCTGCTCTGGACTGTATAGCTACACAAGCCAGGAAGTGTCCTTTAGGCTCAGTCTGGCTGATGCAGCACCTGCATTTGCCACAGCAATCCCAGCACACACCTACAGGTGTCTGCACTGTCAGGCCATCCCACAAGCAGAAATTCCCATAGACAGCAGTGCAGAGAGAATTAAACAGAGGACAAGGCCAGGTGCGCAGGCAAGGCCATGACTGAGAGGGCATTTCCAGGCCGCAGTTCCAAACCCTTCACCCACGGAGCACCCCATTCTGCCTGAACTTGAGGAAACCATCCAATCTGCAGACAGTCCTTCCTCCCAACCCTGCCACAAACTACTCCTCCTAAATCCCCATCATCAGCTGGAAACGTGGCTTCAACCAAACAGGCCCCGAAAAGGCAAGACCCAGTCAGATAAGGAGTGGCTTCTTGTCCTACCAACCATGTGAACTCGGTTGCACTGTTGACAATAATATATTTGTGTTGTTCTAAGCCACTAAGTTTGTGGAATTTATTAGGACAGCAGTTAATACACATGGCATTTTTTTTTTCAAATTATCATTCTCCTGCCCTTATTATCTCTGGTCCAATGAGATCAGCAAGAGTTGAAAGGCCAAAGATTAAGCAGACGGTGCGGCTGATAAGCCCCTCATCACCACGTCCTCCGCCCTCCATCCGCTGATACGTACTGAACCTGCAGGTGCTGACGTTCTGAATTCCAGACTCCAGGCACGGGCAGAAGCCCTCGTTGGGTGGGTAGACAGACCCATTGGCAAATAAGGTGTCGGGGGCCACAAAGCGATAGGTAGGGATCCCTTCAAAGATCCCCGACTCCTTGAAAGTTAGCCTCATGGACCTGTAGGGGACATGGAGATGGAGGATGCCATCCAGAGCATGGCAGCTCGAACCAGGTCTTGCAGAAGGTAACCCAAAGTGAGCCGCCTCCCACCTGCCCCGCCACACCCTGGGTCCCAGCAACCGTCTTCTGTGTCCAGGGGAACAACAGCCTCCTAACAGTCTCCCTCCTCCCCACCTGTGCAGGCAACTCTCCAGAAGCAGGCAGAGCTTTAGAACAAGAACAGAGTAGATCATGCCCCCACTTTAAAATGCAATCACTTCCAGTCTCATCTCTAATAAGAGCCAACATCCTCACCATGGCTCACAAGCTTCTACAGGGTGTAAAATACAGTCCAGACATCTACGGCTTGATATTAAAAAAAAAAGATGTAAAACATCTCTTCGATGATATTTTACATAGCTTACACATTGAAATGATAGTATTTTGGATATACTGGGTCAAAGAAAATAGGTCATTAAAATTAATTGCACACATTTCTTGTTACTTTTCTTAACACGGCTGCTATAAAATTTAAAATTGCGAATGGGCCTTACACTGTTACTGGATAGCACCAGCCTAACACAATAGTGTTACGTCGATGCTAAATTTCCTCATCTGGATGACAGTTATGTGATTATGTAAGAAAATGTCCTTGTTCTTAGAAAACATTCGCTGAAGTTTTTAAGCAGCCAACTTACCCTCAAATAGTCCAGGAAAAATAGACCGAGAGAGAGAAGAGGGGTAATGACAAAGCAGGTGGGCAAGAGAGAAAGAGCCATGAAATTGGTAAAGGGAAATGGAGAAAGCTGTCCTCTCTCAAAAATTTTCTCTAGGTTGAAGTTTCTAACATTAAAAAGTGAACACATGCACAGCGAAAGCCCCCTCCTCCTGCTGACCACACCCCAGCCCTGCCCCCAAGTCCCCATGCCAGACACAAGCTTGCAGGGAGCAGGGACTCGGCCCAGCTCACCACCGTGTCCCCAGCACCTCACGCAGACAGGGCACCATAAAACCTTGCTGGGAAGCAGAATGAGTCAAAGTTCACACAAGGGAATTCCCAAGTGAAGACTTTCCCAGAGAGGGGTGAGTGGAGCAGAGGACAGGGCTCCCCATCTGGAGAAGGGCTCTGGGATCCACTGTCTATTCTTACCCCTTGGCTGGGCCCTGGAATGGATGACCCGAGGCCACCACTCTGGGGACTGAAGGGGCCATAGGAGAGGCATCCACTTGTGTCAGTATCCAAATGCCCCTTAGAGCAGCCAGACCCACAGAAGCCCAGCTCTGCCTAGTTCACACCCCTCTGTGACTTTGATCATTTCCTACCCACCACACCACCACATCCCAGTGATGGCCAGCAGCCTCTCTGGGCCCTACAGAAACATCCACATTTGGAGTCCGGCTCTTCATGGTGTAACCAAGGAGAATTCAAGATGGTGCCAAGGGCTGGTAGAGACAGAGAGCCAAATACCTTCGAAGTGTGCCCCAAAGGGCACTCAATTAGGCCTTGAGCATACAAGAATCAGATTTCCAAGGCCTAGGAGGCCCAGAAAGCCCACAAGTGAGCGAAATTACCGGCAAGCCTCAGGGCTGTAGAATTCCAGATAGGATTCAGGAGTCATAAATGGCGCCCACATCTGCCCGGAAGTCCCGTTAATCATGTTGCACTGATCAGAGTGCCAGAAGCTGACCTGTAGGCACATTCAGACACAGTCACTTAATATACCGAGGCCTCTTAAGACACGCTCTCGGGCACTGCACACCTGACTTGGAGCTACGACTTGGGCTGTGTGCCCTGGGGTAAATGTCACCACTCGATTCCCAGTCCCGTTTCTGGACATCTTGGAGAGATGAGCTGGCACAGAGGGAGGAGAGCAGGCTTGTAGACATCTAGAGAGAGTAGTGACTACAGCCCCCTAACTACGGATCCCTGAATGTGCAACTTTGCTGGGGACTCGGTGCCTTCATCTGTAAAGTGGGCCTGTCACCCACATCTCCAAGGAGCATAGTGAGGGAGTGAGGCTGGAGGTGGGATCCTGACATCCTCACCTTTCAGAGAGGAAGTCCCCAGACACTACCTAAAAACAGACAAAGTTAGGTGGTAGTACAATAGATAACATATTTAAAATCATAGTGGTGGTTACAGGGAGACCTCAAAATACTTAGTCGCCTCTAGGGAGAGACTTGGACAAAAAAAAAACATTTCTCACTCTCTACCCCTCATAGGGTACATGTATATCTTTATATTGAAAAAGCAGGCCACATAGAATTTTAATAGTATATCCATTAACAATAGTTATTACTGGTTACAGTGGTGATCCTGCTGCTCTGGGCACTGATCGGGATATCATCAGTCCCCAGCCCTCAATCTTTGCAGTGATTATCTGGAGGCGTGAGCAACACCACAGCACATTTTCATGCCACCAAGGTGAAAAAAGCAAATTTCAAAGCAATGCACATATGACTTCATTATGTTCAAAGGAAAAATAACCACTGTATTTCTATGTGTACATGTAGTCATGCAAATGGATAAAAAGAGACAGGAAGAATATACCCAATACAGATAACCATGGGTTTCCTCTGTGGTTCAGGGTGGAGTGGGCTTCAGCTGAGCATGTGAGGTTTTATATCCACCTGTATTGTTTTATTTTTCTAATGTGAACGTCTTCCTGTGTTTCTTGAGTAAGTTGTCTTTTTTTTAATTCAATAATACCTTTTCATGTAATGGATGGTTCTGTCATCAGTATAGTATTTTTGAAGCATTTTTATAAATTAAAAACCAAAGGGAAGAACTCAGCTCCTAGCATACACGAGGGGCTAAATAAGTAGCTTCTATTCCCCATCCACCCATCTAGAACCAAGGGCCAGTAGAGCCTTAACCATAGGTAAAACCCCTACCTTTGAGAGTATTCTCATTCACAGATGCAAAGACCCTCCAGAGTTTTAAGAGAAAGAAGGCCAGCCCAGGGTAGCTGTGGGGTGGGTGGGGGTGTAGCAGGAGAGTCACCATCTCCTGTCCTCACCTTGCTGAGCCCGTTCCACCTGTCCACAAGGTGGATTTTGCTTAAGTCTTTGACCCCTGTGAACACGGTGAAGAGCCCAGAATCGGAGTTGTTGAGCTGTGGACAACGGCAGAAAAGAGCATCTGTAAGCCTCAGGATGGGGCAAGGGGCCTGGGGGCTGGCCCTCGAGCCTGCTCATTCAATTAAGGCTGCTACCCCTTCACCTAGCCAGGCACCTTATTGTCCTGTTCACCACTTCATCCCAAGGCTTGGGGATCAAGGGGAGGGGGACTTGGGGGCTTTCTAGGAGGGATAGTCCCCTGATTATAGCGTCCCTCCTAGAAAGTGTCATCCTTCCCTTCTGGCTCAGGGAGAGTCTAGCTCCTCTCCTGGATGAATGGCAGGGTCACTCCCTCATCCCCAACTTAGAATAAAGCATGGTCATTTGACATCTTCAATCAGTGAAAAAGACACAGAGGTGGCTTATCGCCTCTGGTGGAAGCTTTAAGAGCCAATGCACACACATTCACAGTGTTTTCTGATGCTGCCGTAGACACCCGGAAGTGTGTGTGAAGCTGCATCCTCCCTCAGCCTGGGTCCCTAAGTGACCACAAAGAGCAGAGGACTCCCAGTCACCCACACTGCACATGGCATTCCACCAATAACATTTTGATGTTTATATGCACTCAGATTCTGGGGCTGCTCGTTACACAGCATAACCTGGCCAATCCTAAGGGATACAGGACCCAGTGTTTATTGAGTACTTTCTAGAGAGTAAACCCCAGGCTTTGGCACTCTGAGGATA
Organism: Smutsia gigantea; assembly: GCA_032199065.1. NCBI lineage: Eukaryota > Metazoa > Chordata > Mammalia > Pholidota > Manidae > Smutsia > Smutsia gigantea. Next base: position 104,011 of record JAVSCE010008375.1, on the reverse strand, counting down.
TTTCCTAGAAATAGATTTCTGATTCAGAGCCAAGCCATCCAAAGCATACAGAGAAATGACTGACTGCTGGTAAAACCTAGAAGCACCGCTTACTGTTGAGGCTGTATGATGTAAGGTATAACACATGTTAGGAACTCAATAAGGGTTATTTCCTGGTGAAATGCCTAAATCAATTACTAACTGGTTAAGCAAACAGGCTCCAAAGTAGGGTCGAGTTCAAAGTCCTGCTCTGGCCTCCTAATGTCTGTGCAGGATACCCCCTGTGCATTCAGAACTTCAAGAGCCCATTACTTCAGCTGCCACATGAGGAGCATGTAAGAGGAGACACTACAGAGAGGCAATGAGAATATGAAAAGAGTTATGTGTAAGATCTGCTGAGCACAGGGCCTGAGAAACAGTAAGAACTCAAAACACTAATCTTTATTTTTAGTATTATTGCCATTACTATTAATAAATGTTCATCCAAAAGGATACTAAAATAATGCTTATAACAGACAAAGTGTATCAGAGACTGCTAGCTAGCACCTAAAGTCTATTTTCCACTTTCTCCTTTATAACAAAACTCAAACTTTACTCAGGGCATCAACATACCAGCTAAAAGGCAACATTGCCCAGCCTCCTTTTTAGCTAACTGTGGCCACATGACAAAGTTCTGGCTATTGGAATGTAAGGAGAAATTGGTTTTCTCCCTCCCGAAGAGGGAGATAGCTGGGACATGGTGTTTTGTCCTCAACTCCCCTGCATGCCCTTCCACCCCAACCATTTCTTCTTTCCTGCTGTGCTGTCTGGAATGTGGATGTGATAGCTGGTGTTTTAGCACCCATCTTTGACCATGCAGTAACCTTAAATGTGGAAACTACCCCCTAAGGATGGCAGAGCAGAGTTAATAGAAAAATTCTGCATCCCTGAAGAGTATGAAGCCACTATCTCAACAGTATAGTCACTGCTGGACTGTTATTTTGGGGTTGCCACTATGCACAATCAAAATAGATTATAGGTATACTACTCACTTTGTAACAATTTTCATTTGTTTGCAAGTGTACAGAATGATTTTCTGTCAACCCAAACTTGCCAATTTACCCACACACTCAGAACCTGTCATCCTGTTCAAAAATAATACATTGAGTGTCTATCATGCGCCAGGTACAGAATCATGATTTCTCCCTTCCACTCCCCCCAGTAGGAGATCAGCAGAGCCCAAGAGGAGGATGAAGCTAGAGCAACCCAGAAGGCTCATTAAAACCTATGCTTGAGACATTGGGGATTGGATTAAAGGTGAGACACAGACTTCCTCCTAAAACCGCATATAATACGAAAATATAATTAATACAACTAATCCTGAAAGAGCAACAAGAAAGAAGATTGCACCAGACTGCACACACCTGGAGAAAAGAGCAGACCTCACAGAACAGGGTATCGCACCTAAGCTGTGGCCTGGCGGGAACCAAGCCTTCCCCCACCCCAGCTCACCAGCAGGAGGAAGAGAAATGGAGCAGGGAATAGAGGCCTGGGACTGCTGAATACCTAACTCTGGAGATCTGCTCTCAGAGCACAAACCTACATTTCATGGTGCTTGCATGGTACCCTCATGAGTAAGGGGTTGGAAAACTAAGACAGGCAGAATTCCTGGAGAGACTGAGATTCCAGCCGCTTGTGGAAAGCAGGGATCCATATCTGGCTGCTCTGGGACAAAAGAAATGCGGGAGAGACTTCCTAACAAGGAAGCCCTTAGCAAGAGGGCTGCTAAAGGGTCAAGGATTGCACAGAGCTTACTGCTCAGGAGAGAGGACAGGTAGACAAAATTGTCCAGGTGCACTCTGCCCAGCAGGTTGGGAGCTTTGCCATATAGACTCTCATACTTAAGGAGGAAAAAGAAATCTTCCTCCTTAGACGATATTCTGGTGCTACAGCTCCCTGGATGGCTATGCAACTGCAAGGACCCCCTCCATGATATGCACCCTACTGAGCCTTTCTCCCAGCCAGCCCCACCTGGCTCACAAACCGGCAAACCTTACACGGGCATTAGGCCAGCCAGAGGGAAGATCTGTCTACAGCAACTACAAATGCAAAGCATAGAGGCTTATACCTGTGTGCTCAGCCCACTAGTTCAGGCAGTGGAGACAGGCGTAGCAGCCAGGAAGCAGGAAACAGCTCTTTCCTCCCCCCAGGCACCAATATCACTCCCCCAGAACCCCCGACATTGCTTCAGGGCTGAGCAGCTCCAGAGAGCATAGCTTCTGAGCACTAGAAGACGCCATATACAAATATAAAATGCCAAAGGAACCTGGTTCAGAATAAAATTATTAATACAACTCCTGAGAAAGATTTAAATGACATCGACCTCATGACTGTTCATTAAAGAGAGTTCAAAATAAAAATCGTTAACATGCTCATGGACATACAGAAAGATATTCAAGAACTCAGGAATGAATTCCGGTCAGAGATCCAATAGTTGAAGAGCACAATGGAGGGTATTAAAAGCAGATTGGATATGGTGGAGGAGACGATAAATGAAATAGAAACTAGAGAAGAGGAATACAAAGAAGCTGAGGCACAGAGAGAAAAAAGGATCTCTAAGAATGAAAGAATATTGAGAGAACTGTGTGACCAATCTAAACGGAACAATATTCACATTATAGGGGTACCAGAAGAAGAAGAGAAAAAAGGATAGAAAGTGTCTTTGAGGAGGTAATTGCTGAAAATTTCCCCAATCTGGGGAAGGAGAGTCTCTCAGGCCACGGAGATGCACAGATCTCCCAAAACAAGGGACCCAAGGAAGACAACACCAAGACATATAGTAATTAAAATGGCAAAGATCAAGGATAAGGACAGACTATTAAAAGCAGCCAGAGAGAGAAATAAGACCACATACAAAGGAGAAGCCCATCGGGCTATCATCAGACTTCTCAACAGAAACCTTACAGACCAGAAGGGAGTGACATAATGTATTTAATGCAATGAAGCAGAAGGGCCTTGAACCAAGAATACTTTATCTGGAAAGATTTATCATTTAAATTTGAAGGAGTGATTAAACAATTTCCAGATAAGCAAAAGCTGAGAGAATTTACCTCCCACAAACCATCTCTACAGTGTATTTTGGAGGGACTGCTATAGATGGAAGTGTTCCTAAGGTTTAATAGCTGTCACCAGAGGTAATAAAACCACAGTAAAGAAAGTAGAACAGCTAATTACTAAGCAAATTCAAAATTAACTATCCCCAAAGTCAATCAAGGGATAGACAAAGAGTACAGAATATGATACCTAATATATAAAGAATGGAGGAGGAAGAAAAAGGAGGAAAAAAAAAAACCTTTAGACTGTGTTTGAAATTGCATATTAAGTGAGTTAAGTTAGACTCTTAGATAGAAAGGAAGTTAACCTTGAACCTTTGGTAACCACAAATCTAAAGCCTACAGTGCCAATAAGTACATACCTATCGATTATCACCCTAAATGTAAATGGACTGAATGCACCGATCAAAAGATATAGAGTCACTGAATGGATAAAAAAACAAGACCCATCTATATGCTTCCTACAAGAGACTCACTTTAAACCCAAAGACATTTTTGTGCCAATACCAAATTGTCTTGATTACTGTGGCTTTGTAGTAGAGCTTGAAGTCAAGGAGTGTAATTCCCCCTGTTTTATTCCTCCTTCTCAGGATTGATTTGGCTATTCATGGTCTTTTATGGTTCCATATGAATTTTAGAATTATTTGTTCCAGTTCATTGAAGAAAGCTGTTGGTAGTTTGATAGGGATTGCATTGAATCTGTAGATTGCTTTAGGTAGTATAGCCATTTTGACAATATTTATTCTTCCTAGCCAAGAGCATGGGATGCATTTCCATTTGTTAGTGTCCTCTTTAATTTCTCTTAGGAGTGTCTTGTAGTTTTCAGAGTACAGGTCTTTCACTTCCTTCGTTAGGTTTATTCCTAGGTATTTTATTCTTTTTGATGCAATTGTGAATGGAATTGTTTTTCTGATTTCTCTTTCTGTTAGTTCATCGTTAGTGTATAGGAAAGCAACAGATTTCTGTGTGTTAATTTTGTATCCTGCAACTTTGCTGAATTCAGATATTAGTTCTAGTAGTTTTGGAATGGAATCTTTAGGGTTTTTTATGTACAGTATCATGTCATCTGCAAATAGTGACAATTTGACTTCTTCTTTACCAATCTGGATGCCTTGTATGTCTTTGTTTTGTCTGATTGCTGTGGCTAGGACCTCCAGTACTATGTTGAATAACAGCGGAGAGAGTGGGCATTCCTGTCTTGTTCCCAATCTTAGATGAAAAGCTTTCAGCGTCTCGCCGTTAAGTATGATGTTAGCTGTGGGTTTGTCATATATAGCCTTTATGATGTTGAGGTACTTGCCGTCTATACCCATTTTGTTGAGAGTTTTAATCAGGAATGGATGCTGAATTTTGTCAAATGCTTTTTCAGCATCTATGGAGATGATCATGTGGTTTTTGTTCTTCTTTTTGTTGATGTGGTGGATGATGTTGATGGATTTTCGAATGTTGTACCATCCTTGCATCCCTGGGATGAATCCACTTGATCATGGTGTATGATCCTCTTGATGTATTTTTGAATTCGGTTTGCTAATATTTTGTTGAGTATTTTTGCATCTACGTTCATCAGGGATATTGGTCTGTAATTTTCTTTTTTGGTGAGGTCTTTGCCCGGTTTTGGTATTAGAGTGATGCTGGCTTCATAGAATGAGTTTGGAAGTATTCCCTCCTCTTCTATTTTTTGGAAAACTTTAAGGAGAATGGGTGTTATTTCTTCTCTATATGTCTGGTAGAATTCAGAGGTGAATCCATCTGGCCCGGGGTTTTGTTCTTGGGTAGTTTTTTGATTACCAATTCGATTTCGTTGCTGGTGATTGGTCTGTTTAGTTTTTCTGTTTCTTGCTTGGTCAGTCTTGGAAGGTTGTATTTTTCTAAGAAGTTGTCCATTTCTTCTATGTTTTCCAGCTTGTTAGCATATAGATTCTCATAATATTCTCTTATGATTCTTTGTATTTCTGTGGGGTCCGTTGTGATTTTTCCTTTCTCATTTCTGATTGTGTTTATGTGTGTAGATTCTCTTTTTCTCTTAATGAGTCTGGCTAGGGGTTTATCTATTTTGTTTATTTTTTCAAAGAACCAGCTCTTGGTTTTATTGATTTTTTCTATTGTTTTATTCTTCTCAATTTTATTTATTTCTTCTCTAATCTTTATTATGTCCCTCCTTCTGGTGACTTTGGGCCTCATTTGTTCTTCTTTTTCCAATTTCAGTAATTGTGTCTTTAGACTATTCATTTGGGAATGTTCTTCCTTCTTTCAATAGGCCTGGATTGCAATATACTTTCCTCTTAGAACTGCCTTTGCTGCGTCCCACAGAAGTTGTGGCTTTGTGTTGTTGTTGTCATTAGTCTCCATATATTCTTTGATTTCTGTTTTGATTTGGTCGTTAACCCATTGATTAATTAGGAGAGTGTTGTTAAGTCTCCATGTATTTGTGAGCCTTTTTGATTTCTTTCTAAAATTTATTTCTAGTTTTATACCTTTGTGATCTGAGAAGTTGGTTGGTAGGATTTCAATATTTTTGAAATTACTGAGGTTCTTTTTGTGGCCTAGTATGTGGTCTATTCTGGAAAATGTTCCATGTGCACTTGAGAAGTATGCGTATCCTGTTCCTTTTGGGTGTAGAGTTCTGTAGATGTCTTTTAGGTCCATCTGTTCTAGTGTGTTGTTCAGTGCACCTGTGTCTTTACTTATTTTCTGTCTGGTTGATCTGTCCTCTGGAGTGAGTGGTGTGTTGAAGTCTCCTAAGATGAATGCATTGGTTTGTATTTCTCCTTTAATTCTGTTAGTATTTGTTTCACATATGCTGGCGCTCCTGTGTTGGGTTCATATATATTTATAATGGTTATATCTTCTTGTTGGACTGACCCCTTTATCATTATGTAATGTCCTTCTTTATCTTTTGCTTCTTTCTTCATTTTGAAGTCTGTTTTGCCTGATACAAGTACTGCAACACCTGCTTTTTTCTCCTTGTTGTTTGCATGAAATATCTTTTTCCATCCCTTCACTTTTACTCTGTGTATATCTTTGGATTTGAGATGAGTTTCTTGTAGGCAGCATATAGATGGGTCTTGCTTTTTTATCCATTCTGTTACTCTGTGTCTTTTGATTGGTGCATTCAGTCCATTTACATTTAGGGTGATTATTGATAGATATGTACTTATTGCCATTGCTGGCTTTAGATTGTGGTTACCAAGGGTTCAAGGGTTGCTTCTTTACTATCTAACAATCTAACTTAACTTTCTTGTTAAGTTATTGTAAACACAGTCTGATGTTTCTTTATTTCTCTCCCTTCTTATTCTTCCTCCTCCATTCTTTCTATAATAGGTGTTTTATTCTTTGCCTTTAGTTAGTATTTGGATGGTCTGCTTTCTTTGCTATGATTTTATTTTCTCTGGTGACATCTTTTTAGCCTTAGGTGTGCTTCCATCTAGAGCAGTCCATTTAAGATATCCTGTAGTGGTGGTTTATGAGAGGCAAACTCTCTCAACTTTCGTTTGTCTGGAAATTGTTTAATCCCTCCATCATATTTAAATGATAATCGTGCTGGATACAATATTCTTGGTTCGAGGCCCTTCTGTTTCATACGTTAAATATATCATGCCATTCTCTTCTGGCCTGTAAGGTTTCTGTTGAGAAGTCTGATGATAGTCTGATGGGTTTTCCTTTGTAGGTGATCTTTTTTCTCTCTCTAGCTGCCTTTAATACCCTGTCTTTATCTTTGATCTTTGCCATCTTAATTATTATGTGTCTTGGTGTTGTCTTCCTTGGGTCCCTTGTGTTGGGAGATCTATGAGCTTCGGTGGACTGCGAGACTACTTCCTTCTACAGCGAGGGAAAGTTTTCAGCAATTATTTCTTCAAAGACACTTTCTATCCCTTTTTCTCTCTCTTCTTCCTCAGGTACTCCTATAATGCGAATATTGTTCCGTTTGGGTTGGTCACACAGTTCTCTTAATATTCTTTCATTCCTAGAAATCCTTTTATCTCTCTCTGCCTCAGCTGCTCTGTACTCCTGTTCTCTGTTTTCTACTCCATTAACAGTCTCTCGCATCTCATCCATTCTGCTGTTAAGCCCGTCGATCGCTTGTCTGATTTCTGTATTGTCTTTCTTCAGTTCGCTCACTTCCTCCCACAGCTCTTGCACATTTCTCTGTAGGTCCATCAGCATGGTTATGACTTTTATTCTAAATTCTTTTTCAGGGAGGCTGTGCATTTCCATCCCTTCAGACTCCCTCTCTGGGGTTGTCTGGTTGATTTTGGTCTGAACCATATTCCTCTGTCTTTTCATGGCTGTATAATTTGGTCACTGATAGTTGCCACGTATGTCAGCTGGGCTCTTTAGGACTTTAAAAAGAGAAGAAAAAAAAAGAGAAAAAAAAGAGAAAAAAAGAAAAAAAGAAAGAAAGGAAAAAAGAAAAAAAGAAAGAAAAGAAAAAACAAAAACCAAAAAAGCAAAAAAAACAAAAACAATGCCCACCGGACGTAGATTCTGTGGGAATGCTCTAGGTGGCGCTATTCCCCCACTATTCCACAGCTGTGACTGTGCCGCTCCGCAGGGCCCTTTATCGCTCTGGCAGGGGTGGGAACGAATAGGAGGCTGTTGATGTCAGTGAGAAGTGTTAAGGATGGCTACGCTTCCTCAATCGCCAGCCAAGGCGTCTGAAACTCCCCAGGACTCCCAGCCTGCTGGGCTGAGTGTGCTGGGGCGATCCGGCTCCTCCGCTGGGCTCCTGTCTCTTTAAGACCGCTGAGGAAAGCGCGCACTTTTTTTTCCTTCCCGGAGCCGGCTGCAAGCACCCTGGCGCATTCCCCGCTCAGATCCTGCCCCTCTGTCTCTCCAATCTCCGCTGCACTGTGCAATGTGGGTCAGCGCTCCCCACGCAGATCCCCGGGGCTGGCTACTTCGCGGGGTGTACTTCCACTCCCTCCCGGCTCTGGATCCTCTCCTCCCGCCGGTGCGCTGGGGTGGGGGAGGGCTCGGGTCCCGCCGGGTCGCGGCTCCGTATCTTACCCGCCTCTTGGGGTGCCGAGTCCTCTCGGGTGTAGCTGCACGCTGTGCGCTTTCCTGTGTATTCTCGTCTCTCTTTTAGGAATAGATGTATTTTCTGTGTTTTCGTAGATAAATATAGTGTTGGGAGGAGATTTCTGCCGCCCTGCTCACACCACCATCTTCCCGGAAGTCTCTAGGAACAGTCCTAAGTGAAATTGCATTTTATTCCTTACAGTAGTATGGACAGCTATGGGAAGAAGTTAGGTCCAGGTTTTTCCTATAGGCCTTGTTTATTAGATTTCTCTGGTTGCATTAACAAGTTCCTGTAAACTTATGTGTTTAAACCAGCACTCATTTATTGATAGTTTTTTGGGTCAGAAGTCCAAGCAGGCTTGTGCTTAGTGTTTCAGGTCAAAATAAATGTTGGCTATTTTCTCTGGAGGCTCATGAAGAATCTACTTGAAGCTCCTTCGGGTTGTCAGCAGAATCCTGCTCCTTGTGGCTGTAGGTCTGAAATCCGCATTTGCTTGCTGGCTGTCAGCCAAGGGCTGTTCTCTTCTCAAGGCAAGCTGTGTGTCTTCTCACATTATCCCTTCCCAGTTTTAATCAGTAGTGGCATGTTGAGTGCTTCTTACTCTTCAAATCTCTCTGTTGTCTTCTGCTACCAGTTGGAGAAAACTTTGCTGTTGAAGGGCTTACCTTTTTGGGTTAGGTCCACCTGAATCTGAAGGTCAGCTGGCTTGGAGCATTAGTTACATTTGTAGAATCCCTTCATAGCAGTTCTTAGATTAGTATTTAAACAAATAAGTGAATAAAACTCTAAAGATGACATCTTTAGAATTTTGCCTACCCATTCTTGTATTTCTTGTATCAGATTTAGACCCCGTATCTTACAACAGAAATTTATGTTTTGCTCATACCATATATGGCTGTCAGGAGTCACCCTGGTTTTGTGCCATGGGTCTGCTGTCCAGGATTTAGCCTGGTGGATAATTCTGTACCTGGGTCATGTGCAGAGGGCAAATGACAACTTATAACTTGAATCAAACAACTACACAAAGAGTACATGTCATTTCCTTTTAGTTTTTTCAACCTGTTCTCTAAAAGAAATCATGTGGTCATACCTGGGTTCCACAGATCAGGGAATTATAATCCTTTTTCAGAGAAGGATAATTTATTTTAGTGAATGGTACCTCCTGTGTCCTTTTGTCTCAGGCTGGCCTGTGGTCATCCCTGGCTCTGGTCTCAGAGCCTCTGCACCTTGCTTCCTTCAAGACTAATGTACACTTCCTTTTCTGAGGAGAGTTGTAGATTGCAGTTCAGCCCATGTTGGTGTGCACTTTTCATTGAGCAGTTGTTTATTCATTGAGCACCTGCACTAGGCCCTGGCCATATGGTGGCAAAAGTCATGGTCACTGCCTTCAGAGAGTTTATGGTATAGTTAAAGTTCAAAGAACAGCAGCTCTTTTGTTTCAGCCTGCCATTATAGAAGATTTCAAAAATTCACAAGTAGAGCAAACCTAGAATGAGCCTCCTTTTACCATTTGCCATCTTGAGTGGTTATTCACATTTCGCTGTTTTTATTACATTTACTGTCCCTTATTTATTTTGTTTTTGTTGGAATGTTTTAAAGAAAATACCACATATATCATTTTACTTGTATCTCTAATGGGCACTTTTATTTTCATACAATCTTTTTATTTCATGTACAAAATTAACAGTAATTCTTTAATGTCATTTAGTTCTGAGTCTTTGCTCAGTTATCTCAAAAATATTTTCTTTATTGGCTAATTGGTTTGAATCAGATCTAAATAAGGTACACACATTGCATGTGTTAACATCTGTCAAGACCCTTTTCATCTGTAACTGTCCCCTCCCCTCCAAATACCTTTTATTTGTGGAATAAACCAGATCACTTTTCACATTCTTCCCTTTGATCTATAGCATCTTCATGTTGCCCTTGAACCTATTTCCATGTGTCTTATTTTCCTGTAAACAGATAGTTAGCTCTTGAGGTGTACTTATATTCAGGGCCAGTTTTTTTGGCACCAATATTTCCTAGGTGGTACTTCCTCTCAATGGATGCATAATCTCTGATTGCTTCACATTTAGTTAGGAAAAGTTGGATCAGTGTATTCAGGGGTTGTCAGACTAACCTGTCTGTTGTAAACAGTGTACAAGTAGGGACTTGTTTTTTAATTCTAGAATAAGAGTCTCTATCTTTTAATTGGGGAGTTTAGTCCATTTATATTTAATGTAGCTACACTCTTGCGTTTAAGTCTACAGTCTTCTTATTTGTTTGCTATATTCTGTGACCTGTTTTTTCCTCCCTTTCTTATCTTAGATTGAATATCTTCTTATTCTATTTTATGTCTTCTGTTGTCTTTTTAGCTCTACTTATTTCTTTTAGTGGTTGATCTAGAGACTGTAATATGCATTTTAACTTACACAGTATACAGTTGACCCTTGAACAATGTGGGGGTCCGGAGTGCTGCCCCCAGTGCTGTTGAAAATTCATGTATAACTTTTCATTCCCCAAAAACTTGACTATGAATAGCCTACTTTTGACCAGTAAGCCTTATTTGATAACATAAATAGTTAACACATACTTCAAAGTACTATATTCTTTATTTTTGCAATACAGCAAGCTAAAGAAAATGTTTTTAAAATTGTTATGAATATCCAAAAAATTTCCCAATATGTTTATTAAAAAATCTGCATATAAGTGGACCTGTGCAGTTTAGACTGGTGTTGTTCAAGGGTCAGCTGTACTTTGGATGTTATTTTGCCATATCATAAATAATGAAAGGACCTTATAATAGTATATTTCTGCTTAAACTCCCATCATTTGTGCTATCATCACCATACTTCTTACTTTCTAAGGGTTGTTGCCTTGTACTGTCTGTTGTCTAGTAGCTCAACGTCATAAATTTTGTTCAGTTTTATAGTTATTAATGGCAAGAAGTTAAGTTCAATACCTTTAATTCTATCATGGCCAGAACTGGTCCCAGCAGATGTCTTGAAATCAATTACAGTTGTTAATCTTTTTGGTCCTCCGAAGGTCCCATTTTTGCCTATGGGCCAAAATTTCTGTGTGTGTGTGTGTTTGTTTTGTTTTTTATGTGACCCAGAAGCCTTCTTTCCTTTTTTTTTTTGGCATAAACTTTTTACTGTAGAAGATTTCAAGCATATATGGAATGAGAAAAACTTGTACAATGAATTTGCCTGCATCCATCACCCAGCTTTAATCCTCCACATCTCATGGTCCATTTCCTTTCATCTATACCCCCACCCATGTACTCCCCCTCCTATATTATTTTGAAGCAAATAAGAGGCATCATGACATTTTATCTATAAATATTTCATTATATTTCTCCAAAAGTTATTCTTTTTTAAAAACACAATCACAACACAATTATCATGCCTAGAAAAAAATTAACATAATTGTTTTTTTAATTTTTAATTTTTTATTAAGATATCATTGATATACCCTCTTATGAAAGTTTCCCATGAGCAACATTGTGGTCACTACATTCTGACCCAGTAGTCTTTGGGACTTCTTTTTCTAGTCTTATCTTTTTAATTTCCTGTCCCATACTAGAATCAGTAATTGCTATCAGTAGTCTTTGGGACTTCTCTTTGTAGGCTTACCTTTCTAATTTCCTATCCCAGACTAGAACCAAGCATTGCTATTACCTATTGAATGTCTCATCAATGCCAGGAGCACTGGATGTGTTATGTTGAGTTAATTGTCTTAGTGCTATTGGTCAGAAGTATTATCCTGAAATGGAAGAGAAAATGGCAGCCCAGAGAAACTAAATCTGCCATTGTCTGCCAACCGTCATCTGAATACCATGTGGCAGAGGGTTGACTAACTGTGGATCCCAGGGTCAAATCCTGTTTGAAGGTTTGTTAAAGCCTGTTTTTATAAATAAAATTTTATTGGAACACAGCCATGCCCATTCATTTACTATTACCTGCAACTGCTTTTGCCCTTAAAACAGTCGAGTTGAGAAAGTACTAAAGTGACTTGCCTGAAAAGTCTAAAATATTTGCTCTCTGGCCCTTTACGGAAAGCTTGCTAATCCTTTCTAGAGACCGATGCTTACTCAGATTTCTTCCTACAGCTGTCTTTGTCTGCCTATTGTTTCCTTCCTATGGGTGACTGTATTAAGGAAACAGACTTTTCCTCATGATCACGCTATTGTAAACCCTCTAGATGAATGAATGTACTTCTAGAAATACCAGTTTTGTTTAAAAGAAAGAGTAAAAGTATCTTTGTCAGTTAGCTCAGGTTTTAAATTCTGGCTCCACTTTGTAAAATGGAGAAATATAATGCCATCTTTGCTTGACCGTTATGAAGGTAAAGTGAACTATGCCTAGTAAGTAACTGCCCACAAAATGCCCTTTAAAAGGTAGTTAATAATAATCCTGAAAAAATTTTGCTTCTAATTTATAATTTTTCAGGTGAGTCAGACAATGCCTAGAATAGTTACTGTGCCGTACAGACACCGGCGGTGCCTATAGAGGGTGAGAGGAAGGGAGAGAACACATTGGAGATGTGGAGCACAGCAGGCTTGGCTAGTGGGGGGCTTAATCATTATATCTTTAAGGTCTAGGAGATAAAATTGGAATATTAGGTTAATGTTAAACTTCGGTGGATTTGAACTCAGGATGATCAGGTTCTGCTGGTCATGTTCAAACTTCTGTGGAACCATAGGATTCAGTCTAGGAGGTGATCATGAAGGTTGGAGACACTCTCACTTTCACTCGAGCAGCACATCTTTCTGTCTTACGATGTGGAGATCCATTCCACACAGATTTAGGCTGAACGGGTACTACTGAAAGTGTTCTTGGCTGATGTCATGAGTCTGAAAGGATGTTGGAATGGGCTGAAACTATCCAGACAGCTGCAGTGCAGTGTGATTTGGGATAATTGCATGATTAGAGCCTCTGTGGCTTTATGTTTGTAAAAGAGACTCTAAAGTCAGACTGCATAGCTTGAAGATCTTGACTTCACAACTGCACAGTGGAGTGAAGTGTAGTTTATTGAACCTTTCAGGATCTTTGTTTTTTCATTTGTAAGATTGCAGTAATAGTAGTACTCAGCTCACCAGTGATATATGTAGGGTAGTTAGCATGGTGATGGCATGTAATTAAATATATAATAAGTATTAGTTCTTAATAGTACTATTATAGTAGTAGTGATTAATGTATTTTGACATTTTTTTCTCAAATTATAATCCCCATTGTTTAGTGCCTAATGAACAGAGGGTGTTTAACAAATACTTCTTGAATGAATAATTGTAAACTTTAGCTTAGTAGAAATGGAAGCTTTATAAATGTGCCTGTTAATGAGAAAATAAATGGGTTTATCACATACTTCATTCTACTGATTATGAAATGTGCTGGGGTGATGGTGTGATGTGGGCATTGTGAGTAACAGAATGGTGGCAGGGAGTTCATGGAAGTTTCTGAGCTGTTGGGTTTCCGTACTAGATGTGCACACTAAATCAATCCATGGAGAGAAAGGTCCCCGTCACCGCCCCTTCCATGTGGAGCAGGTGTCCTCCACTGCTGCTGCTTTCAGCTGAGCACTTGCTCTGCCCTGCTAGAGGCACTGAGTTGTTGCTTAAGGAGATTTTGGTTATTTTGTCAAAAGAGATTCTAGCTGCAGCACTGAGAGGAATGGGTTTAATAGGAATGAGAATAGAAGCAGCTCTGGGATGAGCAGAGTGTGGAGTGGGAGTTGATTTTAGGTGTTACGAAGAGTGAGAATCTTCATTTTGAGTCAGGTACCATATAGTATATTTTAAAAACAAGCACATAAGAATGGTGATTTTGCGTATATCATTACGTAGCTTTTTACAAGACTTAAGAACAATGGGGGTTATTATTTCAATTAAATGAAAATATCAAGTAAATGGGATACGTAACTATCCAAAAATTGTGTTTGGTATTCCAGAATGACTGTAATTAGGAAAAATTAGACAGTGTTCACAGGTTGTCAATCAGTCAAGCACTTTTCCTGTCTGTAAAAGGAGATAATACCTATCTTTAGGGTTGGTGTGATGATTAACTGAGATAATAATAGCACATGATGAGTGTACATAAAAGTAAGTATATTTGTATGCATCAACAAGTCTTGAGTGCTTATGGAGGTCCAGGCACCCAGAGAATAGCAGTCAGACATTCCTTCTGGCAATTATCATTTATGGAGCATCTGCTATGTGTCAGGCATTATGCCAAAGGCAGAGAAGGCAACTGAGCTCATTATCTAGTGAGAGACACGTAAAATAGTGAGACCAGGTGCTAAGTACAAAGAGACACATTCAGTGTATACAATGTACAATGGGAGTCCAGCAGAATGAGTGGCTCACTCATCCTGTCTGCTGAGAAAACTATAAGCCTGTACCTTGTACAGGTGTGTCGCCATCTGTGCTGGTTGCTGCACAATATGTGTAGTCATTCAACAGATATTTAGTGTTTCTGCTATGTACAAGGCATAGTGCTGGGCACTAGGGATTCAATGTTGAACAGTAAAGAGAACCTCTGCCCTCTTGGAGAGTATACACTAATAGTGAGAGAGACATTAGTCATATAATCATATATGTATATGAATATTTGTAACAATGGTAAGTTTTATGAAGGTGAGATATATGGTGTTACAGGGGACGTCTATACGTATGAAATAGGGAATTTGACCTGATCGTGGAAGGCTTTCCTAGGGAAATCTCTGAACTTAAATTTACATATCTCCTTAAAATTTACATCCCCCTAAATTGCAGCTCCTTGAGGCAACTTTGTTCATTTTATTTGTTGTGTATATCTTTGGTACCGAGAATGACACCTGGCATGTGGTAGGTGTTTTGTAGCTGTTTATTAAATGAATGGAGAGATAATTGATCTGAATTCTAAAGGGAAAGTAGTACTTAATCAGAAGATAGGGGAGGGAAGGAATTTCAGGCACAGGCAATAGCATGTGCAAAGGACCTGTGCAGGTAGGGAGCAGGTTACATCTGAGAAATTGAAAGGAATCTCAAACACAAAATGATAGAGAGAGGAGTGAAGCTAGAGAAGAATGCCAGAGCTAAGCCTCAGTGCCTTGGGAGCCACAGGAAAGATTTTGCTCTTTTTTTAATGAGCAGTTGATTTTAAGCAGCAAGTATCAGGATCCAGTTTTCATTTTGAAAACGTTTCTCTCCTGAATTGTAGAGGATGGATGTTGGCAGTGGACTGTGGGGCAGAATTGAATCTTAAAGGATGCGAAAGGCAGCACCTGGACTTCAGACTTTTCCTGCATGGATGGGTGGTTGGGCCTATTCTATGAGATAGGAGCCCAGGAAGAGGCATAGGTTTGGGTGGGGGAAGATCATGAGTTTGGTCTTAAACTTGTAGAGCTTGAAATGCCTTTGAGTCACGTGAGTGACCATTGAGAGAAGTGTGGGCTGGGGACATCTGCCTAGTGGTTCTGGTTGAAGCCAGGGCATGAATGAGATTGCCTAGAGGAGAGGATGGAGGGGAAGTGGTCCTAGGTGTTGTAAAACTCCAGTGTTGAGTGTCAGGCAGGAGAGGATGAGACTGAGGAGCAGCTGAGCAGTAGGAAGAGAGCCCGGAGAGCACAGGGGAATCCAGGAGTGAAGGGAGGCAGATGTTTCAGAGTGAGGAGATCAGTTCTGTCCAATGTTAAGGGAATGAGCCCTGGGAAACATCTCACCTTTACAGTTTGGAGGTCCCTGGTGGGAAGTGAGAAAGTAGCAGCTGGAAGGGAGAGGAGGATCGAGGAAAGTTTTATATTCACATAAACCTGGAATTTTGTTAATATGTGACGCATTACCAGTTAGAGTGACTGGTTGATGACCTGTATGGGCTTCAGAGGGAAAGAACAGCTTGTACCGAGTCTGGAGGCTCAGAAGCACTTGTTTTCTTTAGGGGTGGTGAGTCGGGTGTCCGAGGCAGCTGGAGCAGGGTGTGTGGGGAGGGGTGGTACGAAGTGCCTATGGAAAAAGGGGACCTGTGATGGAGGACTTGATGTAGCGGCCCTTGCAGGGTAGGCCTTGACAAGTAACAAAGGCTGTTGAGGTGGCAAAGCATTGTCTGAGAGGAGACAAGAGTCGCTGGGAGCTGTTTATGAAAGAGATAAGGGAGAGGAAAGGGCCAGCGAGAGAGGTTTCCCATCGTCTTGGTTCCTGATTTGGCTCAGGGAGTTGTAGGGAAGCCTGTATAAAGAGAAGCACTGATCTTCTTCACTCAGCAAGATGTTTAGATAATGGAGAACTAACACAGGGCAAGGAAAGTTGGAGGGGAGCAGACAGGGAATGCGCATGGTGGGGTGATCTGCAGTCCTTGTTTGGGAAGACTCGCCTGGAACGAGGGCAGCTGGGCGAGCTGAAGCTTCAGCACTGCTGGGCTCACTGAGTGTGTTGGGTCACGTGTCCCCTCACTGCTGCCGCCGTTAATGACCAAGCTGTCTGACGAGCTTGCCGAGAAAGGGGAACCCTCCTACACTGTTGGTGGAATGTAAAGTAGTTCAACCATTGTGGAAAGCAATATGGAGGTTCCTCAAAAACTAAAAATAGAAATACCATTAGACCTGGGAATTCCACTCCTAGGAATTTACCCAAAGAAAACAACTTCTCAGATTCCAAAAGACAGATGCACCCCTATGTTTATCGCAGCACTATTTACAATAGCCACAATATGGAAGTAACCTAACTGTCCATCAGCAGTTGGAGCCGGGTGTGTGGGGAGGGGTGATAAAGAAGTGATAAATGAATGGGTAAAGAAGAGGTGGTACATGTACACAATGTGATATTATTCAGCCATAGGGAGAAAACAAATCCAACATTTGCAACAACATGGATGGAGCCAAAGGGTATTATGCTCAGTGAAATAAGCCAGGAGGAGAAAGACGAATACCAAATGATTTCACTCCTTTGTGGAGTATGACAATGAAGAAAAACTGAATTCACAAAAGACCAGCAGACTCAGACTCCAGGAAGGGACCAGTAGTTCCCAAAGGGAAGGGGTTGGGGAGGGTGGGTGGGTAGGGAGGAGAGGGGGAGAGTAAGGGGCATTATGATTGGCACTCACAGTGTAGGCAGGTCATGGGGAAGGCAGTGTGGCACAGAGAAGACAAGTCATGACGCTGTAGCCTCCCACTGCACTGATGGACAGTGACTGCAGTGGGGTTTGTGTGTGGGGCTTCATAATATGGGTGCATGTTGAAACCACAGTGTTGCGCATGTGAAACTTTCATAAGATTGTATATAAATGATACCTTAATTAAAAGAAAAAGCTGTCAACACGTTGAGCTTTGAAGGCCCAGACTGCTGGTACTGTTTACCTTCATTTGTCATTGCAAAGAATGAGAGTAGGCATGATGCTTATTTTACTGCAGAACAGATAATTTTTAGTCGTTCTTTGAGAGACAGAGGTCGTATGGCTCAGTCTCTAGAGCCAGGCTGCCTGGGTTAGAATTCCAGCTCCTCCATTAAGAGCTTAGTGACCTTGGACAAGTGGCTTCACCTCTGTAATGCCTGTTTTCTTGTCTGTAAACTTAAGATAATAAGAAGACCTAATGCGTAGATCCTTTTATCAAATGAGAAATGCACATAAAGCACTTACAAGTGTTGAACACATTTTAAATGCTCAAACATTGGTAGCAATGACCATAATTGTGTAGGGTCTTGCATATTGTCATTCTACTGCTAACGCACCAGGTGGCGGCAGAGCGCTCATGTTAAGCTAACCCATGTTCTGCAAGGAGTTCTTGGAATAGTTTTCCTCACATCCCTCATTTGTGCACTGTGAAATACTTTGTTTCTTTCCCTTCTCTCTTTAGTTGCATTCAGACTTCTGGTTGAAACTCATTTGTTTTGAGACTCTTAGTTTACATTTTTAAATAAAATTTTTAAAAGTTTTGTTTAAAGTAGCATATGCACACAGTAAAATAGCAGATAACACACCACAGCCATGAGTGAAAAGCAGCAATCCATCACATGGCCCACCTTTCCCTGCTTCCTGGCCTACCCCTCCGAAGCACCCATTTGTAACTGTTTTTATTACCATTTAATTTTGAATAGCTGAATTTTATGTTACCTCAACCAAAATATTTAGTGTTGTAACTATTAAATAATATTTCTTGGGGTTTGATACAGTAAAAGTAGAATGGTTTTTGTTATTTGTGTCTACTTTGTGCCAGGCACTGTGATGGGGGTTCTTCAAAGTGTTCTGGGGAGGAAGTTAGTACAGTGTGGTAAGAGCTTTGGGAGAGTGTGTAGGAGGGAGGGCACTTGGCCTGTCCTGGGATGAATTGTCAATGAAGGCTTTCTGGAAGAGATAACATCTGTGCAGAGGTACAGATAGGACCTGGTTTGGCAGCTAAAAATCACAAGGGAGAGATACTCCCAGCAGTGAGTAATAGGGTCAAAAACAGATGGTCAGATCATGGTGTCTAGGGGTGCTGCAATGGGCTGGGGTGTAAGATTCTGGAGTTGGAGGTAGGGGTATGGCGATGAGGGTTGCACAGAGAGCATTTTGTGCTGTATCAGAGGTTCTGGATCTTGCTCTGAGGTTGATAACAAACCACCCAAGGGGTTCCATAGCAATGTAACATGGTTACTTACATTTGTGTTTTGTAAAAATCACTCTTGAAGCAGTTTGCAGAATGGATTGTGTGGCTTGAGACCAGTTAGGAGATGATTGTGACTGTCTGGGTGAGAGGTGGCAAAGGCCTGAAATGAAGCAGGAGAGAAGCCAGAGGGCGGGGACTGCATTTGAGAGATGCAAAGGAGAGGGGCTCGGTGGGCTCGGAGGATAAGGGGAAAGTTGAGAATGGTTCCTGGGTTTCTGCGTTAGGTAGTTGGGTGCATTGTGACACTTGCATGTGAGCCCGAAAGTCCAGGTGTATAAATAGAAGTTTGCAAGCTTATTTTAAGTGTTGAACCTGATTTCGCTTTGGAGATATCTAAGCAGAGACCTAGTCCAGTTGGAGTCAGAGGACACACTCTGCCATTTATTAGCTTTTTACCTTCCTCAGGTTACTTACCATCCCCATATTATGGGGATGATAATATCTATCACAGGCTCCTTAGGCTCATTCAAGGGAAGAGCATCAAAGATGCCCAGCACATGTATGGCCAGGGCAGGTGACAGTGGACGTGGTTTCTTTCCTTCCTTTCTAGGGCTCAGAAGGACTAGAATAGAGTGCCTTCAGGTTTGTTGCTCTTTCTGTGAAGTCAGAAATTTTGGGTAATGTAGTGTCCTGTGGAAAATAACTAACTGCTTAAAAAAAGAAATCCTGTGTAGCTCATAGTTTAAACCATCATAGGTTGTTTAGAATTTTATTTGTCATCCAAAAAACACGTAAGCTTTTCCCAGTCATGGTGAATACCACCATTTATCATTGACTTTTTCCTCCAGTTTCGAAATCATACACCTTCATTAAATCAAACCTTGATCCCAGCAATGTGGGTTCCCTTTTCTATGCTGCCCAGTGGAGCCAGGCCCTCTGTGGGTATGAGGTGAGTCCCACTTCCCACATTTGTTTTTACTTTGAGTTCTAAAACATATTTTTAAGAAGGGAGGGTCATGTTGGATTGTTAACTATTTTTAATACTAAGAATCCATTAGTGTGGATGGGAATGCCATTCTTGTGATTTTTTGTTTTTTCTTAAGGAAATAGAATTTCCTATAGTTGCCTCTCTTCTGGGAAGCCTTGATTTTTCTTTCAATCAACCTTTAACATTGAAAAAGTTTCAAAGTAAAGGAAGAATTCCCTAAACCGTATTTCTGGCAATCCATTTTATTGAACGTAAGTATATAGTGACTTGCCAGAATGTTTTCAGAAGTGTTGTGCCGAGGTTTGCCAATGTGCAATTATGGTGTCAGAGGAGTCGGGGGATGATTGTGAGCTAGGCTGAAGTGTGATTTTGGCAGTCACTCAGCATGCCATCTTTGACATGTTTGCCACAAATGGCCGGCACCTGCTCTAAAACTGTGTTTGCCAATCCTTTCTTAGATTTCTGTTTCAAATGAGACCAAAGATGTGCTGCTGGGAGCTGGCAGTGAAGACTCATCTGTTTCCCAGATCTACCATGCAGTTGCAGCCCTACATGGCTTTGGCCTTCCCTTGTCTTCCCAGGAAGCACTTGGCACCCTCACTGCCCACCTAAGCAAGGAAGCGACTGTGCTAGTGTAAGTCACTACCCCGAGCACTTCTCAGGCTTCATTTGTGTCAGGTGCTGTCCTAACAGGGTTCAGCCATTGGCCCAGCAAATATTTTTTGGGCCTCTGCTATGTGCCAGGTGCTTTGCTAGGCCCTGGAGATGTAAGGCAGGTCAGGTCCCTGTTCTCATGGAGCTCACTTAGTCATGGTCTTCCTCACATTGCTCAGACAGAAGGAAACACTGAGTGAGAGCAGAAACACATGGCCACATAGCAATGAATGCCTTTTGACATTAGAGACTGAAGCAAGGGTGTAGGAGATTAGTGAGGCTGGGGCTCCACGTGCATCTCTTGTTGAGGCTCGGCCAGGGAGCTTTGAAATGCTGGTGGTGGAGGCTGTGCTGAAGGAGGGCTTGCTGGGGCCAGTGAAGTTGAGAGAGACAGCCCCTTGTGCAGAAGTGCTTTCTCAGAGGGAGATGGTTCTAGGCCCAGGCCTGCTCCTCTGCCCAAGGCTACGGTGGAGGAGAAGCATCGTGCAGGAAAGGCACTCTGAGCAACTTCCCTGTTTATTATAAATTTGAATATTGTATCTGAATTAAGGATGTTTACAGAACTTAATAGTGATAGTATATGTAGTTTTTTTTCTTTAGCACTAAAACTCCTCACTTGAAATGGTATATGTATTTTTTGTATCTTAATTGCAACCCCTGAAAGTGAGTGGAGCACGTGGACCTCCTGTCAAGTGTTAAGCAGAGGCTGGTGACACTAGTTCCCTATTGCAGAATAATTAATTTGTTTCCAGGGTTTTTTTGCTAGGAACCAAAATATTTTTTAATTTGAAGCTTTGTTCACAGCGTTCTCTCTGTCACTCTCACATCCTACTCATACTCATGTGCTCAGTAATCTGGGACATTGGGGCTGATACTTTTCTCAAGGCTGACATCTTTGTACGCACTTTGCCCAGTGCCTGGCCCTTGTGTCCTGTGCTGTTAGGTTATGTGGTTTTGATCTCTTCTCAAACCTTGTGGAGGGCCTCCCCGATCTCCATCATCCCACGTCGTGATATCACTGTCAGGGCTTCACTTCGATGCAGGCTCCTAAGGAAAATTCTTTCCATTTCCCTGTGAGCAAGAAGCAAATCCTCCCTATTCAGAACCCAGAACAAGAAAAAATACAAAGAAAGCACATCCCTTTTGGAGTCAGTTAGACTTGGGTTTGAATACCAACTCAGTTCCTTCCCAGCTGTGTGATTTTGGGCAGGTTACTAATCTTCTGAGCCTCATCTGTATAATAAGACCATTAATCCTCACCACACAGAACAAATGTCAGGATTAAATGAAAAAAGTCCACATGAAGTGCCTAGTGCAATGCCTGGTTTTTACGGGCATACAGCAAATGGAGTGCCTTCTCCTCTGGAGCATGTCCCTCTGAGGTCCCTTTCTTAGGGAGCTGGTCACCCCCTTGCATGTATTGTAGTTATTTCTGTATTAGATTGTAAGCTTCTTTATTTTCCATGCTCAGAGTCTGTCACTATAGTGCCCCGTGAAGAGTTAATAAAGTCTGACTGACACTATACTTTGTGTTTCTGTTCTCTTGTGGAACACTTGTAAGTAGGAAGAGCATGGGATCAGATAGAATCGTGTTCAAATCCAGACTCTTCTACTTAATCCCTCTGTGACTATAAGTAGGCTGTTTCAACCTGCCTAAACCTCAGTGTTGCTCTGTGTAAAGCAGAGAAGGATAAAGTAATTCTCATAGAATCATTAGGGAGCTCAAACCAGCAGGATGCCTTATATATTCCTAATTTGCCCTATTGAAGGAAATCTAATATAAATTAGGACTCTTTTAAATGGGCCTTCTACATTTAAGTGGGCTTATTTTTGGAAACATATGTTCATAAAGTTGTCTAAAATAGAGAAAAAATACTTCTGGGTTTGAGTGAATAATCTGAAAAGATGCCATTGTGGTCTCTCATAGCCTAATTATTTTTTTAGTCATCTGTTGTTTATTTGCAAGACAGGATCTGCTTTCTTAGGATCTGTTTGAATATAGTACTCCAGAGGGAAAGAAATTGCTGCTTGGGGAATAAGTAATTAAAGCCAGTGACAAAACTTTTCAAAGCTAAGTGGATTAATTTCATTTGGAAAACTTCTGAGGTTGTTACCAGCAGGCTGCTCACTCCTTCCAAAGAAGAGAAAAATGATACCTTAATTGAAAAGTTCTTTCTAGACTCTCTTAGCATCTTTTCTGGGCTCAGGATTTATTATCATGGGCAGATATGGGATTTTTATCTTGCTTGGAAATTCAGGTATCATTTTCTCCAGTGCATTATAACAATAAGCATCCCATAGGAGTCATTGACTACTCTGGGGCTTCCCTCTCTGTGAATTGTGACTCCTCTGTTTTCCACCTTGTCATCTTAATGAAATTGTTATGATCTCAACAAAAGCAGACGAATTCTTGCCGTACATTCCTCAACACACTGACTTGATAAATGGTGGCTTTATGCAAAGGCCCAGTCATCTCTTGGGAATGTGGAACCTTTCCGGGGCTGAGCAGCAGTCAGCTTAACCACCACAGGTCCTTGGCTTTCTCCATTCCACCCAGAAAAGCACCATTTATATTTTCTAAGTTATTTGCATTAAGAGAATAGAATCTAATAAAAAAATCGGATGTGTACATACCTACCACAGTCCATCTCTTAAGTTTATCTTGCAGATATACACTGATAATTAGGTAAAAATACATGAGTAAGCCATAAAAAGAATGAAGTACTGATATATGATCCAAATGGGTGAACCTTGAAAACCCTGTGCTAAGTGAAAGAAGCCAGACACAAAAGGTCACATGTTACATGATTCCGTTTATATGAAATACCCAGAATAGGTGAATCTGTGGAGACAAAATGCAGACTGCTGGTTGCCAGGGGCTGAGGGCAGGGAGAAAAGGGGAGAAAACCCTTAGCGGGCATGGGGTTCCATTCTGGACCGAAGGGAATGTTTTGGAACTAGACAGGTGCTGGTTGCCCAGCGTTGTGAAATATGCCAAATGCCCCTGAACTGTTCACTTTCAAATGGTTTAATTGTTATGTGGAATTCACTTCAATAAGTTAAAAAAATATATGTGTGTAAATAAGGGTTATAGCATTTTTGACCTAGTGAAACAAGTGTTATCAATTGGAGATTAGGTGATTATGGCACATCTAAGCAGTGCAATACTGTTACTTTTAGTAAGAATGAAGTCCATTTATAAGTACTCACATGGAAGGATGTATACAATATATTAAGTTAAAAACAAATTGGAGAAGTTATGTAAAAGCTATCTTCTGATGATAGGCATTACAGGAAATTTCACTTCTTCTTTAATAATGTATTGTTTCAATTTTTAACAAATATGTAATTTTATAATCAGTAAATGAAATGAAAAAGAGAATAAACTGGTTTTAGAGCTGAATCTTGTATTCCTTTCATCTTATTTGATGCCTGAAGGATGAGTGACTTTCAGATGTCCCAGCAGGGTGATGGTAGCACAAGTGTAGCCATTCAATGTGTGTTTACTGAATGCTTCCTGTTTATATGGCATCAGTCTGGTTTCAGAGCAGTTGTTCCAAATTCTACACAGCAATCTATATATGTAGTTCTACAGTATTTCTTTGAAGTAACAAAAGTAGAAAATTAACAGCCAGCCAGTTGCTGCCTAGCACAATACATCATACCACATGGGGATGCCAAATATACCTTTGCTGAATTGAATCCTTTTCTTCTTAAGAGTGTATCTCATCTGATCCTAGTTAAGTCTTAGTCTCTGTTCTGTATGTGATGGCATGAGGAACAAAACAGATTTTCAGAGGCAGGTGAACCTGTGCTCCCTCTCTTCTCTCTGCCCACCATACTGTTGCTGGGATTCCCTTCTCACAAGGTACAGTGATCTTTGTAAAGTAGTTGTCACATCTTTCCCAGTGAGCTTGTAAATAAGCTCCTTAAAGGTGAAGATCGCCTTACACATCTAAAGAATAAGAGCGTGATATTTGTGAAGGTGTCCCGATACAGGAAGGGGTAAGTAGGTGAAAGGAGACCTGCCATTCATTGGGGTTCTACCCTTTACTTTCCAGAACAGTGCAGGCCCTGCAGAAAGCATCCCACCTATCCCTGCAGGCTGAACTGAGGAGCATTGTGGAGGAGATTGAAGTGCAAATTTATTTTGCTAAATGAATTTCCTTAGGTCCTGTCTTTGAAACTGCTCAGAAGCATCTTTCAGGTAGACATGTGTGATTGGTTACAGCTAGTTACATTGCTTTTCATATCCATGGCACACATATATTCTTTGTATCAGAGCATTATATCCTAGGGGATATTTGATAGGCTAGTATAGTTGACCATCATTTAGGCAACAAACCACCTTTCCAGCCTTTTGTAGGTGCACTCTCATAGTCCAC
The DNA here is from genome assembly GCA_032199065.1 of Smutsia gigantea. Lineage (NCBI taxonomy): Eukaryota > Metazoa > Chordata > Mammalia > Pholidota > Manidae > Smutsia > Smutsia gigantea. The sequence goes on along the minus strand of JAVSCE010008375.1, from coordinate 79,351 downwards.
AGATTACAGACTCTAACAAACCGGAAATTCAAATATTTTTCTGCCACCTACTACTTTGTAATCTCAGGCAAATTAATGTCTGTGCCTCAGTTTCCTTATATGGTGGTTGTAGGAACAAGTGAGGTTCTGTAAGTTCCTTGTATATAATAGGTGCATGGCAGGTGGTCACTGTAGTTTTAATTATTACTCTGTCCTTTGCCCAGGACCTCCTGCTGTTCAGGGACTGCATATCCAGTGGTGACAGGCAGTCCTGACAGTGTCATCAGTAGGTACCCCTCTGGCACGTTAGCTGTCTCATCATGTCCAGGGGAGGAGTATGTCTCTTCATCCTTTAGGGCTTTGGCTAAGAAAGAGGAATGCTCTGCTTTGAAGGTTGTATCCAAATGGATGGCCATGGAGTCCATCTTTGCACAATGCTTTCTGGCTGCTCCACCGTGTGGCCCACCGGTCTTCTTCCTGGAGAGCTGGTGCCTTCAGTGCCGTGACTTGAAGGCTTGGGCTGGAGTGTGAGTGGTCAGGAAGGACCCCGATCAGAGCTGCAGAAGATACGATTCTCTTCCAGTGCCTGTATGATACACTTTTCTATCTGCCTAAGCACCTTTTCTGAGAAGGCACAGAGTGACTATGGTGGTCTCAGATTTAGAGTGAGATTTCTCAAATCTCACTGTCTGCACTGGAGTGACAGTGATTTGTGCGTCACATTTCTGTTATCACTTAACTTCTAACATGCTTCTGATTGGTTGTGACAGGACCTTGTTGCCCATCTAGATGAACTGGGAGCGGTGTGTCTCCAGTTTGAAGAAGAACTGGAAACAACAGCGTTATTTGTGGCCACAACTTACAAGCTCACGGACCGTGTGGGGACCAAGCCATCCACCAAGGAGGTGCCTGTTAAAAATTCTCAGACACGAAATCCAAAGGGTGTGTTGACTTTATCTGCTAAGCATGGTTTTTTTCAGAGAAGGCTTTTCAGTCAGCTTTGAGGTGTAGTTACTCATCATCTTGATTTTGGCACTGAGAGTTAAAAGTAGAAAAACGTCATGCCTGTCCTCCAGAAACTGGTTGTCCGTGGGATAGACATGTAAACACATCGTTACACTTGCTTTATTTGGGGTATGGACATGGACATGTCACGAGGGGGTGGTGAGGAGTCCTAGAATGTGGCTCTTGTCTCCCCTCCCTCCTTGGGACTCAGTACTGCTAGTGTCATGAATGCTCTCCACATGGGGGGCCCATGCAAATCCTCTTTCTCTTGTTAAATGCTCTGTGCTTCAAAATGACCTGTTCTTTCCTCCATCGCCCATCCTTAGCATGGCTAAATCTTAAAAAATCTTTGCTGATTAACATGTTCACTGAGAAGCATGTGTGTCTACCAAGACATCCACGAGGAGTTAATTCTTTTTCTTTTTTCTTTTTCAAGAGGAGCTTGTTAAACTGAAAGAAACTTTAGTTGGAAAGTGTGTGGGAAGTCTTTGAGTAGCTTTGTACCCCTTGTTTGTGATCAAGGTTACCAACCCTTGATCTAAGGGATTTAAAATACAAGCAGCAGTTGTTTTAATTTTGGGAAAAGAAATTTGCATTCGAAGTTAGAACTTATATTTCTTTTATGCATTATGAGTTCAGTGCTGCATTTCTTCAAGTAAACAGTAAGTAAGTATCTGTCCTGAGTAATTTGGATTAATTTCATATTTTCTCCAGGGATGTGATCTAATAATTTATTCATGTATTGGCATTCTTCTGTTGCCTTCCCCTTCATCCTAAATTGTAGGCGGTCTAGAGATATCATACTCTTAATATCTGTGCAGGAATGGGGGGCTTATGGGACAATCCTTTGGGGATTCTCCCATACACAGTGTAGTATATGAATTGCTGGTATTCCACATATACGGCATAAACTTTTTCTTGCATTATTTCCAAGCTTCTACTAACCAGGTACTTGGGTAGAGTAATTTTGCTGTCACTCCTTTTGACGTAACAATTCTCGTGAATAGTCAGCCATTTGAACATGTCAACAGCTTAGTGATGGAAAATGTAATTGGTACAATTAAAGAAAATTATTTCATTTTGACTTGTGAATAACACTTTGGGGAATGTCTTGCAAATGAGTTTCAGCTCCAGGCAAGTTCTCCATAGTTTCACTGTGACCAAAGAAATTTACAGCAAAGGGTTCTTAGGGTGAGAAGGTTATACCCAACTTTATTTCCAGGTGGCAGGTCAGTCACTAAATCCAGTTCACTCAGAGCGAGTCTGTGTTATCACTGCTGCTTTGGATGCAGCAAGCCAGTCTCTCCCTCTGGGCCTCTCTGCGCATTCATCCCGCACAGCCGTCCTCTGGGCCTCTGTCCTCGGCCCTGCGCCTGGCTCTCCTACAGCCTTGCAGCCCCGCCACCCAGCCTCAGGCAGAGCACTGGGCAGAACTCTTTACATTAACACAGTAATGGCTTATTGCCTAAAGGTGTGGAAGCAGTAGCATGGCAACAGGCCAGTTACATTTAAGTTCAGTGAGGATCCTGGCCACAGGAACCCCACTTTACCCACAAGGAACAAGGGAGCTCTTTTGTTAGGTGGCATATTTTGAAAAACAAAACTGATTGAAGTGGAAAATATTTCCTCTTAAGCAAACAACCTCCAGAATGTTAATAATGCCTTTTAGGTTCTACTTAAAAAAATAATAATTGCTTTCAGTTTTCTCCTTTAAGCAGCCCATTAGTTCTTAATGGAGATTTGTTTTAGTTTCTTTCTAATGTACATTTTGGCTATAAGGTTTGGTCTTGTAAATACAAACTTAGGCCTGAGGTGCTGCTGAGAGGTGGGTTGGGAGGGGAGGTAGTGTAGCTGGGAGCGTGAGGGTATTCAGGAAAGAACACATCTTACTGCGGAAGGAATTTGGAGACCAACAGACCTACATGTGAATTTTGGTTTTGCTTCCCACCGCCCGCCCGCAACCCCCATTATAACTTGTAGATGTTACTTACCCTCCTTTAGCCTCAGTTCCCTCATTTGGAAAAACATTGATAACATGAGTCTTTTCAAGTTTTTTGTCAAGATCTGAATTACTGCATGTAACCTTACATGTCACAGAGTGCCAATATATGTATATAGGCATTGAACAAAATATTTTGTAATATACTTTCATATCTCAGTAGTTATCTGGGACTGTCTTGCATTTATATAGTAAGCATTCAATAAATGGTTGGCAACTAAATGCATGAATTTGTTTGTACTAGAAGATGGGAAAAAACAACCAAATCCAAGTTTTATGTTTAAATGTAGAATATTTGCTTTTTCCACCCTCTGCCAATTTGGATTAATGGCTAAAAGACCTTCCATGTGAACACTGGAAACAGACATACTTGAGCCAGGTCAGGAGGGAGGGGTGGCCCTCCCAACTTCCTGCTGCAGGAAGACCTCAAGCTGGGTCTTTCTCTGTTCAGGATCAGGTCATCCAGCTCATGAATGCCATCTTGAGCAAGAAGAGCTCCGAATCCCTCTCAGAAGCCTTCAGTGTGGCCTGTGTCGCTGCTGCGCTCTCCCATAATTGCTGCCACATGCCGGTTGTGGCCATGCCCGAGGGCTCTCCTTCTGACACTCATGAACAGGCCATCCTGTGAGTATGACTTCCATGCCCAAAATATGCTGCTCAGATTGCCATTTCCAGGTTAAGGCTTTCAGAAATCTAAAGCCTGCCCACAGCCCATTGTAACCCCCAGGAGGACACACCCATTAAATGCAGAGTAAGGCTCCTTTACCTGAGCCTGCAAATGGGAACATGACCCCTGGGTGAGCTAGTCAGAGAACCCTTCATAGCCCCCTTCAAATCAAAACACTTTTTACCTAAAGGATTTTAAATAGTAAGGCTTTCAATAAATTAAATACAAGAAAATTGCATTTCTGGTTCAGAACCCAAGATGTGCAGAAAAGTTGCTTTTAGAATGTATTTTCCAGTACCAAAACTTTCTGAAGACATTAGTTTAAGAACTTTTTAGGTTTCCAAGTAGTGCTGGTGTTTATAGTTATGAAAATACCAGGTCTTCTCCCCCCTGGTGCTGACAGTGTGTTTTTCTGCCTCTTCATAGCATGGCCCTCCCTGTCACTTGGCACTAAGCATAGACTTCTCTTTTGTGTTAATTCTTAGAACAGAGCAAATGCACAAATCTTGACTATGCCTAGAGTTTTCATCTCAAATGAGGCACTTGTTGCTGTTGTTTGGAAACCAGTGCTAAGATCTTCATAAGAAATTAGCATTTTATTTATGTCCAAACATTGGGGTTCCATATAGGACAGTTTGATCTGTCCCATCAGGTCTCCTGCTTTGATGGCCCCTGCAAATATTCTCTTGAGGAAGTGCCCTGTATTTCCAATGCCTCTCCTTTCCCTATGTACAACTTGCAACCCCTCAGCAAAGACTTGGGTGAGAAATAACCTGATTAACACAGTTCACCATGAGTCGGGGGTTGAGAGAGAAGAGTAGAAAGCATTGGCTTTGAAGCTAGTTAAGTTGTGGTTTGAGTCCTAGAACAACTACTTAACTGGCCATGTGGCCTTTGGTAGTCCCTTAACCTCTCATGGCCACAGTTTCTTCATGTGCAAAATAGAGATTGTACCATCTATCTCAGACGATTCATGGTGGCATATATGTAAAAGGCCTAGTCTAGTATCTGGCAAATAGTTGACTTTCAACAAATGATGACTATTAACATTATCCATATTACTTAAGTTTTCCCATTGCTCTTACCTTCCTAAAGTATTTTTCTTGTTACTTATTTTTCTAAAGATACTTTAGTAGGGCAGATAAAACAGGGGATCAGAAAGAAGGAAACATAACTGGCTGTGTGATGTGGGGCCAGTCATATTCTTTCTGGGCTCTGCAAAATGAGATCATTGGGCCAGATCATCCTTGAGATTTTCTCTACCTCTGATATTCTATAGTCTGTCCCATTCCCAGTCAAATGTGTTGTCCTCTATCTAATCTCTGATAGATGGTAGACCAAAGGTTGGTGAAGATTTCCTGAAATGAGGTGTTTCTTACACTGCACAGAGCTCTTTCCCAATAGATAAAGGACCCTTCAGCCTTTGTTGCTACAATAATTTTAAAATTTATTTCCAGCTACTGGTGACCTGTGTTCTGTCCCAGCCTCTTGACGCAGGCCACTGTTAAACTAGAACATGCTAAGTCTGTTGCTTTCAGAGCCACTGTTCTCCAGAATTCATCTTTTAACCCTGTAGGGTACATCTGCAGTGTTATTTTTGCAGGGTGTCATTATATTTGTTTTGGAAAGTTAGTCTGCAGCCAGTATAGCCCAGATGAATCAAAAATCTTGTATTTATATAAGAAAACGATTTAAAAAACAAGAAGAATTTTGTTTTAGTTTGACTCTTTCCTTCTCTATTTCTTATCTCTCTGTCTTGTCATTATCATACAAGTAGCCAGTTTGAAATATAATGTTTTATTCTGATGTATGAGTAATACATGTTTATTGTAGGAAATGCATGAAGGGCACAAAAAGAAAATATAAATCACTCATAATTCTACCACCCAGAAATAACTACTGTTATTAACATTTTACAGTCTTTTTTGTTGGCCTATATATATGCATCTAAATTTGTTTGAAAAATTGAATAGGAATTCTGCTTTCCTTTTTTTGTTTGTTCGTTTGCATTAAAGTATCATTGATATACAATCTCATGAAGGTTTCACATGAGAAACATTGTGGTTACAGACATTCAATCATATTATCAATTGTTCTTCTAAGATACTGTACTGATAGGTTTGCTAATTTTTTTTCATATCATTAATGTACAATCAGTTTAACAACATTATGGTTTCTAGACTCCCTATTATCAAGTCCCCCCACATATACCCCACTATAGTCACTGTCCCTCAGTGTAGTAAGATGCTATAGAATCACTACCTGTCTTCTCTATAAATACTGCCTTTCCCATGTCCACCACTGCTGCATTCCATGTGCTAATCATAATGCCCCATCCCCCCCTTATCCCTCCCTATCCAGCCATCCTCCCCAGTCCCTTTCCCTTTGGTAACTGTTAGGCCATTCTTAAGTTCCGTGAGACTGCTGCTGTTTTGTTCCTACAGTTTTTCCTTTGTTCTTATACTCCACAGATGAGTGAAATCATTTGATACTTGTCTCGTTCGCCTGGCTTATTTCACTGAGCATAATACCCTCTAGCTCCATCCATGTTGTTGCAAATGGTAATATTTGCTTATGGCTGAATAATATTCCATTGTGAATATGTACCACATATCCTTTATCCATTCATCTACTGATGGACATTTAGGTTGCTTCCATTTCTTGGCTATTGTAAATAATTCTGCAATAAACATAGGGGTACGTATGTCTTCTTCAAACTGCACTGCTGCCTTCTTAGGGTAAATTCTGAGGAGTGGGATTCCTGGGTCAAATGGTATTTCTATTTTGGGTTTTTTGAGGAACCTCCATACTGCTTACCACAGTGGTTGAACTAGTTTACATTCCCACCATCAGTGTAGGAGGGTGACCCTTTCTCCACATCCTTGCCAACATTTGTTGTTGTTTGTCTTTTGGATAGTGGCCATTCTTACTGGTGTGAGCTAATATCTCGTTGGGATTTTAATTTATATTTCTCTGGTGATTAGGGATGTGGAGCACCTTTTCATGTGCCTATTGGCCATCTGAATTTCTTCTTTGGAGAAGTGTCTGTCCAGCTCTTCTACCCATTTTTTAATTGGCTTATTTGCTTTATGTTTGTTGAGGTGTGTGAGCTCTTTATATATTTTGGATGTCAACCCCTTATCGGATATGTCATTTATGAATATATTCTCCCATACTGTAGGATGCCTTTTTGTTCTACTGATGTTGTCCTTTGCTGTATAGAAGCTTTTTAGTTTGATATAGTCCCACTTGTTCATTTTTGCTTTTGTTTCCCTTGCCTGGGGAGATAGGTTTATGAAGAAGTTCCTCATGTTTATGTCCAAGAGATTTTTGCCTATATTTTTTTCTAAGAGTTTTATGGTTTCATGACTTACATTCAGGTCTTTGATCCATTTTCAGTTTACTTTTGTGTATCGGGTTAAACAGTAATCCAGTTTCATTCTCTTACATGGAGCTGTCCAGTTTTGCCAACAACGGCTGTTGAAGAGGCTGTCATTTCCCCGTTGTATATCCATGTCTCCTTTATCGTATATCAATTGACCATATATGCTTGGGTTTATATCTGGGCTCTCTGTACTGTTCCACTGGACTATGGGTCTGTTCTTGTGCCAGTACCAAATTGCTTGACTACTGTGGCTTTGTAGTAGAGCTTGAAGTCAGGGACCGTAATTCCCCCTGCTTTATTCTTCCTTCTCAGGATTGCTTTGGCTTTTTAGGGGGTCGTTTTTCATTCCACATGAATTTTAGAACTATTTGCTCCAGTTCATTGAAAAATACTGTTGGTATTTTGATAGGGGTTGTATTGAATCTGTAGATTGCTTTAGTCAGGATAGCCATTTTGACAATATCAAATCTTCCTAGCCAAGAGTATGAGATGAATTTCCATTTATTAGTGTCCTCTTTAATTTCTGTAAAGAGTGTCTTTTAGTTTTCAGGGTTTAGGTCATTCACTTCCTTGGTTAGGTTTATTCCTAGGTATTTTATTCTTTTTGAGGTGATTCTGAATGTAATTGTTTCCTAATTTCTCTTTCTGCTAGTTCACCATTAGTGTGTAGGAATGCAACAGATTTCTGTGTATTAATTTTGGATCCCACAACTTTGCTGAATTCAGATATTAGATGTAGTAGTTTTGGAGTGGATTCTTTAGGGTTTTTTATGTACACTACCATGTTATCTGCAAAGAGAGAGAGTTTGACTTCTTCCTTACCAATCTGGATGCCTTTTATTTCTTTGTGTTGTCTGATTGCTGTGGCTAGGACCTCCAGAACTATGTTGAATAAAAGTGTTTAGAGTGGGCATCTTGTCTTGTTCCCATCTTAAAGGAAAAGCTTTCAGCTTCTCAGTGTTAACTATAATGTTGGCTGTGGGTTTGTCACATATGTCCTTTATTACGTTGATGTACTTGTCCTCTATACCCATTTTGTTGAGAGTTTTTATCATGAATGGATGTTGAATTTTGTTGAATGCCTTTTCAGCATCTATGGAGATGATCATGCTGTTCTTTCCTTCTTTTTGTTGATGTAGTGGATGATGTTGACAGATTTTCGAATATTGTACCGTCCTTGCATCCCTGGGATGTATCCCACGTGGCTATAATGGATGATCTTTTTGATGTATTTTTGAATTTGGTTTCCTAATATTTTGTTGAGTATTTTTGCATGTATGTTCTTCAGGTATATTGGCCTGGAATTTTCTCTTTTTTCTGGTGTGTTTGCCTTATTTTGGTATTAGAGTGATGTTGGTCTCGTAAAATGAGTTTGGGAGTATTCCTTCCTCTTCTACTTTTTGAAAAACTTTATGGAGGATGGGTATTAGGTCTTCACTAAATATTTGATAAAATTCAACAGTGAAACCATCTGGTACAGGCATTTTGTTCTTACGTGGTATTTTGATTACCAATTCAATTTCTTTGCTGGTAATTGGTCTGCTCAGATTTTTGGTTTCTTCCTGGGTGAGCCTTGGAAGGTTGTATTTTTCTACAAAGTTGTCCATTTCTTCTAGGTTTTCCAGTTTGTTAGCATATAACTTTTTGTAGTATTCTCTCACAGTTCTTTGTATTTCTGTGGTGTCTGTAGTGATTTTTCCTTTTTCACTGCTGATTCTGTTTATGTGTGTAGACTCTCTTTTTTTCTTGATTAGTCTAACGAAGGCTTTATCTGTTTTGTTTATATTCTCAAAGAACCAGCTCCTGCTTTCATTGATTCTTTCTTTTGTTTTATTCTTCTCAATTTTATTTATTTTTGCTCTAATCTTTATTATGTCCCTTCTTCTACTGACTTTGGGCCACATTTTCTTCCTTTTCTAGTTTCATTAATTGTGAGTTAAGACTGTTCATATGGGATTGTTCTTCTTTCCTGAGGTAGGCCTGTATTGCCATATATTTCCCTCTTAGCACAGCTTTCGCTGCATCCCACAGATTTTGTGGTGTTGAATTATTGTTGTCATTTGTCTCCATATATTGCTTGATCTCTGTTTTTATTTAGTCATTGATCCATTGATTATTTAGGAGCATGTTATTAAGCCTCCATGTGTTTGTGGGTGTTTTCGTTTTCTTTGTGTAATTTATTTCTAGTTTCATACCTTTGTGATCTGAGAAGCTGGTTAGTACAATTTCAATCTTTTTAAATTTCCTGAGGTTCTTTTTGTGGCCTAGTATATGATCTATTATTGAAAATCATCCATGTGCACTTGAGAAGAATGTGTATCCTATTGCTTTTGGATGGAGTGTTCTGTAGATGTCCGTAACGTCCATCTGTTCTAATATGTTGTTCAGTGCCTCTGTCTCCTTACTTATTTTCTGTCTGGTTGATCTGTCCTTTCGAGTGAGTGGTGTATTGAAGTCTCCTAAAATGAATGCATTGCTGTCTATTTCCCCCTTTAATTCTGTTAGTATTTGTTTCACATATGTAGGTGATCCTCTGTTGGGTGCATAGATATTTATAATAGTAATATCCTCTTGTTGTACTAACCCTTTTTTCATTGTGTAATGCCCTTTGTCTCTTGTGAGTTTCTTTGTTTTGAAGTCTATTTTGTCTGATCCAAGTACTGCAACTCCTGATTTTTTCTCACTATTAGTTTCATGAAATATCTTTTTCTATCCCTTCACTTTCAGTCTGTGTATGTCTTTGGGTTTGAAGTGAATCTCTTGTAGGTAGAATGTAGATGGGTCTTGTTTTTTATCCATTCAGTGACTCTATGTCTTTTGTTTGGTGCATTCAGACCATTTACATTTAGCGTGATTATCGATAAGTATGTACTTATTGCCATTACAGACTTTAGATTCCTGGTTACGAAAGGGTCAGTGGTAATTCCCTTTATTTCTAACACTCAAATTTAACTGACTCCCTATGCTATGCTATTACAAACCCAACCTAAAGGTTCTTTTTTTTTCCTCCTTTTTCTTTTTCTTCCTTCTCCATTCTTTGTATGTTATGAATCATATTCTGTACTCTTTGTCTATCCCTTGGGTGACATCTATTTAGCCTTAGGAATACTTCCGTCTATAGGAGTCCCTCCAGAATGCACTGTAGAGTTGGCTGTGGGAATTAAGTTCTCTCAGCTTTTCCTTGTCTGAAAATTGTTTAATCCCTCCTTCAAATTTAAATGATAACCTTGCCAGGTAGAGTGTTCTTGGTTCAAGGCCCTTCTCCTTCATTGCATTAAATATATCATGCCACTCCTTTCTGGCCTGTAAGGTTTCTGTGGAAAAATCTGATGATAGCCTGATGGGTTTTCCTTTCTGTGTGATGTTTTTTCTCTGTCTAGCTGCTTTTAAAGGTCTGTCTTTATCCTTGATCTTTGCCATTTTAATTATTAGATGTCTTGATGTTTTCTTCCTTGGTTCCTTGTGTTGGGAGATCTGTGCACCTCCATGTCTTGAGAGAGTATCTCCTTCCCCAGATTGGGGTCGTTTTCAACAATTATCTCCACACTGACACTTTCTATCCCTTTTTCTGTCTCTTCTTCTTCTGGTACCCCTCTAATGTGAATATTATTCCATTTGGATTGGTCACACAGTTCTCTCAATATTCTTTCATTCTTAGATATTCTTTTTTCTCTCTGTGCCTTAGCTTCTTTGTATTCCTCTTCTCTAATTTCTATTCTAACTACTACATCTAATCTGCTTTTATATCCCTCTTTTGTATGTTTCATTTCAGATATAGAATTTCTTAATGATTGAATCTCTGCCTTAAATTTGTTCCTGAGTTCTTTAATATTTTTCTATTCCTCCATGAGCATGTTTATTATTTTTATTTTGAACTCTCTTTCAGGAAGATTGGTGAGTTCCATTTGATTTGGCCCTTTTTCTGCGGTTTGTGAGATTTTTGTCTGAACCAGGTTCTTTTGCTGTTTCGTATTTCTACGTGGTGCCCTCAAGTGCCCAGAAGCTCCAGTCTTTGGAGCTGCTCTGCCCTTTGAGTGAGGTTGGGGGTCGTTGGGCTGTGGAGCTGGTGCCTGTGTGGGGGAGAGATCTGTTTTCTGATTCCCGTCTGCCCTGCCTGTCTCCAGTATCACAGCCAGTGGGCTGAGTACATAGGTGTAAGCCTCTGTGTTCAGTGTCTCTAGCTGATGTATTCAGGGCCTCCCTCTTGCTGGCCTGAGGCCAGCACAGTTACTCCCAGTTTGCAAGCTGGTGTTTTCATGCCAGGAGTAAGGCTCAGCCTGCTGCATGTCACAATGGGGGTCTCAGAGATGAGTGACCAGCCAGGGGGTTGGAGCACCTGAAGCTCCTCAAAGTTCCCTACCTGCTGGGCAGAGCGCACTCAGACAACCTTGTCCAGCTCTCCCTTCTCCCACACAGCAAGCTCCTTGCAACCCCCACTGCTTCAGCAGCCCTCTCTCTGCTAGGAAGCCTCTCAGGCACTCTGCCTGTCCCAGCTCCCCAACCTCCAGAGCACCACACAGAGTAGATTTCTGCTCACAAAGTGGATATCCAGGGCTAGCTGTTCAGTAGTCCCAGGCTTCCACCCACTCCCAGCTCTGTTTCTCTTCCTCCCACTGGTGAAGCAGGGTGGGGGAAGGGCTTGGATCCCGCTGGATCAAGGCTTTCGTATGTTACCCTGTTTTGTGAGGACTTCTCTGTTTGTGATGTCTGTTTGCAGTCTGGTTCAGCCTCTTTCCTTTTGCTGCTTTAGGGTTAGTTGTATTTATTAACTATATTTTCATAGTATTTGTGGTTTTGGGAGGAGTTCTCTGTCTCAACTCTCATCCCGCCATCTTCATGAATCCTATGTCTGTATACTTAAAGTGGATTTCCTGCAGAGAGCACATAGTTGGATCTTGTTTTGTGATCAACTGACAATATTTTTCCTTGGTACCTTTGGATTGTTGACACTCAAAGTAACTACTGATATAGCTGAATTCATAGCTACCATATTTGTTTCTATTTTCTATATGTTGTTCTTGTTCTTACTGTTTTTGTCTTCCACTCTTTTTCTGCCTTTTGTGGTTTTAACTGAGCATTTCATATGAGTCCCTTTTCTTTCCTTCCTTAGCATACAGGTAAGGTATTTCTTTTCTTTGGCATCTTTCAGAGCTTTCTCTTTATCTCTGATTTTCTCTAGTTTGAAAATGATATCTCCAGGTGTAGTTGTTTATCCTTCTTGGCGTTTTGAGCTTCCGGCTTCATGGTTTGGCATCTTATATTAATTTGGGGAAATTCTCAGTCCCTATTGTTTTCATTATTTTTTTTGGTTTCTTTCTCTTTTTCTTCATCTTCTTGTGTTCTCATTATGCATACGTTACACATTTTGTAGTTGTCCCACAATCCTTGGACATTCTGCTTTGTTGTTAGAATAGAGTGGCAACTTCCAAGCCCATTGTGTGTAGCTCTGGAAACCTGGAAGCTCTGAAATACAGATTTTTCACTTTCTATTCCAAATTTTTTTAATGAGGTGAAATTTGTATATAACATTATATGTTTCAGGTATAGAACATTGTAATTTTATATCTGTATGTGCACTACAAAGAGATCATCATGAAAAGTCTAGTTATCAGTTTAATTCTTAATTTACCAATTTTTATCATGTTTGTGGCCGAGCTTCATTTCCTTCTCTGTGCACAAAGCCTTGCGGTGACTAATGTCAAACAGAGTGGGCCTGATGAGTGCTTTTGTCTTGGCTGTCATTTATTTAAACAGTCTTAGGCTCACAGAAACTAATGGGCCTCCCCTAACTCTACCCATCATGCTGTAGCACCCCACTCTTATTAAAAACACAATGATGTGGCTTCATTTATATTTTCTTATTTTTCTCTCCCATTCTCAGGACCCAACATTGCCCAGTCCAACGCCAGCCAAAATTCAGACCGAAAAACCCAAGGCATGAGGTCAGCAAGTCAGCTGGAAACAGGACATGTGCTCCACTGAAGGTAGAGCAGACACAGAGAGTAAGAGGAGTCTGCAGGGAGCAGAACTTTCCTGTCTCAGCTCCAGAGCCTGAGAAAAGGCCTGGGCTCCTGCTAGTGTGTCCAGGAAGCTGTGGCCTCCTCACTTCTAGGTAGTGAGTTATAAAATATTAGGTTACAGGTGGGATGGATGTTTTAAATTCTTATCCAAGGATGACTTCCTGAAAAATGCAGGTTATGAGGAAAAACATAAAGAGATGGTGATCCAGGGGAAAAAAAAGAGAAATGATTGGGAAAAAGGAAGCTAGAGAACTCACTATATTGAGAATGAGGACAGAGACCAAATGTGGGGAGTCCCTGGACCTTTTCATTTAGAGAGAAATTGACAGATGTCCTTCCTGGTCATGGGTTGGGGTGATACTGGCATAGCAAACGGACAAGATGGAACCCCTCAAAGGAAGACAGTGCAGAGATCTCCTGGAGATGAATCTGCAGCTCCTCCTGTACCTATAACAGGAAGGAAAGGACATGGGAATTCAGATCCTGACCAGCCAGGTAAGGCTCAAAACTTGGGAAAACCATGAGAAATGAGGTTCATGTGTTCATCTTCCCTCACTGGATCATTTCCTAACAATTCTATAGCTTTTCATTACTTTAAAAAAGAACAAAAATTAGGCCAAAAAGAAACCCCTCAGATTGTTGATGGCAGCAGCACACAATATAGGAATGTCATGGTTCCCCATCTGATTTGATCCAGGGATGGGAGAATGGTGAGGAGGAAGGAACTAGTATTTTTTGAGCATTGCTGTAAGCTGACAAGATCGTACTGTCAGGCTTTTCCCTTTAATTTTAATATCTCTGTGAGTGGGTGTTTGCCATTTCAAAGGTAAGGAGAATGAGGCCCAAAGGATTTAACATTTGCTCAAGACCCATGTCTCTCGTGTGGCTGGCTCATGGCTTGAATCCAGGTCCTTTTGACACTGAAGCCCATTTTCATTCTTCTGAGAAAGGTCATCTTTTCCAGAGATTTTTTTGGAAATAAGAATTAAGGAGTTTGGTTACCAAAGGGAAAGGGACTGGGCAGCGGTGTGTGTGGAAAGGGAGGGAGAAGGGGAATAAGGGGCATTATGTGTAGCACACAACATGGGGGGAGCACAGGGAAGGCAGTATAGCACAGAAGACAAGTAGTGACTCTATAGTATCTCACAATTTTGATGGACAGTGACTGTAATGGGGTGTGTGGTGGGGACTTCATAATGGGGGGAATCTAGTAAGCACGATGTTGCTCATGATTTTATATTAATGATACCAAAATAAAAACAAACAAACAAATAAATAAACGCCCCTACAAAGAATTTAGGAGTTTGAGTTGTAAAAGTTAAGGATAGATAACCTAATAGGATTATCCCTTATGTCACTGTCACTTAGGCCCTACAAAAAAATTGAAAGCTCCCCAAATCAAGGCCTCCTTAAAAAACTTGTCTGAGGAAAAAGAAGCTAGAATGGTGCCAAAGACCTGACCCCCAGTTCATCTTGGGGGCCTGTCCTGTGGTGGGGAAAGAAGGGCCTGGACCCCCAGAGCTACCACCTCAGGAGGCTGTAAGTTTCCACCCTGATGATGAAGACTACAGTGACCTGAACATGGAGCAACTCCTGGAAGAAGTGGGAAAAGAGCTGGAGCAGAGAGAGTAGCCACGGCTTGGGGAGGACGCGGAGGAGTTCCCCATGGCCGTCATCGAGGAATAGCTGTGGGCTCCTGCTTCCTTCCCGCTCATCCAGCCCCACCTTGGGTGCAGGAGAGCCTCTTAGAGGGTCCCTGAGATGATAAGTTGGGGGTGTTTGTTGGCTATGAGCTTAACTGGCTAAAATCAGAGCTGTGCAGTTCATGTTTTAATAAAACAGCTACTAATTAATTGGTTTGGTTCCACTCTAACCATGTGCTTCCTTTGGCTGCACGCCCCTCAGCTCTATGTCACTATGGCACATTGTTATTTCTGGGGAGAGGCCTGCACAATATAAGAATCTGGGCGGGCAGAGTCACCTGAGTCCTGGGAGAAGGGCAGATCGGGGTTCAAATCCTAGCTCAGCCAGCCACTTAGTAGCTGAATGGCCTTGGGAAAAGCATGGTAACCATTTGGTTCTTCTTTTCATGCTTTAAATGAGCGCATCCCGTACCATATAGGGTGTTGATGATGCCTAAATGAGGTGATGTGCATAAAGTATTTAACACAGTACATTTACTTATTACTGTAGGGTGAGTAGAATGGTTAGATTATGGGGCAGACCTCGGGTTCTGGACAGCAGCCAGTGTTTGGGGATTTTTTGGTAATGGAGCTTCAGTGTCCTCATCTGCATAGTAGTGGGGACCCAGCCAGGCCTGGAGGAGGATGAGGCAGGGCCAGTGCACATGGGCTTCATAGAGCCTGGAGAGGATCCTGTAGGGGGAAGGAGCCACTGGCAAGGACATCTCAACCAAATGCCCCTCTCAGCTGAGGGAGCCACTGCTGCCCTTCTCAGAATGAATTGAACTTGACAAAAATGGAATGCCTCTTTGTCTTTAGAATTTCCACCTCCTCAGGAAGAACAGTTCAAGCAAAGACTCTGAATCTGATTTGGCCCCTAGATGAAGCCAGTAAGTAAAGAAATTCAGACCTACCCCTTATCAAGAATCTATATTTTGTGCCAGGTACTACACTAAGCGTTTTTCCTGTATCAGGGTCACTGAATCCCCACAGCAGTCTTACGAAAAAAGGACTATCTTGGCTCCATTTTACAGATGAGGAAGCTGAGGCCCAGGGAGTCCAATCCACTTGGCCTAGCACACACAGCCAGTAAACGTGATGCCTGGCATCATGCCCTGGTCATACCCAACTGAGTAGGGCCTGGACATGTGAGGCCAAGGCCTTTTTCTGCACCACACTGCTCCCAGTCTCTGCCTGGGCGAGACTGGGGTCAGACTGGCTGTTGTGGATTGGCAGAGCAGCCCAGAGGCTGGAAGGCAGCACTCATGCCCAGCCCTCCACCTGTATTTTTGCTGCTCTGTATTCGGCCAGCAGAGGGCAGTACAGAGCACACATCCCAGTACCCCCCCACTTCCAGAACTCTGCTCTTCTAGGCCTCGGTGGCCAGAGGCTTCTGGCACTCTGCCAGGATGAGGGAGTGCAGGAAGCATTCTGCTCATAACCCAACAGGCCAGCCAGCCGGCCAGCCCTTCTTCGGACCACCTTCCCTTAGCTGGGCCCTCTGAGGCCATGCCTTACAACCAACACCTCATTGGCCGATGCAGATGTAACAGAGGGACCACAGGTCATTGGGCAGAACCAGGGCTGTGGAGCCAGTCCCAGCACCATCACTGACATGCTGTATGTACCTAAGAAAGTCACTTCACTTCATTGTAAAACAAGGCAAAGAGGACGCCCCCCCACCCACCCTGCCACCAGTTTAGTGTAAAGAACAGAGATCTTCATATGCATACAATATGACCACACCTAATAGATGCTTAACAAGGGTGCCCATCATTGCTGTTACCCACTGTGCGGCCACAGTCTGGTTGACCGAGAGGCTGTGGGAAGGAGAAAATGGAGACAGAGAACTGGAAAATGGAGAACTGCCTTGCCCAAGGTCACATGGAGGTAAGAGGAAGCCAGGATTTGATCCCACACAGTCATACTCCAAGTCCATGCACTTCCTCTCAGCTATTACTGCCACAGCAGGGCCTGCATAGGGCAGGTGATGTCATGGGTGCCCTGAGGTATCCCAGACCTCCTGGCAATGAGGGGGATTGGAAAGAGGCCCCAAGAGGGCAAGGGGGAGCATGGGCTAGAGGGAGTGTCTGTGACCTCATCCCCAATCCCCACTGCTCTGGCCAAGGCCATATCTGGGTAAGGCATTCCATGGGCGGGAGAGTCCCTCTGGCTCAGACTTGGCTGGTCACTGTGGACATAGCCTGCCCAGGAGTGGCTCTGTCTGATGGGCTGTGGGCTCACCAGGGGCACAGCTGGTCAGCCAACGTTACCCTATACCAAGTGCCCACTCCAAGCCCAGGAGGCTGGGGGAGGACCATCTGGGCTTTGCCAGGACCTAGGAGATTCCCAATATATCATCTGGCTGTGTCCATCTAGGCCAGGAGTTCCCTGGGGTTAGGGACTGCCTGGCGTGTGTCCCTCTCAGCAGTGCCCAGTATGGCAGGGGCCTAGGGCCAGGCTCAGGGGACCCCTTGGGCTGGATGGGGATGTATGACTTTGGGAAGGATGGGAGAAGCGCTACGAGATTCCCTAGGTGGGCTGGATGTGGGGCAGGGGAGGAAAAGCCTGAGTCCAAGTATCAGACCGAGGGCTGCCCAGACATTTTGGGACCTGGGGTGTCCACCTTGGGCATGTCACTGCCTTCCTTCCCATCGCAGGGGACAAAGGCTGAAAGAGGTCCCTAGGAGGAGCCACCGGAATACAACAGAGGCAAGGTGGGAGTGACCAGCGAGCGGACTTCAGCTTCCCAGCCAACGCCCACGGCCCTCGACTCTCCTCTTGGGATCCTCCACGCGCCCGCTGGGTGGCCGTGACCCTCCGCCCCGGGCCCCACGCGCCACGCCCCCAACCGGCCCCCGGCCTGAGCTGCCTGTCTCATCCAGGAGGGAAGGCACTGGGGTGGCGGAGGGGCGTCTCGGGGCATCCCGGGGGAGCCCAGGCCACTGGCACTCCCCCCGCGGTGCTCAGGCCGGGCGGGCTAATCCCGCAAGCAGAAGACAGCCGGGGGGAGTGGGGGTGCACGGGGCTGGGATTAGGGCGGGGCGAGTGGCGGGCGATCATACCGGGATCACAGGACAGAGAGCCTCCCTGCGCTCCCGCGCCCCGCCCTCCCTCCGCCTCTCCTTCCTTCATTCACCCGCATTAATTAAGGACGCAGCGCAGGAGGCTGAGTCCTGGACGCGGGCCGGGCCGGGGCCGGGGCGCCGCCGGCGCGCCGCCGGCAGGGGCGCTTGGGGATCCTCCAAGGTAGGAGAAACATTTCCGGGGGGCGGGCGCCGAGATCCTTCTCGCCTTCTCCTCCCACCCCCATGGGCCCCATCCCTCCCCCTCAAGGTGTTACAGATTCTGGGTCTGGCTTTTGGTTGCGTTGGGAGGCACGTGACTGCGATTACAATTCGGGCCGGGGCAAGGGGAGGCAAGGCCAACCCCACCTCTCAGGAGGGGCTGGGAGCCGGGAGCTTTCCCTTCCGGAGGTGGGGGGCACCCCGGGCGGGTCGCGGACGCCCGAGGCTGCTGCAGGTGGCGAATGAGGTCGGTTCTGCTGCCCGTGGCGGCAGAGGGTCTGGGAACGCCGAGGGTCTGCGCCCCCCACCTCTGCCTCCCTCAGGCTGGGACACCTCCTGACCCGGGCCCCCCACGCACAGGCAGAGTCCAACACAGGAGTATTGCCCCAGCACGGTGGTTCCTGTTAGAGCCCTCAGGGCGGCAGTGGCCCCGAGCAGTGGCAGCTGAACACCTGGTTGGGGGGAGGAGACTCAAAGAATGGCAGTAGGGGACACAAAACGTTAAGAGGGGCAAGTTGCGGGTGCCCCGTCTGTGGGTGGTCTCTGAGTTCCTGCAGTTGGGTGGGAGGACCGTGGAGGGGTCAAAGGGTGCTTGATGCCCACCCCCCAGCCTGAGCCCTCGGAATGATGGGCTTGACGCCTATCCTGGACCCCAAGCCTGGCCTGCAGCCAAGGAGAGAGATGGTGCCGTGGCCTGGGCCCAGGGTGGGGGGTCCCTGCAGGTAATAGTTCTGCCCTCCTGGCAGTAATGGAGTAGGCCATCGCTTGAGCTGCGCATCTCTGGCCCTGTGACCCAGCCTCCCGGGAGGAGACCCGGGCTAGGAGGCTCCTGTGAGCTCATCATAGCCCCAGTGAAGCACCTCAGCGTGTCAGTGTCTCCCTGCCTGGCCCCTGGGGAAGCCCTGGCCTCAGATGTGTGGTCCCTGTGATGTGGGGTGTGGGGCTACCCTGGGATTGCCCTGGGCCTGGTAGCACGGTGAGGGGCAGACCCGTACAGCTTCTGGAGACGTGGGCATTTGTGGGGCTTCCTCTTCCTGCTCCCAGCAGGTGGAAGGGGTGGGTGGAAGCTGCTCTGACCCCCTCCAGCCATCATCTCCTTCTGAGTGTTTGGCTGCCGCGTGGCTAGCGCTGCTCGCTCCTCGGCACTGGCCCAGGGCCTCGGGGCTTGGGAGGTGCCTCGGAACAGCCCGCTTATTTCAGCAGTGTCATTCCCAATGGGAAAGAGCACTGGCTTGGATTTATTTATTCGGAACAGGAGGTGGCTGTGGCTGGGAGGCTGCTGGCTGCTGGTGGGGAGGGGCTGGGCAGAGGGCCCGCAGGGATGGGGGCAGTCAGGCGGCCATGATGAGCTGCCTAGTGTGGGGCCCAGGAGAGTGTGAGGTGGACTCTGACATCCTCTGAACAGGGATTGTTGGACCAAGAGACAGCCTTGGCCCCAAGTTGACAGGATATTGGAACCCCCAACCTTTTTTTGGGATGTGCAGGGCTTAAGACCGCACCTCATTCTGCAGCCTGCTCTGAGGATGACCTAGAAAGTCATCATCTGACCCAGAGGACTCCAGTGGAGGAAACAATCAAGGACTGGAACTATGCAGCCGCTCATTTAAAACATGGGAGCTTGTGGCCAAAGGTTGCAAAACTTGGTCTTGAAGACAGCCTTGTAGGGGCATGCTTAAACTACTTAAAAGGACTGTTCTTAGAGCTGCAGGAAGGGCCATTTATTTGTAATGTGCTAATCACAAATACTTTTTATCTGTTCATTTAAGGCAGTCTCCCAGAGCCACGCTGGCCGGACACAGTGACAGTTGTCAGTGTTTGATGCTCGGAAAGGCAGACTGATTCTAGGGGCCTCAGAGGTGGCTGCTCTTGCAGCCTGCCTGTCTCCAGCAGCCAGGGTGTCCACAGTTTGGTGGCGGCCCCGTTGTCCGACTCCCCAGGTGAAGGTCTCAGGGTGACATGTTGGGTGATGGCTTGGGGCATGCATGTGCTGAGCGTGACCTTGGAACCACACACCACATTTCCTGGTCCATCCTCATTCTGGCTTCTGGTTTATTTCCTCCGGCTCTCATCTGCTTCCTCAGTCAATCCTGGAAGCCTGCAGATCTTCTGGAAGGCCTTTGCACATACTGTTCCCCTTATCTGGAAGGTTCTCCCCACCCTTCCCCTGCGGGGGATGAGGGTCTTCATTTAATGGCTCTGCCTGGCTGGGGTGGGGGTAGGGGTTGAAGATCTTGCCTCTTTGCTCTCCTCCATCAGGACCTAGCTGGCTGTCTTATCCTTGTGCTGGAAGCCTTCTCCATCCTCAGGGTGGCCAACATGCTAGCTCTGTGTCCCCATGACACCCTGTCCTTTCATTGTCCCAACATTGAACTCCTTCGGAAGCTACATGTCTGTCTTTACAGTTACACAAGGGACAGGGCAGGAACCACAGCCTTGCTTTTGAGTCCCTGGTGCCCCAGGGCTGGTACCCAATACTCACTGAATGGCTACTTCAGGGAAGGAATGAATAAATGAAGTTCTGCTTAAGAACCCTGGCCCACATTGGGAAGCAGACTCTTTGCTATTCCTCAGTTGCCATCTCTGGGGCGTGTCCCCCACAATGGTAGTGATCCCAGGGTTTTTCCCTGAGCCTCCTGTTCTCCATTTCCCCAGGGCTTCCTTGCCCCATCACCGCAGACCGTGTCTTCCCCCACACCTCAGCCAGGGGTTTTGCTCCCTGAGTTTCATCCATCCTGCTTCCTTCAGCCCTCGGACTCTTGGCCATTTGGAGGCATAACTCTCATAGCAGAGCTAGGTTCTCCGGGACAAGCCAGGAGTGTGCGCCCAGCTCCATGGGTCTGTGGAAGCCTCAAGCGGCCCCCAGAAGCAAGACCTGCAGGGTTGATTGACAAACTCTGGGGAGCAGAGCAGGGCCCTGGACCCAGGGCTAGGGAACTTCTGGGAGGACACGGGGCCCAGGAGACAGGAACCCTGGAGGATCCTGGAAGTGAATTCCTGGTGGGAATTCATAAGCAGGACAGAGTGGTGGAAAGGATTGGTTTGTTGGGAGCCCTGGAGGAGACAAACCTGAAGACAGTGAGATGCCCCCCCCTTTGGTGGCAGTGTAACACTGGGGACTTCTGTGTGTAGGTGTTGGGTATCCAGGTGGGTCCCCAGGGGAGCCAGCCCCTTACTGGGAGCCCTGCTCCCTCATTTGCAGCAATATCTGGCTGGCTGGGACCCTTTGTCATCCTGATGCTCACCCAGGTAGATATGTGTCATTTCAGTCTCAGCGCTCTGGGTTACGGCTGATCATAGCAAAGGGTCACAGCTGGCAAGAGCGTAGTGCAAGAGCCTGAGCCCTTGTTTGCTCTGGCGCCAGTTAGATTTGCTGAAGGAGCTGTGTGAGGCTGTACCTTGTCCATACACAGGCTTGGGGTGACCGGTGGGGGTGTCTCAGGCAGGGAGCAGAACTCTCGTTCCAAACACCCTCTTGGTTTGGAGCTAAGCCAGGATGGCCAGAGCTACTTGTGTGCCCACCTGTCTCCCTCCTTCGGGACCACCTGCCCTGCGTTGCCAGATTTGCCTCATAAAAATAGGGCTACCCAGTTAACTTTGGATTTCCGGTAAACAACGAATAGTGCAGGATTGGGGACATGACTTACACTAAAACTTTTCTGTTGTTTATCTGAAGTTCAGACTGAATGAGTGTCTTGCATTTTATTAGGCAACCCTATAGCTGTTGGGGGCTGGGGAGGGTCTCAGGGTGAGGCTGGAAACTGGAGTTGGGCTCGGGGGCTCAGCGTGAGGTTCCCGGGGTGCCCTGGAGTGAGTTCGGATCAGCGCTGATTCCAATTTCCTTGGTCAGGCTTTCTCTAGTTTATGGTGGAAGGGTCCATCTTTCCTATATGCCTGGCAGGTTGGGGGTGCTCAGGGATCCCCAGCTTGAGAAACCCAGGTTTTCAGGGTCTTCTGTGCTATTGTGGAGAATATGGTGTATTCAGAGGTGTTGGGAAGAGGAAGAGAGGGTAAGTTGCCAGGGCATCTTTTCAGAAACCAGATTGGGATTTGTAGTTAAAATTTGCAGAGCCAGGCTTGAGGTTTGGGAGGCCATTTCTCTGATTAACGCCTTCAAGGCTCAGAGATCCTGCTCATGGGGTCTTTGGTAAGGGAGGGTCCTCCCTGGTCTGGGTCACATTTTGATGGGCTGTTCCCTTGGAGGGGCGCCGGGTGAGAGATACCATGGTCTCTGGGAACAGAGGCCCCTCTGCCGCACTGTCATCCACGGCAGCAGCCCCAGCCTCTGTGCAGTGCCGAGGCCCCTGGGATGCAGGGCGTCTGTGGCCAGGCAGGGGCAGGGGCTTGTTACCCATGTTCTCTCCCCCCAAGTCTGGACCGTGTGCTCATATGTAAAATGGAGATGCTACCGCTTGTCTTTCTAGAGCTTCGGTGTGGCACTGTGGTTCCTGGGGGGGCTACTCCACCATGTGGGTATGTGGGTCACCCAGTGCAGGTCTGTGGTGGTGGCAGGGTGGGAAACTGGAGGTAAGAGGTCCTGGCTTGAGGGCTTGAGGTCCTAGGCAGCTTGAAGATGCCCAGCTGGTCTGTGTAGGTGGGGAGGGAGAGCATGCTGTGAGCTGGGGACAGCTGGGACCTTGTCCATTCTGTGCTCATTGCCAGAGGAGACCCTTCATACTGCTGCTCTTCTGGGAGCTTGGGCAGGGCCAGGCCTGTTTGCTGATGGGGTCTAAAGGGGTATGAAGGTGCATTTTCTGGCAGAACTACCACAAGGAATGTATGTATCTGTCTTTCCTTCAGCCAGCCAGTAAGAAACATACTGCAGCGCCCTGTCTGCAGGGTCTCAGGTCCTGGCAGCCAGCCCCAGGCTGGCACGTAGGAGGGGCTCACCCACAAGATATTAGATGTGTTGTGTAGGGTTGAGGGGTCTGTAATGAAATGCCCAGGTCTTCAGTGTGCCGGCGAAGGGGCTTGACAAGTGCATGCATTTCACATAGCCTGGCCCCGCAAGACATCAAACATTTTACAACCCCTGAAAGTTCCCTCAGCCTGTTTGCAGTCAGCCCCCTCCTCTCCCCCACTGCTGGCAACCACCGGTGAGCTTGTGTCTCTATAGTTTTGCATCTGCCGGAGTGTCACACAAATGTGCTCACACAGTACGCAGCCTGGGTCCGGCTTCCTATACTGGGCATAACACGTCTCTCCATGTTGGTGTATCAGGAGCGGGTTCCCTTAGGGGGCTGAGCAGTAGTCCATTGTATGCACGCATCATGGAGTTGCCCCCACTCGCCTGGAGTGGGGATCAAGGCCCCCGCCCTGGCCAGCCACCCTGAGGAGGATATATTTTTCCCATTTTCACAAAGGCCCTGCCTCCCCCCATGGCTGCCACCCCCACCGAGAGCTGACCCTGAGCCAGGAGAGCTGCACACCTCTGTCCGCAGAGCTGGAAATTCATCCTCCGTTTCTGGGGACTCACACACGCAGCGGGTCCCTGACGAAATGTCCCCTGCCTGCGGCCGCCCTGGGCCTGCAGTCCCTGCTGTGAAGGTGGGCACCGGGGCAATCGGTGCGCCAGGGCCCGCTCGGCTTGGGTGGCTCACGCCTGGGAGCTGCTGGATCCTGGGCCCTCCTGCTCCTCTCTGTGTGACTCCCCTGGGAATCTGGGGTCCCTGGCAGTGTGTCCCTGGTCTCCACGCATGCAGCTTTCCAGCCTGGGAGTAGAAATCTGTGTTCTCCTGAAACCAGGGCAGGGCTTCCTCTGGGAGGAGGGAAGGAGGGCAGTGAGGCCGGCATTGCAGTCAGGAGCATCATTTAGAGTCACACAGGATGGGGCTGCATGGCCTCCGGACCCTGATTTCATGTTTCTGAGCTTCAGTCTGGTCATCTGAATGGGACAACAGAGCACCTGTGTGCAGGGCCAGTGTGACACTCAGCCGGGGTTCCACAGCCAGTGGGCTTCCACAGAGCCTGTGGGCCCCAGGCCTGTTAAGGGGTAGGTGGTACCATGTGGGCCTCCAGGCACCTGCACCCACTGGGAGCCATTCAGGGTGATTTTTACCTGAGTCACCTCTTCAGGCTCTAAATACAACCCTCGCTGGTGAGAGCATTTGCGACCCGCCTTTGCCTGTAGTTGGTTCCACAAGAGCAGCAGCCCTTCCGATCGTTTGCGTGGGCAGCACTGAGATTTCAGCTGGTGACGGAAGCTTCTAGGCTGACCCGCTGCAGCCCTGCCGCCCACCTGGCTGGCTGAGCCTCAGTTTGACCCTCTGTACAATTGAGGCAGCAGTACCCTACGGGGCCTTTGAAATGGGGTCTGGAAAGTAGGGAGCTTTCTCTGCTCTTGGGTACCAGCTGTCACGGGGCCACCCCATCCTCCCCTGTTGCTGCGTCTGCTGGTCTGGCTGTGGCCGAGAGGCACCCAGAGGGTCGTGGGTGATGGTGGGGGTGGGCATGTGTCTCCCTGGGCTGGGTGCAGCAAGACTTTGGGGGTTTCCCATCGGTGAAAATCTGCTGGTGTGCGTGAAGAGCACACAAGTATGGAGCCTCAGAACAGTTAGTCCCCTGCGCTATTTATACCCATCCTTTGGTGCGTGGGCATGTGTGTGTGTGTGTGTGTGTGTGCACGCATGTTATGTGTGGCATTCCAGAGGCTGCCCCTGTGACTCAGCTGGAGAACATCGCACTGAGCCAAGTCTGGAGCCCCAGCCTGGGAGGAGGGCTGCCCAGTGTGCAGAGCCCCCCGGCCCCAGGAGAGAGCAAAGCCTAGTCCTCTGTGAGGCGTGCGTTTGTTGCCAGGTCACAGACACCTGACCACAGAGGCTTAAGCAAAGAGGGGTTTATTTATTCCTACAAGAAAATGCCTGTGGGTCGGCACCAGGAAGCTGGGGCTCAGCAATGCCCTTAGGGACTTGGCTCTTTCCCTCCCTGGGTAGGTTTGCTTTCGGTTTATTTTTTAAATTATTTTCTTTAAACTATATTTTCATATGTTCAAAAAATTGTGCAGTATTCACCACTATCTAGTTTCAGAGCATTTCAAAATGAAAATCCCCCAGGAAGTAGTCACATACCCCATTCCCACCCCCCAATTCCCTGGCAAGCACGGTTTTACTTTCTGTCTACAGATTTGCCTATTCTCTACATTTCATGCAAATGGAATCATATAACGTGGCTTTTGTGTCTGGTTTCTTCGACTTAGAATCATGTTTTCAAGGGTCATCTCTGTTGTTGTGTAGATCAGAATTTTATTCCTTTTTATGGCCGAATAATATTCCTTTGTAGGGATATACCACCTTTTGTTTATTTTCTCATGAGTTAGTGGAAATTTAGGTTCTTTCTACTTCTAGGCTACTGGCAATGCTGTTGTCTACAAGTGTGTGTATGAACTGTGTGATCAGCTCTCCTGGCTGAATACCTAGGAGTGGGACTGCTGGGTCATAATGGCAATTCCATGTTTAACATTTTGAGGAACTGCCAGACTGCTTTCCAAAGTGGATGCACTGTTTTATATTTCCACCAGCCCTGGGGTGAGGATTCTAGTTTTCCCACATCCTTGTCAGCACTTGGTTTTGTCCATCTTTTCTTTTATAGCCATCCTTGTAGGCTATAGGTGAAGCATTATCTCATATGATCTTGATTTAGCTTATTGGATTTTGTCTTCATGCTATGCCTCATGGTCACAGTTGGCTACATCCCCTCCAGCCTTTACACCATGGTCCAAATGAAGAGAAGGAGTTAGGGCACTAATGTCTACTCTCAAAGCCTTGCCTTCATGAACACTCTCCTCAGGGACTTCTCCAGTATCAGACAGGTCAGGCCTGTATCATACAGTATTCCCTAATTTCAGGTAACCAGGAAGCTGACACCTCAGTCTGCCATCCCTCCTGCCACCTTCTTCAGGCATCCTTCTCCCCCCATCCCCATTCCTGAGCCTCCCAGATGGGGTATGCCATGTGCTTTTGAGCCATGAACTGTTAGAGCTGGAAGAGAACTCAGAATGAAGGTCACTGTGTTGTGGGGTGACTAAACATCCTGTTTTGCCTGGAACTAGAGTGTCTCCCAGGACAGGGGGCTTCATTTACTAAACCCAACAGGGTTCCAGGCAAACCAGGCGGGTTGTTCACCCTGGCTGTACATCAGCTGCACATTCGATGGGCTGGTCCTTCTGTTCCCTGCATCCCAGCAGGTGTGAGGAGGACAATCCTCCAGCCACTCGTCAGTAGCAAAGGACCAAGCTTAAGGACAAGTCCCTTTCTTGTTTCCAGGATGGAGTGTTGTTAGCAGGGAAGGTGACTTGCACAGACGCTAACCCCAGATGCCCTGATAAGCGTCCCGGGGGGCCGATGCTGTGTCCTGGGATGCACGGGTGGGGGGCCTGTCCAGGACACCTGACGGACCAAGCAGCGTCTGTGACTTTAAATATGTCCAGAGCCGCAGACTTCCACATTGTTTTTATTTTTATTTTATTTTATTTTATTTTATTTTTTATATCATTAATGTACAATCACATGAGCAACATTATGGTTAGTTGACTTCCCCCATTATCAACTCCCCACTTCACACCCCATTACAGTCACTGTCCATCAGCGTGGTAAGATGCTATAGAAGCACTACTTGTCTTCTCGGTGTTATACTGCGTTCCCCGTGTCCCCCACTACATTATGTGTACTAATCGTAATGCCCCTTTACCCCATTATCCCTCCCTTCCCACCCATCCTCCCCAGTCCCTTTCCCTTTGGTAACTGTTAGTCCATTCTTGGGTTCTGTGAGTCTGCTGCTGTTTTGTTCCTTCAAATATTTCTTTGTTTTATACTCCACAGAGGAGTGAAACCATTTGATACTTATCATTCTCCACCTGGCTTATTTCACTGAGCATAATACCCTCTAGCTCCATCCATGTTGTTGCAAAAGGTAGGATTTGTTTTCTCCTTATGGCTGAATAATATTCCATTGTGTATATGTACCACCTCTTTATCCATTCCTCTACTGATGGACACTTAGGTTGCTTCCATTTCTTGGCTATTGTAAATAGTGCTGCAATAAACATAGGGGTGCATCTGTCTTTTTCAAACTGGGCTGCTGCATTCTTGGGTAAATTCCTAGGAGTGGAATTCCTGGGTCAAATAGTATTTCTAATTTGAGTTTTTTGAGGAACCTCCATACTGCTTTCCACAATGGTTGAACTAGTTTACATTCCCACCAGCAGTGTAGAAGGGATCCCCTTTCTCCACATCCTCGCCAACATTTGTTTGTCTTTTGGATGGTGGCCGACCTAACTTGTGTGAGGTGATGTCTCATTGTGATTTGAATTTGCATTTCTCTGAAGATTAGTGACGTGGAGCATCTTTTCATGTCCCTGTTGGCCATCTAAATTTCTTCTTTGGAAAAGTGTCTGTTCAGCTCCTCTGCCATTTTTTAATTGGATTATTTGCTTTTTGGTTGTTGAGGTGTGTTGTGTGAGCTCTATGAATATTTTGGATGTCAATCCCATATCAGATATGTCATTTATGAATATATTCTCCCATACTGCAGGATGTCTTTTAGTTCTACTGATGGTGTCCTTTGTGCATAGAAGCTTTTTAATTTTATATAGTCCCACTCATCCATTCTTGCTGTGGTTTCCCTTGCCCGTGGAGATATGTTCATGAAGAAGTTACTTATGTTTATATTCAAGAGGGTTTTGCATATATTTTATTCTAAGAGTTTTATGGTTTCATGACATACATTCAGGTCTTTGATACATTTTGAGTTTACTTTTGTGTATGGAGTTAGACAGTAATTGGTTTAATTCTCTTGCATGTAGCTGTCCAGTTTTGCTAACACCAGCTGTTGATGGGGCTGTTGTCATTTCCCCATTGTATATCCATGGCTCCTTTATGGTATATTAAATGGCCATATATGCTTGGGTTAATACTGGGCTCTCTATTT
Organism: Smutsia gigantea; assembly: GCA_032199065.1. Classification (NCBI taxonomy): domain Eukaryota; kingdom Metazoa; phylum Chordata; class Mammalia; order Pholidota; family Manidae; genus Smutsia; species Smutsia gigantea. The sequence continues at coordinate 51,406 of JAVSCE010008375.1, read as the reverse complement.
TGTTCCACTGGTCTGTGGGTCTGTTCTTGTGCCTATACCAAATTGTCTTGATTACTGTGGCTTTGTAGTAGAGCTTGAAGTTGGGAAGTGAGATTCCCCTGCTTTATTCTTCCTTCTCAGGTTTGCTTTGGCTCTTATGGGTCTTTTGTGGTTCCATGTGAATTTTAGAACTATTTCGTCCAGTTTGGTGAAGAATACTGTCAGTATTTTGATAGGGATTGCATTGAATCTGTAGATTGCTTTAGGCAGGATGGCCATTTTGACAATATTAATTCTTCCTACCCAAGAGCATGGAATGAATTTCCATTTGTTAGTGTCCTCTTTAATTTCTCTTAGGAGTGTCTTGTAGTTTTCAGGGTATAGGTCTTGCCCTGCCTTGGTTAGGTTTATTCCTAGGTATTTTATTCTTTTTGATGCAACTGTGAATGGAATTGTTTTCCTGATTTCTCTTTCTGCTAGTTCATCATTAGTGTATAGGAATGTAACAGATTTATGTGTATTATTTTTGTATCCCACAACTTTGCTGAATTCAGATATTACTTCTAGTAGTTTTGGAGTGGATTCTTTAGGGTTTTTTTAAGTAGAATATCATGTCATCTGCAAACAGGGACAGTTTAACTTTTTCCTTGCCAATCTGGATGCTTTTTATTTCTCTCTGTTGTCTGATTGCTGTGGGTAGAACCACCAGTACTGTGTTGAATAGAAGTGGGATGAGTGGGCATCCTTATCTTGTTACTGATTATAAAGGAAAAGCTTTCAGCTTCTTGCTGTTAAGTATAATGTTGGCTGTGGGTTTCTCATATATGTCCTTTATTATGTTGAGGTACTTGCCCTCTATACCTATTTTGTTGAGAGTTTTTATCATGAATGGATGTTGAATTTTGTCGAATGTTTTTTCAGAATCTATGGAGATGATCATGTGGTTTTGTCCTTCTTTTTGTTGATGTGGTAGATGATGTTAATGGATTTTCGAATGTTGTACCATCCTTGCATCCCTGGGGTGAATCCTACTTGATCATGATGGATGATATTTTGATGTATTTTTGAAGTTGTTTTGCTAATATTTTGTTCAGTATTTTTGCATCTGTGCTCATCAGGGATATTGGTCTGTAATTTCCTTTTTTTGTGGTGTCTTTGCCTGGTTTTGGTATTAGAGTGATGGTGGCCTCATAGAATGAGTTTGGAAGTATTCCCACTTCTTCTCCTTTTTGGAAAGCTTTATGGAGGATGGGTATTAGGTATTCACTAAATATTGCATAAAATTCAGTGGTAAAGCTATCTATCTGGTGCAGGGGTTTTGTTCTCAGGTAGTTTTTGATTACCAAATCAATTTTGTTGCTGGTAATTTCTTCAGATTTTCTGTTTCTTTCTGAGTCAGCCTTGGAAGGTTGTATTTTTCTAGAAAGATGTCCATTTCCTCTACGTTATCCAGTTTGTTGGCATATAATTTTTCCTAGTGTTCTCTAATAATTCTTTGTATTTCTGTGGTGTCCATAGAGATTTTTCCTTTCTCATTTCTGATTCTGTTTATGTGAGTAGTCTTTTTTTCTTGATAAGTCTGGCTGGGTGGTTATCTATTTTGTTTATTTTCTTGAAGAACCAGTTCCTGCTTTCATCAATTCTTTCTATTGTTTTATTCTTCTCAATTTTATTTATTTCTGCTCTAATCTTTATTATGTCCCTCCTTCTACTGACTTTGTGACTCATTTGTTCTTCTTTTTCTAGTTTCATTAATTGTGAGTTTAGACTGTTCATATGGGATTGTTCTTCTTTCCTGATGCTTGTATTGCAATATACTTTCCTCTTAGCATGGCTTTCACTGCATCCCACAGATTTTGTGGTGTTGAATTATTGTTGTCATTTGCCTCGATATATTGCTTGATCTCTGTTTTTATTTAGTCATTGATCCATTGGTTATTTAGGAACATGTTGTGAAGCCTCAATGTGTTTGTAGGATTTTCATTTTCTTTGCATATTTCTAGTTTCATACCTTTGTTGTCTGAGAAAATGATTGTACAACTTGAACCTTTTTGAATTTACTGAGGCTCTTTTTGTGGCCTTGGATATGGTCTATTCTTGGAAATGTTCCATGTGCACTTGACAAGAATGTTTATTCTGCTGCTTTTGGGTGTAGAGTTCTGTAGATGTCTGTAAGGTCCATCTGTTCTAATGTGTTGTTTAGTGCTTCTGTCTCCTTAATTATTTTCTGTCTGGTTGATCTGTCCTTTGGAGTGAGTGGAGTGTTGAAGTCTCCTAGAATGAGTCCATTGCATTCTATTTCCCCTTTTAATTCTATTAGTATTTGTTTCACATATGTAGGTGCTCCTTTGTTGGGTTCATAGATATTTATGATAGTTATATTATATTGTTGGGCTGACCCATTTATCATTATATAATGTTCTTCTTTATCTCTTGTGAATTTATTTGTTTTGAAGTCTATTTTGTCTGATACAAGTACTGTAACTCCTGCTTTTTTCTCCCTATTAGTTGCATGAAATATCTTTTTCCATCCCTTCACTTTCAGTCTGTGTACATCTTTGGGTTTGACATGAGTCACTTGTACACAGCATATAGATGAGTCTTGTGTTTTTATCCATTCAGTGATCTATGTCTTTTGATTGGTGCATTCAGACCATTTACCTTTAGGGTGATTATCGATAGCTAGTTACTTATTGTCATTGCAGGCTTTAGTTTCATGGTTACCAAAGGTTTAAGAGTAACTTCCTGACTATCTAACAGTTGAGTTTAACTCAATTACTATGTTATTACAAACATAATCTAAAGGTTCTTTTTTTTTCTTCTTTTTCTTCCTCCTCCATTCTTTATAAGGTGTCATAGTCTGTACTCTTTGTCTATCCCTTGACTGACTTTGGGAATGGGAATAGTTGATTTGATTTTGCATCTGCTTACTAATTAATTTTCTACTTTCTTTACTTTGGATTTATTTCCTCTGGTAACAGCTCTTTACCTTAGGGACACTTCCATCTATAGCAGTCCCTCCAAAATACACTGTACAGACGGTTTGTGGCAGGTAAATTCTCTCAGCTTTTCTTTATCTGGAAATTGTTTTATCCCGCCTTCAAATTTAAATGATAATCTTGCCAGGTAGAGTATTCTTTGTTTGAAGCCCTTCTGTTTCATTGCATTAAATACATCATGCCATTCCCTTCTGGCCTGTAAGTTTTCTGTTGGGAAGTCCGACAATAGCCTGATGGGTTTTCCTTTGTATGTGATCTTTTTTCTCTCTCTGGCTGCTTTCATATTCTGTCCTTATCCTTGATCTTTGCATTTTAATTATTATATATCTTGGTGTTGTCTTCCTTGGGTCCTTGTGTTGTGAGATCTGTGCACATCTATGGCCTGAGAGACTATCTCCTTCCCCAGTTTGGGGAAGTTTTCAGCAATTACCTACTTAAAGACTTTTTCTATCCCTTTTCATCTCTCTTCTTCTTCTGGTACCCCTATAATGTGAATATTGTTCCGTTATATATGTATATATATTTTTTAATTCTTTTTTTATATCATTAATGCACAATTACATGAGCAACATTATGGTCACTAGACTCCCCCCATTATCATGTCCCCACCCCATACCCCATTGCCATCACTGTCCATCAGCATAGTAAGATGCTATAGAATCACTACTTGTCTTCTCTGTGTTATACTGCCTTCCCTGTGTCCCCCCCATATTATGTGTGCTAATCGTAATGCCCCCTTTTCCCCCTTATCCCTCCCTTCCAATGCATCCTCCCCAGTCCCTTTTCCTTTGTAACTGTTAGTCCATTCTTGGGTTCTGTGAATCTGCTGCTGTTTTGTTCCTTCAATTTATTCTTTGTTCTTATACAAGGACAGAGGCCCAGAGGATGGCTGTGTGGGCAGAGACCGGCTTGCTGCATGCAGACTCGCTCTGAGTGGATGAGATTTTACTGAGTGACCTGCCACCATGGAAATAAAGTTGGGTATAACCCTTTCACCCCAAGAATGTTCTCCTGTCATTTCTTTGGTCACTCTGCATCCATTGTGAACTTGCCCGGGGTTGAAACCTGTTGGCAAGACACCCCATCTCCCAGCTTGGCACCAGTCATCCTCAACATAGGCCACGCTGAGCCCGGGATTCCCGCAGGTGAGTGCTAAGCCTGTCCTCCCTCCGCCCCGGCCTCTCCCCTCTCGGCATCTTCTCACTGCTTCTCCCTTCCAGGCCCCCTATCCAAGCCACGCCCAACATCCTGGCACTGTCCTGCTCTGCGTCATCTTCTCTTCACAGCATTCATCACTGCTAGGCTCCTGTACGTTGGTATATTTGATAGCGGTCATCTTTATTGGCTGTAAATCCCATCCGGGCGGGGACTTGGCCCATCCCGTTCACTAGTCCTCAGAACCTGAAACACTACCAGTGCTTGCTCGCTGAGGGACTCCGCAAACCCTCGTCCTGTCCTGCCCCAATGCCAAGTGAAGGGCATCACCTGGTAAGCCAGAAACCTGACGCCCTTGATTTTCGTCTGTTCCTCATCCTGCCCCCAAATCCACCAATCACCAGGTGCTTCAAATCCTACCCCTAAATGATTGCTCACCACCTACTTCTCCATCCTCATGGCCTCTACCTGGCCGAGGTAACAACCTTCCCAAACCACACCGATTCACCCCATTCCACTCTCTATCTTTCTTCCAAACGTCAGTGCATTTGGCTCCATGTTGCCTGCAGTACCAGCCCCCAGGGCCAGCCTTACCAGCGCTTGGTCTGACACCCTCTGGGCTCCCCAGGCACCAGCCCCTCCCAAAATCTTCCTCCAGTACCACTTTCCCAGCATTTATCGCGCTGCATTGTCACCGCCTGTGTCCCCACGCAGTTTGCTAGTGGCAACACTGTGGCCAACAACTCTTTTAGAATTACTAAAACGGGACTCTGAACTTGCTGCCTCTTCTAAGAGGCGCCGGTAGCCTGCGTGTGGCTACGGTGGGGATGGAATAAGGCAGCAGTGCAGCCTATGGTAGGTACTAAATTCACAGGACGCGCATCCAGCCTACAAGCCGCAGTCTGTGTAACGTCGTCGCCCTGCGCACAGGACCCGCACACCGCGGAGCTGCGGGCAGGGATGAGACGACCCAGAAGTAGGGCAGCTGCGCGGAGGCCGCCCACCGGGCGCTGTCCCAGGTCCCGGGCTCCAGAGCCTCGGGGTGCAGGCGTGCCGCATCCCCGGAAGATGAGGGAAGCCGACTCAGATCCGCTGTCGGAGCGCCGAGGGCCCCGCCCAGCACCGGACGCTCCGCCAAAGCCCATTGGCCGGTGGGCCCCCGCGTAGTGCGGCACGTGACGCGACCCGGAAGCCGGCGGGGCTGCGGGCTGTGCTCCCGGAGGCTGGGGCGGTGGGAGCGCGCGGGAGGCGTTCCCCGCGGCGGCAGGATGTTCTCGGCGGGCCGGAGAGTCTGCTCCACCAGGCCAGGTGCCCCGGCCGTTCCTTTCGGGCTGCGCCTGGCGGCGGTCTCAGAGTGGGGGACCGGGGCTGCGCCGGCCCGGCACCCAGCGCGGAGGTCCGGGAGGGGCGAGCGGGCCCTGGGCAGGTGGCGCCTCGGGGTTAGCGGAAATGGAGCCGGCGGGGAGCGCCGGTTGCTGGCCCGCGGCTCGGCGCTGAGAACCCCACGTCCGGCAGGGGCTGCCAACTGCTTCAGGGTCAGGAGCACAAGGCCACGCAGTGCTGGAGATCCTGTTGGGACTGAGCCCTGGCGAGCCCTGTGTGCCAAGCTCAGGAATTCGTTATCAGCTGAGGGCCTGAGGAGGCAGGGGAGGATTTTGTGATTCAGGGAGACCGCTCTCACGCGGATGCATTGGGTGGGTTGAGAATCACCCGCCGTCTTCCAGCGAGAGCTGGCTCTGGACTCCACTAACTAGTCGGCAGCCCCTTCCTCACCAGCTAATCAGGCATGGGAGAAAGCAGAATGGAGGCTTGGACCAAAACCCTGTAGTCCATCAGACAGTGTAAGACTTGATGCTGTTTGTTTAAAAGAAATGCGTGCCGGCTGAACCACAAGCCCATGCTAAACTTAAGAACAAAACTGGATTCGGAGGTGGACCAGTTGGTGGGAAAGATTAGGATGGTTGCAGCTGCTGTGATTATAGTAAAGCAAGAACTTGAATGCAGATTAGGTTGTAAAAGCAGTGAAGATGGCAGAAATCTATGGTCAGCAGAAGTTGAAAATCTGTTAGGAAAGTGCCTCGTGGATTTGCAGCACCGTCTCCCAATACATTCAGCACTCTGTCTTTCCTTCAAGATTGGACAGATATTCCTATATTCAAGTTCCAATATTCTAGTACAGGTTCATTTGAATTTGAATTTAAAGGCTATCTTAAGTGAAATTATCTTTAAATGCTAATATCTCACTGAAAATGGGATGTGCTCATCCCAAAGTTCTTGCTAAGAGACGGGTTCTGAGAGCCCCCTCAGAACTCCATTGGATTTACCTCTGCCAACTCACCTTCTATTCAGGGTCATAAATCCATGGAATGACAGGCAAAGGAACAGCCCGCACTATTTAAATGCCTCTCTGTCTTAAGTGAGGGTAGGGTGTGGTCAAATATCCACAAGCACAGTATATGAGTCCTACAATTCCTCTCCGTTAGGCTTTGAGGGAAGTTAATAACAACCAAGTTTTGTTTTGTATTTTATTTTAATTAAGCCTGTGATTATTCTTGGCACTTTAGAATAAATGGCTAAGGCTTAGGGGAGTTAGGATTTGGAATGAATTTTGGTTTTCTCTGAATTTTTCAGAGATGGAAAGCAACGGTGGTGAAAGCCAACAGAAGCCACTCTGGCAAGCTGAGGACCGAGCGAAGGAGGCGGGACTCAAATCATGGTGGGCAGGGTGTGTGGCAGGGTCAGCGGAGGTTCCCAGGACAGCTAGCCAGAAGCCCATAATGTGAGGAGTTAACCCGGAATGGAAGAAGCCAGGAGTGTTTCTGGCAGAGGGTCTGTACACAGGGTCAGAGCAAGAGAAACAGTGAGTGTTGCTCTTAGAGAAGTCAAGAGGGGAGAGGCCCCGGATGCATCCTTAGGGTCTGTAGGAGTTAGAGACTGACAGCCCTGGGGAGCTGTGGGAGAGTTTGAGCAACTGTCCGTTCAGAAGGAATCCTGTGATTTGGAGACTGCATCAGAAGGGATTAATGTAGGGCGAGGGGCGCCACCATCTGGGAAAGAGCCTCTGTTACAGCGGGGAGGCACTCTGCTACCTTCTCCCCACCTCACTATCCCAATGAGAAACAGACTCGGACGTGGCTTCCCCTCTTTCCACCTCCCCCTCATCCCACGGATGTTCCTTTGTTTGTAAGTGACTAAGTAAAACATGAAAATGGGACAGGGGGCAGGGGAGCAGGAGGGAGGCAAGGAGTGGAAGAGAATTCATTGAAATTTATCTGCCAGCCTTCAAGCAAGAATAAAAATTGAGGACCCCACCTCCAGGCATTCAGGAACCTTCTTGTCAGCACCAGTGCTGGGGAAGTTCCACCTGTGTCAGTTCAAAGTTAGAGATTCCCAGAATGGATTTTGTGGCCATCAGGCACAGCTTGGGGAGTGGACACGCAGGGAAAGCACAGATGGCCCTTCTCCCGGAGCCCCAACCAAGGCCCCCAGGACAGGGGCTCATTGGCATGTTCCCTTTTCTTGCCTTTTCGGGTTCCATTTGGAGACTCTGTACAATATCTTGCCTGTTGTCAGTGCTCAATAGATACATTTTTTAATCAAAATAACTGTCAGAGTAAGAAACCTTTCAATGTGTCATAATGTTAGCCCATTAATGTGTAAGATTTAACTCTTGTTCCTAAAAGTTAAAGGCTCTTTGAAGGAATCTTTTGAAAAACAACTAATTTCAGACTAATCCTCCCTTATTTTTGGCTCTAAATTCAGTCAGTTTTAATTCTGTTCCTGGAATACAAAATCAGAATGCAGGGAGTCTCCGTTAATGAGACCGGTAGTCATAACCTGTTGGAGGGGTGGTCTTCCCAGCAGAGGCGGCAGTGACCCAGTGGACCGCTGAATCCCAAGGGGAGAGGAACCATTCCAGATAACCAGTCGGCAGATTTGCCCCGAGAGGCAGGGTGCTGGGATCGCTCTCCTCCTAGGATGCCGTGTTCTCTCTGCTCACAAGGGACTTTCCTCCAGTCTGAGAGCATGGCTGGGGACCCTAACCCCAGGGTGCCAGCATGGTCCCCTTTGCTTAGGGAGATCCGCAGGGAGGAGCCGAGGAGTTTCTGTTCCCGGGTCAGTGAGCTGCTGCAGAAGGACGTGCGGCTGACACAGCTGATGCCCTGCAGAGGCTTTTCCTGATTGTCTCGGCCACGAAATACAACAGGAAGTGAGTGTGATCATCTTTGGGTTAGCGTGGGCCCGGCTGGGCTCCCAACATGTGCGGCCATGGGGCACACCTCGGTAGCACCTGGCAGGCAGGTGCCAGCATCCCTTTGCTGTTTAAATCTTGTGTCCACTTAAACCAGTGCCTCAAATATAAAGAGCTCTCTGCACCTGCCCAAGGGCCCCAGGCAGCTTCTCTGTGGAGATGGGGGCTCTGGGGGGCCAGTGCTCTTGTGGTGAGGCACACCCCACCCATGGCCTTGTTACTCAGAGGAGTCAGTCTGTGGCCAGAGGCACTTGGGAAGAGCTGAGGACTGCTCCACTAGCTTTTCTGCAGGCTGGATGTGTCTGAGCCTTTGGTGTCCAAGAGACATATGGCTGTGGAGACTCTGAGGGGCCCTAAGAGCAGCAGAGGCATCCTCATGGTAGGGGGACTCTTGTCCGGGGACTTCTGCCCTGACAGGGCATCGTGCCTTTCAGGGGAGGCTGCTGCAGTGGACTCAAGCCATCTACCAGCACCTGTTTACCAGGATCCCTTCCAAACTCTTCCATAGCCCGATGCTGGCCTTCGAGTTCATCCACTTCTGCAAGGACAGCCTTCCCAGGGGCCTGCAGGGGAGGCATGGCTATGACCCTGGCCCAGGCCCTCCTAGGCTAGGCCTGGAATACCGGGTGGGAGGACTGTGTGGGGCAGTCCCAGGGCCACAGCTCCCCCTACACGTGGCAGCCTGGGAAGGCCTTGCGCCGGTTCTCCTGGGAAGGGCTGATTAACTCTGACTGTGATTTGGTTCTCACAGAATTTGTCCAGATTTTAGCACCTGGGAAAATCCCTTCACCTGGAACCTCACCTGGTGTGTTCAGCCCTTTTGTGCCAAGGGCTTCTGGTGCGTCTGTGACGCACGTCACTGCATAGCTTTTTCAAAATCGATTGGAGGCCTCATACTTTAATTAGAGAAAAACAACTATCATGTGGAAGTGGTTGATTTAACTGTGGGTGTAAAGTTAACACAGAAGCAAAGGCCCTAGTGAAGGGAAAAAAACAAATGGGACGTTTTGACCCTTGGATCACAGTGCAAAGGGCCACCACAGGCTCCTGGCCAACAGCAGAACGTGAGGTGGCCGAATCTGACTTTGTCCCCAGCTGACACCCCGTGGCCGGCTGTGCACTCACATGCCCCCCTGGGTCCCCTCCGACTCTGCTGTCCCTGCAGTTCCTGGCCTGGAACAACCCACCCCTCACCTCGGAGTTCGTGGTCCTGCTCCCAGCGCTGGCAGACACCGGCACGGCTGTGGAGATGCTGCACGCGCTGCTGGACATGCCGGGCCTGACCGCGGCCATGGACCTGCAACTCAGGTGAGCCCGGACTGCCACTGGTCCATTGGCCCCCACCTGTGCTACCTGGTCTCACATGCCAGCCACTCTCCTCGCCATTGCCCATCATCCCTCCCCTCTGCCTGCCCTTCCTTCTTCTTTCTTTGGCTGTTGTGGGAGCTGCCTCTGATGCAGAGCACGTCTCTGGGCCCAGGTTCCCCGGCCTGCCTTTCACACAGCCGCACAGTCTCTGGCCCTGGGCCTTTTCCACTCACTCCAAGGCTGGTCACCAGGCCAGGGTGCTGTGATGTTCCAGGGACACCTGCTCATCTCTACCTGGCCAGCGGGTGTCCATGAGGGCAGGGACTGAGCCAGGTCTCATTAGCCCCATTCCTGCATCTGAGTCCAGCCTGGGGTGTCTGTTTGCACACAGGTCATCACCGGCTGCATCTGAGAAGCCACTCTGGGATTCCTCCCTCAGCGCCCCCAGCTGCCTGGAGGCTCTCCAGGACCCACAGTGCCAGCCCATCTTCTAGTACCTGCTACAGGCCACAGCCAGTGGAACCACAGAGCGGTGGGGGCAACTTGGGCCTGAGAGCCCCAGGGTGGGTCTCCTGCTGGGTGGCCCAGGCCCACGACCCCACAGAGGACACAGGAGCACCTTGAGCCCTCCACACAGGTGGCATGCAGCCCAAACCTGTCCCGGGGAGCTTGACCCTGGTGTCTCCCCCGGGCCTCGTGCCTCCTGATCCAGAGAGAGCACTGTGGTCCCTCCACCAGGCCTCTTTCTAGCTCTTCCCCAGCCACTTGATTGAATCCTTGTAACCATGGGATGTAAGTGCCATGACACCTCCATGCTACAGAAGGAGAAACTGAGGCCCAGCATGCCCAGAGCAGGAGAGCCAGGACTTGGGCCCGGGCCCCTCGCAGCTCAGCCCCACACCAGCCTCCCTGGGTCCCAGGGAGCAAGGCTGTCCCAGGAGCAGGTGGCTGATGACAGCAGCGGGCCTGTCAGCACAGGGTGTGCTTGGGGCGACCCCCTTTGAGGAGGGCAGTGCGGGTGGCTGCAGAACCTGGCCCAGGCCGCGGAATCCCACTGGCCTATGGGGTCACATGGGTTCATGTCCAGAGTGTGTCCCTGTACTGGGTGGGGTTGGGGAGCAGGCAAGTGGGTGCTCAGGGGGCTGTGCCGTGTCCCAGGCTGGCCGCACTCCACCACCTGCTGCAGCCCATGGCCAGCTGTGCCCTGGTGGTCCAGGGTGCCCAGGCAGTGCCCACCCTCCTCCAGGCCTTCTGTGCTGTGACCAAGGTGAGCCCACCTCCCAGGTGCTCTGCTCTGAGGGCCTCACACACCCGCATGGCAGTGGCACCACCCAGTGAGGGGGCTGTGGCCACGGCCCTGACCTTTGTGGAGCCTCCAGTTCCTTGGTGGCAAAGGGGTGGATCTGGCTGAAGATAAGTGAGGGTCACAGGAAAGAGTGCACACGCTGACCCTGGGCAGGGGCCTGGCCGCCGGGCTGCATAGTCTGTCTCACTTTGACCCCCAGCATGCAGACGGGGCCCTAGCCAACCAGCTGGCTCTGCTGCTCCTGGAGAGAAGCAACTTGCTGTACCAGACCCCACAGTATGAAGCCCACATGCACAGGTGTGTCACTCCTGTCAACTCCCACAGCCTTCACCCCTCCTGCAACCACATGGCCCCAGCCCTGTACTGGCTTCAGTGACCTCTTACCCATAGCTCGTCACAGCCTGCATCCTCCACCTTCCCATGGGGCTGCCATGGTGCGACTCGCCCATCCCTTGTGGCCCTCAGCCCCTCGGCCAGGCTGCCACACCCAGCACCATCTCCAGGCTCTTCCTAGGTCACTGCACAGATCCCTCCATCCCAGTCCAGAATGTTCCAGTGCCCTCTCCTCTTGCCTGCTGTCTTCAGAGCAGGCCCAGATCCCTGTTCTGCAGGGCCTTCCAGCTGCCCTCCTATTCCAGAAGGTCTAACACATACAGGCTGGGTCCCGTCCACTCAAGCCCAGGATGGAGGACAGGCGGCCAAACCCCAGCCCTCTCCGGGGAGCCTTCACCTCCACCTGGCACCCAGAGGCTTTCCTGTTCACGTCCTGGCTCATGATCTGGGCAGCCGGGGCCGGGCTCTGTGGGCTGTGCCGCAGCTTCTGCATGTCCCCTCTGGGCAGCCGGGGCCGGGCTCTGGGGGCTGTGCCACAGCTCCCGCATGTCCCCTCTGGGCAGAGTTCTGAGCTCGCAGTTCCTGGCCTTCTGTAGGCGGCAGCCCTGCATGGTGGTTGAGCTGACCAAAGAGCTGCTGGAGTTCGTGGGAAGCGCGAGCAGCCCCCTGAGCGCAGGCCTCATGCGCACCTCCGTGGTAAGGCTGCCACCACGTACCCTGGTCCCTGACACAGCAGATCCTGGACATGGGGCTGACATATGTCCCTGCCAGGTGTGGGCTATTGGCGAGTACCTGGTGGTGCCCTGGGACCTGCCGTGCACCGTGGAGCAGATCAACAGGTTCTTTGAAGTCCTGGAGGCCCTGCTGTTTGAGGTCATGCAGTGCCACCCCTCATCCACCCTTCCCAAGTGTCCACCGCAGGTTGCCACCATGCTCATGACCACGCTGACCAAGCTGGCCTCCTGGAGCCAAGTCTTGATCCCCAGGGACTGTCCAGGGGGGAAAGAGGGAGCCCTTGGGCTTCCCGTGGGGCAGGGAAGCAGCATCCGAGGTCCCATTTTTCCAGCTGCAGACCTGGCGTCCGTGGGCCAGAGGCTCTGGGCGGGTGCAGGCAGCGTGTCGGTGCCTCCATCTCACTTCTCCGAGCTGAAGCTGCACTGCTGGGCCCCCTCATCCCCTGAGTCTCTCTGTTGCTGTCAAAGATGACAGCCCTGGCCGAGAGCCCATCCCTGAGCTCTGTGCGCTGTGAGGGCCCCTCAGGAGCCGTCTGCAGGCGGGCCACGGAGCTGCTGAACCTGCTGAAGATGCCCAGCGTAGCCCAGTTCATGTTCACTGTCAGCATGGAGGTGTCCCAGCCCCGCTTACATCACGATGCCAGCACGGCCTTGCCTCTTGCCCTGCGCATAGTCAGCCAGCTGGTAGAGAAGGAGGCGGGCCTCCTGCCAGGGGAAGGCCCAGTGACCAGGGGAGCACCCGCTGGGTCGCAGATCAAGAGCCTGGTTAGCAGCCAAGCCGTGGCGCCCGTGCTCAGGGAGGAAAGCGGGACGCCCCGTGGGTCTCTGGCCCCTCAGCGCTGGTCATGCCTGTCACGGTCTCCTCGGGGTGCCCGCATCTCCCAAGCCCGTTCTCCCATGACCGTGCTCAGCTGTGGTGAAGTGGCTCTGATTATAGCTCCCGCCCTCTGTGGCTGGATGTGAGCTGTGTGCTCTGGGTCCTGCTGTTCCTTGTTTGGGGCAGGTAGGGGGCAAGAAGAGACAGCAACAATAAATCTCCTTTCGGAAGTATCTGTGTGAACATGCAGGGTCTGTTCCCCCCTCTGCCCCGGGAAGGCCAGGAAGGGGACCCAGCAGGCAGCCCCCTAGCCACTACCCTGTACCGCTGTCCCAGGAGGGCTGGCCCTGGGGATGTAAGGGGCCAAGCAGGGTGCTCCAGCCAGGGCTCTCAGGGACCCCGACGCCTGCCACCAGAGGCCCTACACAGAGCAAATCCATGTGCCATTTCCCGTTATCCCAAGTGTCGGAGACGCCACAGCCATAGCGCTTCAACCACTGTGCGTTTTAAGTCAGCGCAGCTCCAACACGCACTATACAAGGCTCCGCCGCGGCTCTGCCTGCGCCGGACAGCCTTACCACCAGGTGGCGCTGCTGCTTACTGAGCTTCCAGCGCCCGCCCGGCCCCTCTCGGCCCTCAAGTGGCAAGTCCAGGGGGCAGGGTTGGGGATATGAGTTCAGTTCATCTAGGGAAAACCCCATTGCTTTTGCCAGCTGCCTGTGAGAGCTACTTTCAATTAGTGCTCAGCTCAGGGTGTTTGCCAAACCTACGTACGAGCTAGTTCGTGAGCCCCGATCCTGGGGACCAGGGCCAACCCGGAAGAGCCCCTTCCATCTCCTTTGCAGGGCAGACTTGTGGGGCCGAGGGTCCGGAGTCTGGCTGGCTGCCGCCCGTCAGGCCGAATCCTTGGTCTCTGCTCTTCATTCCCGGGGCTGTAATCCTCCTGTGAGCGCCCGTGCTGTGGCCCGGGGGTCCGGGTGAGCTGCCCGCCTGGCCAGCCGGTTGTCGGCAGGCGTGAGGGCAGCTGTACGTGGCCCGGGAGGTGGGCTGCCACCTAGCCCCGTGCCGCTGCTCCGGGGAGAACACGCACGGGCCACAGGGTGGCAGCCGCGTGGCGCAGACCTAGACGCCACCCGGCACCAACTCCAGCAGGGTTGGGGAAAAATGACTTTGCAGACCCTGCATCTGTGACTTCCTCATAGCGTTATTATGGCAATGGCTGACGATGGAGAATATCACAATCTCGCAGCACTCGTTTCCTCTTCTGAGAAATGGGGATAACGGTCCTGACCCAAAGGAACCAATGTGAGAATTAACCATGGTAACGCTGGTGAGGTGCTCGGAGGGCCCGGCGTGTAAGGTCTGATGTCCTGACGCTGTGGGTGTGCCCTCTCACAGGGGCTCTGCAGTAATGTGGGGTCCCCCATTCGGCTCTGCAGCCTGGGTGGTTTGCCCTGACTCCCCCACCCGCAGAGTGGGGTGAAGGGTTGAGACCAGTAACTCAGCGGGCTTCAGGCTGGCCACCAGCCTCCACGAACTTATGCCTTCATTTCAGTTTTGGGCTCTAAGGATTTAAGGTTAAGTCATACATTTTCTTTTTAGGTTGTCATACATTTAAAATGACTTTTTGAAAAATATGTTTTATCTCGCATTTTGGTAACTTGGTAGTGTAGCCATGGTGCCTTGCCCTGAGCGGCCGCCCACAGCCTGGGAAGATGCTCCCGCACCTCTGTGCTGCGCTAACCAGAGGGCAGAACGGAGCTGCGGGCACAGGGCTTGGGGAGGACCCCGGACACCGTGCCATGGCTGGGCACCCCCCCAAGACCCCTTTCCACATGAGGCCTGCATCTCCTGCTGACTGGCCGGGATCACCCTGTCCCTGGGTCTCTCTGTTCCTGCCAACGATGAGGACCCCGACCCAGAGCCCAGCCACAAGCTCCGTGCACTGTAAAAAGGTCACGGGAGCCGTCCACACACCTGCCACCACGCCGCCATACCTGCCGAGCAGTGTGGAGGTGCCCCAGCCCCGCTATCATCACACCACCAACACGGCCCCACACATGGTCAGCTGGATGAAGGAGGCAGGCCTCCTGCCAGGGTGGAGACACTGTCAGGTGGCCACCAGCCAGGCCACAGATGAATAGCCTGGTATTAGGGCCAGACCGTGGCATCGGGTCAGGAAAGAAAGGGGGGTCGGAGTGCTGGGGAAGGAGTCCTGGGCAGGACTCTCACTTTATAACTTTCTGGGGGCCTCTAGACCCTTTCTTGGGACCGTACTGAGCATGTGGTTACCAAGAGCAAACTACACCTGGCTGGCAGCTCCAGCCCTTTTTGGGGAGCAGGGGTGTTCCTGGCATGTCCCTGCCACTCCTTGAGAGTGGGAAGGGTGGAGGCAGACAAGTTAGTTACAACCCTTCTGCCATCACTGTGATCCCCATTTCCTCCCAGGGTCTCCCTCTATCTGGCAGGGAGGGAGGGGGTCCCTCTGGGCCTTGAGGAGCTGGGCATAGTGCCCACACTGCCTCCACACACAACCTGCTCTAAGAATATAAAAGATAGTTTATTGAATCTATTCTCCATTGAAATCTTCAAACATAAAAGCTCTGTAACAAACACCACACCTTAGTGTTATGTGTCATATAAATAAAATATACAGTAGGATGCACACCGTCCACAGGGCGAAGACCCCACATGGGAACAAGCTGGCAGGACCTTGGGGTGATGCGTGCCGGGGCGCCCTTCAGCCCACCCAGGAGGGCGGCATGTGGAGTGGATCTTCCTGGCTGTTTCCGCATCGGATTTGGCAACCAGAAACTGCATCTTCCTGCCCCTGTGCCAGATCAGATCTGCTGCTCTGCAGCCCAGGGCAGGGGTGTGGAGGGCACGGACCAGCTCGCAGGCAGCCATCCAGCTGCAGGCAGGCCCAGCTTGTGGAGGTGCCCTGGGGCGGACACACCCTCTACTCCAGCTGTCACCCAGTGCTGATGGGGTGGGGCGTGGGACTGGCCGTCATGTGCTGTCCTGGAATGGGTGCTGTGGCCCTACAGGAAACAGTGAGCCCCCGCAGAGACAGAGCACTAGGGGTCACGGGGTCATGCGGCATAGTCTGTGCTCACACTTCTACCCCTGCCCCGAGCCCCTGGGTGGCTGCCTGGTCGTCTGAGGTCTAATGAGGGGCGGGAAGCGGGAGAGGTGGACCCGGAGAGCAGGTGGAGGGCCATGTTTCCACTTACTCATCTCCAAAATGGGGTATTCACGGGACTGCCCATGGGATTGGGGAGTGGGCGAGGCTGGTCATGCGGCTGGCCCTGGCCCTGGCCCAGCCCAGGTGGCTTTGCCCACCCAGCCCGGCGGATTGGCAGCCATACCTCAGGTAACTGACGCCCAGCAGGCTGCTGCCGTTCACCTCTAGGATGCAGTCTCCGGGGCACAGCCGGCTCTCTGACGCTGCGGGGCTGCCTGGGAGCAGGGTCTGAATGTAGAGCCCAGGGGCACCCAGTGGTGTGTGCTGGGGAGAAGCAGAGCCTCAGGGGTCTATGGCCCCTGCCACTTGGGGATCCCCGAAGGGCTCACTTGTATGGTCATCAGTGTGTCTGAAAGGACACCTGCACATGTCACTGTCCCCGCAGGCCCAGGACAGGCACAGACGTCTGAGCAGAGGCAGCAGAGCAGGCTAGGGGAGCGGCTGCTACATGTCAAGACCCCTTACCTTCTCTCACATCCTTGAGAAGCCCCTGCCCCAAGCCCTTGCTGGGCCTCCCCGTCGTACTCTCACGGTGACCACACAGGCTGGGGGCCTGTCCACACGATGCAGTCCCTGGACAGGAAGTGGCCAGGGCTGCAGGGGCTGGTAGGCCTCACTGTTCCATCGATCAGACCCATGCCCAGGCCAGAGGGGCTGTGCTCTAGCTCCACCAGGAACACTTAGCAGAAGTCCTCGGTGCTGGATCTGCCGCTGGAGGAGCCTGGAGGGGGCTGGTCATCCCCGGGGTATGCACAATCTCCTGGGGGCAAGAGAAGGTGGGCTGGGGTGAGAGGCCCAGGGGTGTCCCCTTCAGCCACCTCTCCACAGGGGGAAGCCCTTATGCAGCTCCAATGATATGCCACTGTGGGGCTGGGCATCACACCCCATGCACCTGGAAGGGACACTGTCTGCCACCGTGGCTGCCCCAGGATACTGGCCCATCAGAGACTGGCTGTTCCCAGAGGCTGAGAGAGGGCTCTGCTCAGTCTCTTGCCTGAGTCTGCCCTCCCAGGAACCCCCTACCCCCTGCTCTCTCCCAGCACCTCTAAGCACCCTGCCAATCGAGGGCCCCCTGTCCCCAGCCACACGAGGACTCCAGGGAGCCTGCCCCACCTTGGGCTGGCCTCTCTCTGGCTCTGCAGCCCCCACTCAGCACCCTGAGGGCCCTGTGCCTCCACGAGATCAGGCCAGACCTTGGCAGAGATGGGGCCTAGTCCTAGTGGCCTCCTCACAGCCCTGGGGCTCTGATCCCAGCACACCTGAGCAGGTTTCCTATCTCAGCAGCAGCTCACCAGGGGACCCTGTCCTCAGGACACACTCCCGCCCCCGCAGGAGCTTTGCCGAGGGCCCACTGGGCTTGCAGGGCCGGCTGCGTCCTTGATCTGCTTCACCTGCAGCCCATCCGGCCACGCACACACATGCACACGCTGCCTCCCTGCCCCCAGCAGCCTCACTTCGGCCTCCTCTGGTGTCCACCCCATCCCTGAAGCTGAATGGACACCTCCCGAGCCATCCCTGCCTCTACCTTGGGTGGAACCACACCCTCAAGCCCCCAGGGGACCCCACTGCCTGGGCCTCATCCCTTTCCAATGCCCAAGTATACAGGTGAAAAAGAGCAGGTAGGTACTGAGAAGCCTGGCCAAACATGTCACCGGGCCTGTGGGTGGAATGACCCGAGGGTGTGCAGGCGTGAGTCTGGGGGCGGGGGTGGGCCTCACCTTCCAGAGGTGGCCTCCCGAAGCAACTCGGTCCGTTCCTCCCCAATTCCTGCAGGTGCTGTCAGGTTCGGGCCAGTTAGGGGCAGGGGGCCCCAGGCCAAGTGGGGTGCTGGGGGCGTGAGCAGGCATGAGGACTCTGCATGTGGGGGGCCAGCCAGTGGCCTGCATGCCTCACACGGCCCGGCTGCCTTACAGAGAGGCGCTGTGCATGGGGACCCCCCACAGAAGGAAGCAAGCCCATGGGGCCAGCTGCACAGGCTCCTTGGCTGGGGGCCCTGGAAGCCGGGGCTCAGCTCTGACTCTCGGGATGTCCCTCAGGCATGGTGTGGCACAGGCCCTTGTGGGGGCAGGGAGAAGGGTCTCAAACACCAGGCTGCCTGACACCGAGGGGCCTCCCGCTCACCTCTTCCCTTGGGGCAGCAGCCAGGTGCTGCCTCCATGTTCTGCTCCCCCACCGCAGTGATCAAAGCCAGAGCCAGGACAGGGCGTTCGGCAGGGGCACCTCGAGGCACCACTGCCAGGCAGGCTTATCGCTTGGGGAAGGCTTGCTTTGCAGGCCCCACAGGAAGTGGCGGATGTAGAGCAGATGCTGGTAGATGCAGTTGCCCAGGCAGTCAGCTTTTCTAAGTCCACCTGGAAGCCCTCGCTCAGCCAAACAATGGGTGGGGGATTTTCATAGGACTCCAGGACATCCTCGGCAGGCAGGGGATAAGAAGAGCATGACTGGCTGGCGCAGAGGAAACTGCCTGCCCCTCGCCAGGCCCACCTGAAACCCTGCCTGACACTGTGGGAACCCAGGACCAGCAGACAGGCCTGACAAGGACTGGTGAGTGGGGGATCCAGCAGGGGGGCCTGCCCGTGACATGTTCTCGTCCCTTCTGAATCCCAGCAACCACCTTGCATTTAACCCCAGATCTGGACAGAGAACAAGGCCCTGCTCTCCAGGACTCCTGCCCCGGTGCTCCCTCCTGCCCGCCGCCTGCCCGTGCCGGGAGCCTAGTGGGCTCAGCCCATGCATCTGCTTGCTCCCCTGGTTCCCATGGCTTGGGCGCATGTTGGTCTCTGCACATGAGCACCTCCGGACACAGTCCTCAGAAAACGGGAAGGGGCAGCCCACAGTTCCGCTCAGAGTCCCTCTAGTCTAGGCCAAGCATGCAGGTGACCAGGACAGTGGGGAAGCCCAATTTCTATCAGTATCTCCCACCAGCCTTTAGGTTCCATTTTTGTTTTGTGTAGTATGCAATGTGCAGGTCAAGAAATGTGTGTCTAATTTATAAAACACATATACATGGATGTCTATATCCACATATACAGTGTGTGTGTGCATGCCTAGCATGCTCGGGAACATTCCTCGGTGTCTGTAAGGTGGCATCCTGTGTATAGACTCTACTCTCTTCCTAGTGGCCAGGTGCCAGGTGAAGCCCCCATCCTCCGGCTCCAGGAGGACGTGGGGGACCTCTCACCTGAGCCTGGAGCTTGGGACTTAGCCCCTGTTGTGGGGGTCCCTGGCTCCCAGGTGGGGGACAGAACAGGGCACACGCATTGGAAGGAGGTGCAGGGCAGAAGTGCAGTTGCTCTGCAGTTCCTCCAGGAAGCCCTCCCAGCCCCACTCCCATATGCCACAGCACAGCCCTCAGGGCCCTTGCTCCTGCCTGCAGGAGGGCTCACCTGACTTGAAAGCATCAGGGCTGTCCTGGACACCCGGCTCCCAGGCGCTCATGGGGCCCATGGCCTAGGCCACTGGTACTGTGTCAGCAGCCGGTGCAGCTGGGCGGGGCTCAAGGCGGGGAAGGCAGCCCGCAGGTTTGCCCAGCTCATCTGGGTGACAAGGAGGACCTCACGGTCATACGTCCAGGGCAGCACAGCCCCACTCAGAGTGGCTCTGGTGACAGAGGCAGGGGCAGGGCTCTAGGCCAGCATACCCAGGCCCCTGGGTGTCCAGGCAGGCAGTGAAGTCAGAGGGGTCAGAGCACGTGCAGCAGGGCCATGCCCCAGCAGGCAGCTCACCCCTGGCTGCTTATGGGTGTCTGGGTGAGAGCCCGCTGGGGTGGCCATTCCTGGAGAGGCCAGCAGGCACCACAGCGAATGCCTTGTCCACTGAACATGCCCCTCATCAGACATGAGCAGGGCTGGGAAAGGAGGGAAAAGCCCCCGGGAGATTAGGATCAAGGGAAATAGGTCTCCTGCCTCACACGCACAAGAGATCTGGTCCATTAGGATGTGCATGGAGGCAAAAACTGCATCCGGTAGGCAACACAGACTGCCTCTGCGCTTCAGGACTGGGAAAGCCTCTTGAACAGAGAAGAACGGGTACCCGGGGAGCTTCAGGTTTGTTTCGTGTGACTGAATCACTCCACAGCTGGTGCAGCCTCATGGCAGCTTTGTCTCAGCATGAAGGGCCCGGCTCCCATCCTGGCAGCCTGGCCGCCTTCTTCTGCCTCCAGGCTCCCCCTTGTCGCTGTGAGATGCCCTCTGGCCACTTCCCAGAAGGGGCACCTGGGGGGCCGCCGGTGACCTTGCCTGGGGAGCATCCCGCTCTGCCTGCCCCACAGCATGAGTTCAGTCCAGGGCTCCAGCCTGGATCAGCGGGCTTGGAACCTGGCAGGCGGCTCCTCTGCCCCAGCTTCCCGAGCTGCCCACGGTGGTTCAGAAACCTCTCTCACTGTGCCCCTTCAGGACACGTCTTTTCTCTTCTCTGGAAGCTTGGGGGGTTGGGTCCCCTTTTCTGAAATTCCACCGCTGGCCTGGGCACCTCGGGGCAAGTGGAAGCAACTCAGAGAGGGGCCTGGGTGGAAGGAGGGAGTGATGCCCAGCTGCCCTCATGGAGAAGGTGCACGAGAGGGAGCCAGGCCCCAGCGGGTCCCCAGCCCTGTCTTCCCACTGCTATGCCTCTGAGGATGGGAGACCTTACATGGTTTTCCAAGGCAACCGGTCTGCTCTGGGCCCCTTGGGTGGGGGCAGTAGGGGCTGTGACAGCCATGGAATCCCAAGTGCAGAAGGACGTGGTCCCGCCCTCCAGCTGAGACCCCCACTCCCACCGGGCCTGCCTGCAGATAACTCCCCAGCCTCCCACTGCTATATGTGTGTGCCGAGGGCTGGGCTCTGCTCTTGTGTCCCCATGCAGGGCCTCTGGTTGGAAGGAACTGTCCCCTGCACCCCTGGGCAGAGTGATGGAGAAAAGTGCAGTGGGGGGAGAGGGTGCGGAGAGGCAGGTCAAAGGTCACGTCACTTCCCTGAGCCCGTTCCCTCTTCCATCCCTGCTCCTCCAGGACCACACCCTGCAACATCTCCTGCCCTTCTCCTGCCCCTACCCCCACCCCACCCACCAGCCCGGACCCCATGGAGCAAGATGCCCTGGTTGACAGCCGTCCTCAGGAGTCGTCTCAGGGCCTCAGCCCACAGGCCTCCTGTGAGGACACGCCAGCCATGCTGCAGGCGTGTGGGTCTCGCCCCAGGCCCTCACCTGTGTCCAGGGGCTGGCTGAAGAGCAGCATGCTTAAGAAGAAGAAGAGGAAGTGCATCAGCTGGGAGGCCATCTCAGGGTGGACCTGCAGCTGCTGCAGAAGGTCCAGGGCAGCCTGGTAGATAGATGGACACGATGCGGTGGAGTTCCTCGGGCAGCTGGGAGACCCAACCCCATCTCTTCCAGTGCTCCGTCTAGAAAGGGGGGCATTCCAGTGGGGCTGGAGGCGGATGCACAGGGCCTGGGGAGAGAGGGAAATGCCAGCTACAGCCTGTTCAGCAGGCCTCAGTGTTCTGGGAGTGCCATGAGAGGGGAGCTCCTGGGCTTGGGTGTGGGGCTCCTGTCCCATGGGCAGATGACCCCAGGAGGTGTGCCCAGGTGCCAGGGTGGGGCTGGAAACTCCCCAGGGGTCTGTATGGGACGCTCACCACTCTCATTTCATTTGAGCGGTTTTACTGGATGAAAATGGGGTGGTGGTCCCCGGGGCCTGCTGGAGGGCCAGGGGAGGGGACAGGGCCACAGGGCCCTCCAGAGCACACTGTACCCCCAGCTCTGGCCCTTGGAGGAGGTCCCAGTGGGGGGCACCCAGGGGACTCCCACAGTTAGGCTTGTGAATGCAGGCTGGCTGTCACCATCAGACTGGGCCCCTAAAGAGACTGGAGAAGCAGGATGTCCCTTGCACTGTGCATTCCAGGGGGCTGCCACCCACAGACAGCACTGCCTTTCATGGGCCAGCCAGCAGGCCTCTACCCACCCCAGTGCCAGCCCCAAACAGGGTGGCATCTGCAAGACAGTGACAGAAGCCAGTCAAGGACTGGGACACCGGGCTTGGGGAGTCTGGGCCCAAGATCCTTGGGGAGCAGGTGGGGGAGCACGTCACCCCATCCTGGCTCCCCAGATTCCCCTGGAGAGCTGAGAGGAACAGCTGGCCCACCTCCTTCAGGGGCAGGTGGTGCACACCTTGGAGATCTAGTAGATGCACTGCTGGAAGGCACGCAGGATGGCCTCCTCCAGCAGCGCCATGGCCTCCCCACTGGCCGTGCGGGTGCAGGAGAGCAGTGACTCCCTGGAGCTCGCAGGAGACAGCACAGCTGGTCACAGATCATGCATGGGGCTGCTGGGCCTCGGAGCATGTGCAGGACACTCCTGGAAGGGCAGTGACTCCAAACACCTGCTTGGTGGCCTCCTGAGGCACCTGCCAATGCTCCCATATGGGGTTTGGAAAATGTGATAACCCGAAGGCACAGAGCATGCCCAGGTGACCACATCCCTGCCTGCCACACCTCTCGCAGGGTCCACAGGGGTCCTGAGATGTGGGATGAGGTGGTCAAGATATCCAGGCATCACGCTTCCAAGCACGTCAGTATTACATCAACACCAAGCACATCAGAAGCTCGGTAAAAGATTCTGGAATCATTTTCCATTAGAACCAACTGTCCCGCACATCACCTCTCACTCAGGTCACAGGTCAGGGGAACACCTGGCCAAAGCTTCTCAGGAGCACTGGACTCGGGCACATGAAGTCCTGTCCTGAAATCATGTGGCAGATGTCATGGAAAAATGTCCGTGGAACCATGATGTTTTCTCAAAAAGGGAGAAACTCAAATTGCCTACATCCTTCACCCCACCACCAGCAGCCTGGGGGGAGGTGGCAGGGAGGACACTGCTGTCTTCCACCCAAGGCAGAGACCCTGGAGTCTCACTGCCTCACAGCTGGTGCATGTGTGGTGGTGCTGGCAGGGGGCCTGCCAGGGCCCTGAGGGTGATTCCTTCCTCAGAGAGGGTGCCTGGAATGGCAGGAGGCCCGACTGGAAACAGTGTCTCCACGCCCAGAGGGCCCCCCCAGCAGGGCAAAGCATGGAGAGGGGACCCCGGGTTTCAGCACCTGGGGCCATGCCAGCACGTGGAGGGGGATGGGGTGTGGACTCCCGGCACTCCCAGCCGCCGTCCCTTTCTCACAGCGCTCATTGCTTCATCACAAGGAGCCACAGGCGAGCGGCAGTGGAGTGTCCGGTGCACACGGCACGGACGGTTACAGGACCCATGCCTCAGCCCGTCCCCAGCGGCTCCCGTTCACTGCGTGCTCCGCAGCAGCCTCTGGAGGGACGCGCAGCCTGGGCCCGGCCGGGAGGGAGGCACAGGGTCTGACGGGGAGAGCGTGGCTCCAAGAACTAAGTAGGCCCCCAGGAGCCCAGCAACCCCGCCGCCTCGCTCTGGACAAATGGGAAGGAAATGCTGTGCGTGCTCATGGAGACCAGCCCCTGCAATCCCGGGCCTGCCTGGCCTGCTGCTCACAGTGCTTCTCTGTCCAGGACATGGGGCCCTCCAGTCCCCGAGGGCTCCCCCCAGAGCCCAGCCTGCAGGGTCTAGTTTGGGACCTCCATGGGGGCCTGATCTGGGATGCTGGTGGGGTCTGGCTGCTCCCTGAACCCTGGGGGAGAGCAGATTGGGCGACTTGAGGGGCCTTGGGCCTGGGGGAACAAGAGGCTCTTAAAAGGCAGCTGGGTGTGGCCTGGCTGGAGCACTCCTTTCTTCCAGAAGGCTCTGGGCTACACACATGCAAGGCTGGCCCACTGCTGGCTGGAGCCCACATGGACTGAACATATCTGACAGCCTGTCGAAGCCAGTGGGCATGTGGGCCGAAAAGCCCAACTCCACACTCTGTCACTGGCGGGACCTGGATGTCGGGCCCGGGCACTGACTGCAGGCCTCCTCTGCCATAGGCTTGTCTGGGAAAGCAAACCAACACCCCCGGGGGGCTGGGGGCCCCGGGCTGGAGAGGGCACAGCAGGGGGAGGCACAGAGGCCACACGTGTTTCCCAGACGTCACTGAACACAAGCTGACACACTTCTTGCTGTGGTTCTGCTGGGTTTCCAGCTACACGGACACCCACCCAGCCTCTCAGAGCATCGGGAGCCCCAGGACTGAGGACTCCCCAGATCTACAGGCCCCGACGCACAGCCACAAACACATCCAGGAGAATTTTAAGGGGATAAAATCAAACTTCCACCCCCACCCCCCAGCCATGGAGGGGCCGATCTTCCATCTGCATGTGTGGGTGAGGTGTCCTTGGCTCAGGACACAACATCTGTTTTCAGAATCCTTCCAACAGAAATTTCCCACTGAAGGTCAGGAGGCCAAAATGCTGACTATACTCTGGGCCTTTGCCCTCTGGCTGATGGCATTTTCCTGTGAGCTCTCCAGCACTGGCCCCACACGGGACACTGTCTCTGGGACACTCAGATCATGCTGTGGCTTCCCCTGCCTGCACAGCCCCTGGGGTGGTGGCAGGACCATGGCTGTCCACATGCTTGCTCTCCCAGCATCGCCAAGGCTCCACGAGCCCCAGGACCAGCACCAAAAATAACTTCCTCCTAAAAGAGGCAGCAGAGGAAGCAAAGCCCCCATCGACTGCAAGCAGCTTTCCTCATGGACTTTCAGACGCAAGGCCCCGTGCCGGACACACTAGCCCAGCCCGGGCGAAGCTTGCCCGTGGGGGCACCGGGAGCTGCAGCTTCTCAGCGCAGCATCTTACGTCAGGCCAGACGAGGAGCACCAGCAGGAGGCGCCAGTGAGCTCCGTGCCCAGAAGTCTCGGTGGGGAGCCAGTTCTCCCTGCTGCCCCTGCCAGGCCAGAATAAACGGGGCTCCCTGTCACCACCCCGACTTCCTGACATCTCACACAGGACACCATGCATGTGTGACAGGCCAGAGGCTCAGGTGCTGGCTGGCCGGGCCAAGTCCCAGACTCCGCTCAGAAGCCATGAGGGGTATGCAGCATGGGCCCTGGGTGGTTGGAGGTGCTGAGGATGCAATGGGTTTGGGGAGAGGGACATGGAGCCTTGCAGGTGACATCCTGTAGGTCATGTTCAGGGGAAAAGCCAGACAACAGGTCCGGTCAGGTCCAGGCCTCCGGGCAGAGGTCTGTCAGTCGCCTTTCACAGAGCCCAGCCCCGGGGAACAAGGATGGAGGCGACAGACCAGCAGGTCCTGAATGCCCCCCGGGACACCCAAGGACCTGGCTCTCCACTCCACACGTCCACAGGAGCTCCTCTTCACCGTGCAGCTGGGCAACATTCAGGAGCCATGACAAGTCCAGTTAGCCTCTTGGCCCACCTCCCCACACCCCAAAGTCCCCAGGGTCCGGCTCAGACACCACAGGGGCCCCATCCCTCCCTAGCTCAGCTTGGCCAGGCCTCCCCGCACAGCCGGCCCTTGGTCCAGCCAGCCTCCACAGCCCAACTCCTGGCAGCAGCCTGAGGCCCAGCCTCCCGGAGGTCCTGGAACAACAGTCAGCTGCGCAGAGCAGCCGAAGCCCCGTGGGCCCCAGGAGCCCCTCCTCTGGGTCAGAGAGCCAGCCCATCGGTACCAGGGCAGTGGCAGGGCCCCCACCCAGGAAGTCAGCATGAGGCTGACGTTGTGTGGTCACAGCTCTTTCACACAGAGCCCGCGGCCACCCCGGGAGACATGGCTGAGCACAGACACTGGGGGTGCAGCGTTGGGCAAAGCGAGACCCTGGGGAGGTGGGCCAGCCCATCCTACCCACCGGCTTCCCTCCCAAGCTCCAGGTGCAGCCTCCATAGCAGCCTGGGTCCCCAGCGGCCAGGCCGCCAGGCCACCTGTCCAGATGCCTACAGCCTCTGGGCAAGGCCCCACAGACAGCAGGTAGTGACCTGGGGGGCTTTGCTTTTGCCAAGGAGAAAGGCCGTGTTGGGCCAAGCCCGGCTGGTCCACATGACACTGTGGCCCCAGCCCCTGGGTGCCTGGCTGTCACATCTGTGCCAGCTCCATCCCAGGTCCCACCTATGCCCCCACCCAGCCATGTCAGACACACACTAGCTTAGATCCCCACCCAGGCATAGGAGCCCCACCAAATGCCACCCTCCCTGTGAAGCCCTCCTGGACTGCCCAGCCAGCCTCTGAGTGCTGCAGCACTTCCCACTGGAGTGCACGAGCCCTAACATGCATCTGCCACACATTCAAGCCACGCACTCCTATGGCTCCTGGCACACTAAGCCTCCTTTCTGGAATAGCGGTGCCATGTCAGGGGTGCTGGTGTGAGGCCGATGCACTCCACTCTTCCCGCCAGGTTCTGTGAGCCCCCCACCTCCCCAGGCAGGACACAGCAGGCCTGCACTGAGCATGTGAATTGGAGGGACGGAGAGGGCTGGTGCCACCCATGAGCCACCAGGGAAGTGGGACCACCAGCTCCACTCCCTCTCAGAGGGGCCCCGCCTAGCCCATGGCCGACCCTACCCTGTGATGGCAAGAAGACACTGCACCCAGCCCGCTATACCTGTGACATCTGGGTCATCCTCCAAGCTCTGCATGTAGAGCGGGCACTTCTGCTGGATGAAATACAGAAGCTCAACTGAGTGGGACATCCAGAAGAGAATGTGCTGCAGGTCTGGAACCAGGCCAGTCTTGGTGAAGCTGCCCAAGGAGATGGGCTCCTGGCTACCGAGACAGACAGACTAGAGTTACACTTGGACCACTCCCCAAGGAGGCCGAGCCCACTACTCTGTGCACAGAAGACATTCGTTTCAGCAGACACTGATAGAACAGTTACCTTCTGTCACCCTCCCATTTCAGGCTGGGGAAATCAGGCAGAGTTCTATGGCCTCTAGCCCGATGCCTGACACCTGAGCAGGAAGGACTGCCCCTGGCCACTGCCACTGCTCAAGGACACTGTTAAAGACACTCTTTTCATACCATGTCTCTTGGAATTAGATAATAAGGCAGCCGTGAATGTGAGGAGACAGGATGTGGAGATGTGTGTGCATGGGGGTTGGACAGTCCACATTGTGAGAACAAGAAACCCAAGTAAGGGTGTCATTTAAGTACGAGATGACTCTCAGCACATTATTTAAGTGAACAATGTAGTTAACAGGAGACACAGACAGTAACGTTAAGTATTTGGGGAGGTGCATAGCCAAGACTAAGTGCTCCATTCCCGCAGGAGCCCAAAGGTAACACCGAGGCTGGAGCACCAAATGCGTGTCCGAGAGTGTCGCTGAGATTCAGAGGGACTGTTAGGAAAACCCGGAACGACAGTTGGTGGAGGCTGCCTCTGAGACCGTCTGGGCCTTGACTGGGGGGGTAGGGTGGGGTTTACATCACCAACTCTTGGCACTGTTTGATTCTTTCACCACAGAGGGGCACACCCAGTCCAGTTAGTTAAAACAGAAAGAGCAGCTGGCACACAGCTGGGCACTAATCCTCAGTACCCGGTGGGGGATGGCCAGTCCGGGACGGAGATGCCCCGGGGGCTCCTCCCTCCCAGGCCAGCCACCTCGAGCCTCCATGCTCCCTCTCTGGGTCAGCAGCAACATCAAGGCCGCCTGCCTCCTCACTGGAAGGTTCCATGGTCGGGGGCTTCCTCCAAGCTCATATATACTCTAGCCCCCTCTCCTGCACTTCTGGGGCACCAGCCACTGGGTGCAGGGCCTAGTGTCTGTGAGTCACCTGCTGCAGGACAGAAGCTCCCCAGTACTGTCCTGACCCCACCGCTGAGGCAACACTGAGCTCCTTGGTAATTACTCGATGTCAAATGCCAACCACACGTCTTTCTTGGCAGGACTCATCTGGTCACACCCGCTCAGCTGTAAGCAAGCTGGCCTGTGTGTGACAGCCCCACCGAGAGTGCGTGGGGCCTGGGCTCCAGCAGCCAAGTGTTTGTGTCAGGTGCTGTCATGGCCATACCTGTGTGCTGTCCTGATGGGTGAGCAGAGGTGTCCACAAGCAAACCAGACCATCCACATGTGACGGGTGTGTCTGGGGCTGACGTGGGCTGACTGTCCAGTGGCCCCAGCACTCCTCAGCAATGCAGTGTCCCTTACTGGTGGATTTGAGGGGTGCACCAGGCAGCTACAGGGCATCACACCAGGAAAGTGCTGCCCCGAGGACGGCCCAGAGTGCACGCTCTGTCATCCCACTGGGCCAGCCTGTGACTGCCACAAGAAGCTCAGGGCCTCATGGTTAGAGTGACCATAGCACCAGGGCTGCTGGGGAGCTGGGCCCACGGGAGAAGCCCCTGGGGTCAATGGGAGGCAGGGCCGTGAGGAAGCGTCCTGGGTGGGCTGAGGCCTTTTCCCTCCATGCCTGTCTCCTGCTATGCAGTACACCTGGGGACCTTGGACTCCCTCCCCGAGCTTCCTTTCCTGTCATAGTTCTGCTCTTTTCCCTGACACAACCTCACTTGTCCACAAACAAGGTGACCTCTCTCTCTCCTGAGCTGGGGAGGAAGGGAACTGGCTTCAGACTGTGTCTCCTTGTTTCTCCTGCTAAGCAGGACTGCCAGTGAGGCTGCCTGCTCCCCTGGCAGAGGTGCAAGTCCTGCTCCCTTCTGAGCAAGCGTTCTCCATGCTGGCTTGGGTCACGCACCCAAGTGCACACAGGCATAAGGGGCTGCATGCTGTAAAGGTCACTCTGGCTCTTCAGAGCATAAGTCAACTTTGTTTCCAATGTTTATTGACCTTCTCAGTCCCACCCAGAGCTCAAAGGGACAAACCTCTACCAGAAACACCATCACCAGGTATTGCCAAGGTGTTCCTGTGTTGAATCCCAGGCAGGTCAGCATCGTGTACACACCACCTGGGCACATGCTGGAGGGCCCAGGCAAGGTGCAGCGGGGCCTGTCCCACCCCTTCAGGTGAACGCTGAGTGGGGACAGGATTTCATGAATAGGATACCAAAGGCCCAGGCAACAAAAGCAAAAACAGACAAGTGGGACCACATGAAACCAAGACGCTTCCATGCAGCAAAGACGATCATTAGGAGGGTGAAAAGGCAACCTACTGAATGGGAAAAAATATTTGCAAACCATCCATTGTTTGGAGTTAATTTCCAGACCATTTGGGATTAATTTCCCAAATATATAAGGAACTCCTACAATTCAAAAGCCAAGAAACTAATAACCCAATTTAAAAATGGGTTGAAGACTTGGAGAAACACGTCTCCAAAGAAGACATACAGATGGCCAGCGTGCAAAGGCTCCACACCACCAGGAAATGGAGAGCAAGACCACAGGAGAGGCCACCTCGCCCCTGTGGCATCAAGAAAATGAAATAACAGAGTGGGTCAAAATGTGGAGAACCCGGACTCTGGCATGCTGTCGCTGGGAATGCAAAGTGGTGCGGCCTCTGCGGAAAACACGAGGCTCTTGCTGTGTTAAACCACAAGCCACCAGTGGTCTCATCCCAGGAATTCAATCATGGTTCAGCAAGCCTTCTAATGTGGTGACCATGTTCATGGATTCAAGGGAAGAAACAGTGATCAGAGATGCAGAAAGGCAGTTAACTGAGTTCGATGGCTATTTGCAAGAAGCCCAGGATGCAAAGATCTGAGGCGAGGGGGCAGAGTATTAAGGTTAAATTCAAGGGTTGGCTCACAGGCAACTGGCATGTTGTGTTCTGTGGTTTTCTGTAACTTTGAAGCAGTTCATAACTTTAAAAAGAAGAAGCAAAAGAGTTCCCTGGGGATGGGGACAGGGCTGTTTTTATGCCTAACAACACAGCCCAGAGCAGCTGCAGGAAAGCCGCCCTGTCGGGGGGCCCAGGGCCCAATGCCTGGTGAGGAGGATGCCTGATCGGCTCTGGCCCTGCACGCCCCAGGCTCCTGGTACCCACTGCACCGTGCAAAGCCACGTGTTCATGCAGCTGGCACTGCCCCGCACAGGGGCTGCACATAGTCCCTGAGGCCCGGAGGCCATCCCCTGCACCAGCCATCGGCCCCTCTGTGGTGGCTGGGGCTTCCCGTGTCAGCAGGGGCCAAGGGGTGCCAGTGTGCAAGTGACAGGAGGTCAGAGCCTCCCTTGCAGCCTGGGGACAGCTGGGCACACCACAGCCTCACTGCTCCTGAAAGAGGCTTGCATCCCTCCCGAGCCTGGGCTCCTTTCTTGGAAAGGGGAAGGCTGGTGCAGCTTCCTTCTGCTTCCCCCACCAGGCAGGCACAGATAAGCCAGCTCACAGGCAGCGGTTCACACAACCAGGACAAGGCCAACCTCTCTGACCACAGCCCCCGTGTGTCCCTCCCTATGGTGGGCACCACCAACCCCCAGCAGCTGGCCCCTCTCGTGGGTGTAATGTCTGTGTGTGCTCTGTAAGCAGATGGCTGTGCTGCGCACTCCATAAGCATGAGCACACACGCAAAACCACGTGGCGGGTGCCTTCCCCGGTGCCCTTCCTGCTGCCGTTGCCATGCGCTCCATGACACCAAGGCAGCAACTGGCAGCTCGGCCACTCTCCCCACTGCCAATCAAGCACCACACTGCTGCCATGGCACACGTGGGTCACTTCCAACTTTGTGCTTACAAACTGCCTCTGCAGCCACGTCCCCTGCCCTCCATGGGGCAGTGTTCCTCTACGGCACCTCTTAAGAGTGGGAATATTGGGTCACCATCTGGGCACGTCTTTACCGTTAATGCCCAAGTCCCAGCAGCGGTGGCGAAGAGTAGAAATAGTGCTCCTCGTGAAACAGGCACTGCTGTAGACACACTGTCCCATTTCAGAATCTGGAGGTGAACATTTTCCTAAAGAAGTAGGCTGGCCTTGACACAGTAATTAGGGGAAGTGAGGAGAGAGGCTCAGAGAGGGTCTTGCCCACTGAGCTCACAGGTGTGCTGGAGAAGTTTCTCAAACACAGAGCTGCCCAGGGCGGTCACTACAGAAGTGGAAATGGCCTCTTGGAGAGGGGAGGGCCATGTGCAGAAGCACCGAGCTGACCAGAGGCATCACCCCGGGAGCTGCAGGTCTACGGGGAGCTACTGCCTGAGGGGCAGGCACAGGGGCCAGGCCGTACTCACAGGTGCGCCTGCTTCTCCGCGAGCTCTTTGGTTTTCTCCTACAATTATAAAGAAGAAAAACAAGCAAGGGAAAAACAGGTTACCATGGACATGTTCGATGAGACCACATGTTACACCACCGACACACAAACAGGGCAGTTGTCCCGGAC
The DNA here is from genome assembly GCA_032199065.1 of Smutsia gigantea. NCBI lineage: Eukaryota > Metazoa > Chordata > Mammalia > Pholidota > Manidae > Smutsia > Smutsia gigantea. The sequence continues at coordinate 20,147 of JAVSCE010008375.1, read as the reverse complement.
ATCCCGCACTGCTGACCGCTCACTCTGAGGTCTGTTTCCATCTGATTTTCTATCTTCCCATTGCGTTTCTGAGTACGATCCCCATATTTCCTGCAGTAGAAGCAATTCACAACATCTGGCTTATGCAACAACTGGCCATTTAAGAAAGAGTAAAACATTTTACAAATACCAGGAAGAAGATTCTGCTAACACTCTCATTCTTAAGTTTAATATACACACTTTGAAATGTCAGGCACAGTGATACTAAGTAGATTACTATTTGCTGAGTATTTACAAATACATTTAATGTCCCATCAGGGACTCAGGTTCATCCCATATTTTCGGCCACTTTTAATCAAGAAATTGCTTCTGCTGCAGTGACAGGTTGTCTGGGTAAGCGCAGCCCTAGGCGCTGGCCGTAACTGGTCCTAAGACGCGCACATTTGCGTAGCTGCTGAGAAAGCACAGGCCAGAGAGAGAGAACTATTAGTGCTCCAGAGGCACCTGGACAATGGGCTGTGTGGGCCCAGACAGGGCGGGGCGGGGGTTATGTTGCTGGGTGTGACATGGAGGCAGACACCTTGGTTTACCAGCTCAGCCCTGGTTAAGGGAGGTGGCTTCAATGGGCCTCAGTTTCTCTGCCTGTGCAGGGGGGCAGGGATGGGGGACACTAGGCTAGAGCTGGAGCCCCACTCCTGCAGGAGTCACGTTATACCCCTGCCTCCATGTCCTCAGCCGTGCAATGGCACACAGGGCCCATGCTGTCAGGGCTGCTGCGGGAGTGAAATCTAATGGCATGTGATTCACTAGTGAGTGCCTGGCATGGAGCACACCCAGGAAAGGATAGTGGTTTATATGGAGACTCAACCTCTAGGCCCCAGACCACCTAGTCACCTTTGGCCCTGATGCGGTCAGGCCTTCGCACTGGACAGGCTTCACCTGGCAGTACTCACGACTGCATGGAGGGAAGCGACCGCACGGGGGACACTAACGTCTGGTCCACCCAGGGAACCCTGGAGATGCAGCTCAGACACCCGCAACCCATTCAGATTGCCTGTACAAGCCTTTGAGTGCGTGTGGCAGTCTGTGGTGGCTTTTGCTTTTAAAAAGTTTCAAACGTTTAAAGTGCAGATTTTAATCTGACAAATCTACACAGCCAAATGTTTTCCCTTTCCCGCACCTGCCCCAGGGTAAGCATGACCAAGACTCATGGAGGTCCCTGTGAAGGACCGTGTGTAAGTTCCAGGTATCCTTGCAGGGCACGGTGCTCCCGGCATGAGCGGGTGGAGGCCAGGGCTGCCGCTCAGCACCACCCAGGGTGCGGGTTGGCCCCACAACTAGGAATTCTGCCAAGACATGCCCGGTGTCTGGCCTAGAGACCCTGTCTTGGAGGGAAGGCCTCCAGTGAACAAAGTGCCCCCCACCAAACTGGCAAGAGTTGTGCAATGGTCTGCTAGCTGCTCACCCCACCCTGGCAGGAAGCCTGGGGCACCCAAGCCCAATACAGCGGGGACTCAGGGCTCCAGGCACATGGCTCATTGCTGGGACACAGGGAGGGACACAAGCCCAGAGCTCACAAAGCCATTGCTAAGCCCCCAAGTGGGAGAGGCCACAGCCAATGGCCCAGGCTCCCTGGCTATTCCCGCTTGCAGACTGGGAGGTGTGGGACTGCAGGGAAAGCCGGGCCGCATGGGGCTGGGTGGGGGTGGGGCGCACAACAGGACTTCCACTCAGGCAGCGGCCCAGCCCCCACCAGCTACTCCCATTGCCCTAGGACTTGGGACACGAAGCGCCCCACCCCGTGACTGACCCAGACTGTCTCCTGGATGGCCTTGGCTATCTTGAGCAGGAGCTGCCCGAATGCACCGGGCTCGAGGCGGGGGCCGCGTGCAGGAAGCAAAGGCAGAGGAGGAAGGCTGGGGTCAGCTGGTGGTCGCCACCACCCAGCTCGCAGTGTCTGGATCCTCTGCAGGAGTGTGTCCTCCACCTGCGGCTTGAACTCCAGGTACAGCAGCAGGGGGAGGTTGGCCGGCATGGGGGTGGGGGCACCATGGGCCTGGAGCCCAGCGTCACACAGCCTGCAGCTCTGCGGCACTGCACGGAGGCAGCCAGGGCCTGGCTGGGCAGGGGCTGGGCTTGTGCTGGGTCCTTGAGGAGCAGCAGGCAGTAGAGGCCCAGGGACAGCAGGTCCCCACAGCCCAGCTCCACCGACTTTCCACACAGCCTCAAGAAGATGATGGAGACGGGCTCCCCAGGAATGGGCTCCAGCCCCAGCCTGGTCCCCACCTGCTCTCGGCCCCTGGGCTGCAGCCTGTGGATGGTGCAGGGAAGGGGCAGGATGTCTGGCATTGAGAGGCTGATGCTGGGCTTGCTGGAGGGGGTTCTCTGGCCCAACGTATGCCGCTCCCGGTTGAGCAGGTACACCAGGCTGTCCTGAAATGCAAACACAGGTCTCAGGGCAGGACGCGGCCTCAGGCAGTTCTGTCAGTGGGAAGGGAAGAAAGGTGCCCTGGACCTGGCTACCTAAGCCGTGTGGCCAGAACCTGAGCCAGGGAAACTCCAACTCCGAGCCCTTCCTAACCTGCTGTGTGCCCCCAGCTTCCCCCCACGTGGTGCTCACCCTGTCCCCGGGGGTTTCCTCAGAGCAGTGGCACAGCAGACACGCACAGAGGACTCCAGCTGTGAGACACAAGAGGCCAGATACGGGCTGACCTGGAGACCGACGCTGGTTTACAGACAGGCCAGTGCTGCCAACTGCACCACGGTCCCTGACAGGCTGTTGGGAAGCACCCCTCCATGGCTGCTCCAGCTTAGCAGGCACAGAAGCCTCCCTCAGGCCTGCGCACCAGAGGCCCCAGCACCCCACGTGTGCACTGACAGTGGGGCAGGAGGGGAGCTCAGAGATTGCAGAGCACAGGCCAGGAGGAGCACTGGCCCAGTGGAGGCAGCCAAGGGCCAGACTCTCCCAGCCAGGATGTTCTGACAGGTGGTCAGAAATGCAGATGGTGTGGGGGTCAGCTGGCTTCTTTCCCATGCCTCCTCCGAGAGTGTCTGGCAGTGCCCTGGAGGGACACACAGGCTGCACACCAGCCTGGAGGAGGCTGCAGGCCTTGGCCCTGGCCCCCTGCCCAAGCCCTTCCTCAGAGCCAGGCCAGGAAGTGGCCTGAGACCCAGTGTGGAAGGTGGTAGAGAATTCTCTGTGAGGGGGCCTGGGGCCAGGCCAATGCTGGGTGAGTGCAGAGGAGCGGGGCAGATCCTCAGAACCTGCTGCCCCACTGCCTCCTCCTGCTGCCTGGACAAAGAGAATGCTCTGGAAGGAAAGCATAAGGAAGCCCCATTTCTTCCAGATTCTGGGACAGGCCCCAAGTGGGGGTCCCCACATATGCCATTTCCACGCTTATCTTCCCCAGAGTGACTGCAGCCCCACAAGCTAGCTCACAGCTGACCTAGCTCCTGGCAAGGGGGCCTCTGCTCAGAGGATTCCCTGGGCAGCAGGGAAGGGAGCAGTGCTCACATGCTGCTGGCTACAGCCCAGCAGGAGGAGCAGATGGGGCAACTCCTAGAGGGAGTAGCGTGTGGCATCCTGGCTGGGTTGCTGGGGGCCCTGGGCTGTGTGCACTGCAAAGAGATCACCATGAAAAGTCTAGTTACAAGTTCAATTTTTAATTTACCGATTTTTATCATGTCTGAGGCCAAGCTTTATTTCCTTCTCTGTGCACAAAGCCTTGCGTTGACTAATGTCAAACAGGGTGGGCCTGATGAGTGCTTTTGTCTTTGCTGTTATTTATTTAAACAGTTTTAGGCTCACAGAAAGTAATGGGACACCCCTAACTCTACCCATCTCTCTGTAGCACCCCATTCTTATTAAAAACACAATCATGTGACCTCATTTATATTTTCTTATTTTTCTCTCCCATTCTCAGGAACTAACTTTGGCCAGTCCCACACCAGCCAAAATTCAGACCAAAAAACCCAAGACATGAGGTAAGCAAGTCAGCTGGAAACAGGACATGTGCTCCAGTGAAGGCAGAGCAGAAGCAGAGAGTAAGAGGTGTCTGCAGGGAGCAGAACTTTCCTGTCTCAGCTCCACAACCTGAGGAAAGGCCAGGACTCCTGCTAGTGTATCCAGGAAGCTGTGGCCTCCTCACTTCTAGGTTATCCAGTTTGTTAGTATATAACTTTTCATACTGTTCTCTAATAATTCTTTGTATTTCTGTGGTGCCTGTAGTGATTATTCCTTTCTCATTTCTGATTCTGTTTATGTGTGTAGACTCTTTTTTTCTTGATATGTCTGCCTAGGGTGTTAACATCCAAAATATATTAAGAACTCACACGCCTCAATAACCAGAAAGCAAATAAACCAATTAAAAAAAGGGCAGAGGATATGAAGAGACAATTCCCCAAAGAAGATATTCAGATGGCCAACAGGCACATGAAAGATGCTCGACATCACTAATCATCAGGGAAATGCAAATTAAAACCACAATGAAATATCACCTCACACCAGTAAGGATGGTCAGCATCCAAAAGACTAAGAACAACAAATATTGGTGAGGATGCAGAGAAAGGGGAACCCTCCTACACTACTGGTGGGAATGTAAGCTAGTTCGACCATTGTGGAAAGCAATATGGAGGTTCCTCAAAAACCTAAAAGTAGAAATACCATTTGACCAGGGAATCCCACTCCTTGGAATTTACCCAAAGAATACAACTTCTCAGATACAAAAAGACATACGCACCCCTATGTTTATTGTAGCACTATTTACAATAGCCAATATATGGAAGCAACCTAAGTGTCCATTAGTAGATGAATGGATAAAGAAGAGGTGGTACAGATATACAATGGAATACTATTCAGCCATAAGAAAGAAACAAATCCTACCATTTGCACAATGCGGTTGGAGCTGGAGGATATTATACTCAGTGATATAAGTCAGGTGGAGAAAGACAAGTGCCAAATGATTTATGATTTCCCTCATTTGTGGAGTATAAAAACACAGCAAAACTGAAGGAGCAAAATAGCAGCAGACTCACAGACTCCAAGAAGGAACTAGTGGTTATCAAAGGGGAGGGGTGTAGGAGGGTGGTGTGGGAGGGTGGAAGAAGGGGATTGACTGGTATTATCATGGGCACACATGGTGTGGGGAATCACAGGGAAAACAGTGTAGCACAGAGAAGGCAAATAGTGAATCTGTGGCATCTTACTACACTGAGGGACAGTGAGTGCATTGGGGTATGGGTGGAGACTTGACAATATGAGTAAATGTAGTAACCACATTGTTTTTTCATGTGAAACCTTCATAAGAGTGTATATCAATATCTTATTTAAAAATTTTTTTGAAAAGCCACAGTAATCAGTCATCTGGGAAGATGGCGGCCTGAGCAGGATGGAAGAAATCTCTCAGAACCATGTATATTTGTGAAAATAAAACAAATACAACTATTCCTAAAAAAGAGAGCAGAAGATACAGTAAGAAAGCCAGGCTACAGCTACACCTGTGAGAACTCAGCACCTCACAAAGCAGGTAAGATACAAAGCCATGACCAGGTGGGACCTGAGCACTTCCGCACCCCAGTGCACTGGTGGGAGAAAAAGATTGAAAGTGGGGAGGGAGTGGAGGCACAGGGCCTCCAAATAACCAGCCCTGGAGAGCTACACTGGGAGCACTGACACACATTCTGTGGTGTATAAGAGATCTGAGAAACAGAAGGGCAAGATATGAGATGGGGACTGCAAGTGGGTCCCTTCAGCGGGCTCCATGGGACAAAACAAAAGCGGGCACTTTTTCTTTTTTCTTTAAAAAGTCTTAAAGAGACAAGGGCCCAAGAGCAGAACAAAATCTTCCCAGTGCACTCAGCCCATCAGGCTGGGAGTCTTGGGGAATTTCGGACCCCCTGGCCAGTGTCCAGGCAAAGCAGCCGCACCAAGGTTTCCCACAGAGATCAGCAGCCTACCATTCGTTCTGCCACCCATGGCCAGCTCTGCAAAGGGTCCGGGGTCTGCCACTGTGGTGGAACAGCAGAGGAGCAGCACCGCCCACAGCAACCTCACAGAATCTACTCCCGGCTGGCATGCAGCTAAGTGGGAAAGACCCCAGAATCCACAACAAGGGCTGCAAAGCACCAAGGGGACCAGAGGACACACAGTGAGACTTAAAACCCCCGCAGTGCTATAGGCTAGGCTGAGGATGACCGCGCACACAGGCAGCTGCGGGGATTATCCCAGAGATAGCATTCTGGTGTGTGAGAAACCAGTTCTGGAACCAGAGAAGGGCAAGGAGAACCACCAGCAGAAAGGGACATTGTTCTCCCAGCCGACAGACGTGGCACCTACCAGCGACCACTTCTATCACCATGAAAAGACAGAGGAATATGATACAGACAAAGATTACCCAGACAACCGCAGAGAGAGGGCCTGATGGGATAGAATTACATAATCTTCCTGAAAAAGATTTCACAATGAAAGTCATAACCTTGCTGATGGATCTACAGAGAAATATGTAAGAGCTAAGGGAAGAAGTGAGGAAAGACAATGCAGAAATCTGACAAGCGATCAACAGGCTTAAGAGCAGAATGGACGAGGTGCAAGAGACTGTTAATGGAATAGAAATCAGAGAACAGGAATACAGAGAAGCTGAGGCAGAGAGAGATAAAAAGATCTCTAAGAATGAAAGAATATTAAGAAACTGTGTGACCAATCCAAACAGAACAATATTTGCATTATAGGAGTACCAGAAGGAGAGAGAGGAAAAGGGATAGGAAGTGTCTTTGAACAAATAATTGCTAAAAAATTCCACAAGCTCTGGAAGGAAATAGTTTCTCAGTCCACGGAAGCCCACAGATCTCCCAACACAAGGGACCCAAGGAAGACAACACCAAGACACATAATAATTAAATTGGAAAAGAGCAAAAATAAAGACAGAGTATTAAAGGCAGTTAGAGAGAGAAAAAAGATCACCTACAAAGGAACCCATCAGACTATCATCAGACTTCTCAACAGAAATGTTACAGGCCAGAAGAGAATGGCATGATATATTTAACATAATGAAAGAGAAGGGGATTGAATTAGAATACTTTATCCAGCATGATTATCATTTAAATTCGAAGGAGGGGTTAAAGAATTCCCAGACAAGTGAAAGCTGAGGATATTTGTCTCCCACAAACCACCTCTACAGGATATCTTAAAGGGACTGCTCAAGATGGAAGCATTCCTAAGGCTGAAAAGATGTCACAAGAGAAAATAAAATCATAGCAAAGAAAGCAGACCATCCAAATACTAACTAAAGGTAAAAAGTAAAATCAACTATCCACAAAAGCAGTCAAAGGAAATGTAAAAGAGTACAGAATAAAACACCTAGTATATAAAGAATGGAGGAGGAGGAAGAAGAAGAGAGAGAAATAAAGAATGGTCAGACTCTGTTTATAATAACTTAACAAGAGAGTTAAGTTAGACTGTTAGATAGTAAAGAAGCTACCCTTGAACCTTTGGTAACCACGAATCTAAAGCCAGCAATGGCAATAAGTACATATCTATCAATAATCAACCTAAATATAAATGGACTGAATGCAACAATCAAAAGACACAGAGCAATAGAATGGATAAAAAAGTAAGACCCATCTATATGCTGTTTACAAGAGACTCACCTCAAATCCAAAGATATACACAGACTAAAGGTGAAGGGATGGAAAAAGATATTTCATGCAAACAAGGAGAAAAAAGCAGGTGTTGCAGTACTTGTATTGGACAAAATAGTCTTCAAAACGAAGAAAGTGGCAAGAGATAAAGAAGGACATTATATAATGTTAAAGAGGTCAGTCCAACAAGAGAATATAAGCATTATAATCATATATGCACCCAACACAGGAGCACAGACATTTGTGAAACAAATACTAACAGAATTAAAGGAGGATACAGAAAGCAATGCATTCATTTTAGGACACTTCAACACACCACTGACTCCAAAGGACAGATCAACCAGACAGAAAAAAGTGAAGACACAGAGGCACTGAACAGCACACTAGAACAGATGGAACTAACAGACATCTACAGAACTCTACACCCAAAAGCAGCAGGATACATTCTTCTCAAGTGCACATGGAACATTTTCCAGAATAGACCACATACTAGGCCACAAAAAGAACCTCAGTAAATTCAGAAATACTGAAATTCTACCAACCAACTCCTCAGATCACAAAGGTATAAAACTAGAAATAAATTGTACAAAGAAAACAAAACGGCTCACAAATACATGGAGGCTTAATAACATGCTCCTAAATAATCAATGGGTCAACAACCAAGTTAAAACAGAGATCAAACAATATATGGAGACAAACGACAACAACAACACAAAGCCACAACTTCTGTGGGACACAGCAAAGGCAGTTCTACGAGGAAAGCATATTGCAATCCAGGCCTATTTAAAGAATGAAGAACAATCCCAAGTGAATAGTCTAAAGACAAAATTATTGAAATTGGAAAAAGAAGAACAAATGAGGCCCAAAGTCACCAGAAGGAGAGACATAATAAAGATTAGAGAAGAAATAAATAAAATTGAGAAGAATAAAACAATAGAAAAAATCAATGAAACCAAGAGCTGTTTTTTTGAAAAAATAAACAAAATAGATAAACCCCTAGCCAGACTTATTAAGAGAAAAAGAGAATCTACACACATAAACAGAATCAGGAATGAGAAAGGAAAAATCACAATGGACCACACAGAAACACAAAAATTATAAGAGAATACTATGAAAATCTGTATGCTAACAAGCTGGAAAACCTAGAAGAAATGGATAACTTCTTAGAAAAATACAACCTTCCAAGACTGACGAAACAAGAAACAGAAAAACTAAACAGACCAATCACCAGCAACAAAATTGAATCGGTAATCAAAAAACTACCCAAGAACAAAATCCCTGGACCAGATGGATTCACCTCTGAATTCGACCAGACAGGTATAGAAGAAAAAACACCCATACTCCTTAAAGTTTTCCAAAAAATAGAAGAGGAGGGACTACTTCCAAACTTATTCTATGAAGCCAGCATCACTCTAATACCAAAACCAGTCTTACATGTAGCTGTCTAGTTTTTCCAACACCAGCTGCTGAAGAGGCTGTCATCTCCCCATTGTATATGCAAGGCTCATTTATCACATATTAATTGACTGTATATGTTTGGGTTAATGTTTGGACTTTCTATTCTGTTCCACTGGTCTGTGGGTATGTTTTTGTGCCAATACCAAATTGTCTTGATTACTGTGGCTTTGTAGTAGAGCTTGAAGTCAGGGAGCGTAATTCCCCCTGTTTCATTCCTCCTTCTCAGGATTGCTTTGGCTATTCGGGGTCTTTTGTGGTTCCATATGAAGTTTAGATTTATTTGTTGCAGTTCATTGAAGAAAGCTGTTGGTATTTTGATAGGGATTGGGTTGAATCTGTAAATTGCTTTAGGTAGTATAGCCATTTTGACAATATTTATTCTTCCTAGCCAAGAGCATGGGATGCATTTCCATTTGTTATTGTCCTCTTTAATTTCTCTTAGGAGTGTCTTGTAGTTTTCAGGATATAGGTCTTTCCCTTCCTTGGTTAGGTTTATTCCTAGGTATTTTATTCTTTTTGATGCAATTGTGAATGGAATTGTTTTTCTGATTTCTCTTTCTGTTAGTTCATCATTACTGTATAGGAAAGCAACAGATTTCTGTGTGTTAATTTTGTATCCTGCAACTTTGCTGAATTCAGATATTATTTGTAGTAGTTTTGGAGTGGAGTCTTTAGGGTTATTTATGTACAGTATCATGTCATCTGCAAATAGTGACAATTTGTCTTCTTTACCAATCTGCATGCCTTTTATGTCTTTGTTTTGTCTGATTGCTGTGGCTAGGACCTCCAGTACTCTGTTGAATAACAGTGGAGAGAGTGGGCATCCCTGTCTTGTTCCTCTGTAGCCTTTTTAAACACTGGGAGAAACAGCTAATCCTCATTGGCTCCCACCACCACATGGGCACTCTGTTTCTCCAAGGATTTCCCTATTTTGTAGAGGGCCTCTGCCACTGCTTGAGGCATCACCTCCACCTCCCCCCTTGTCAAGGTGAGGGGCCCACTCCTCTTGGAGGATCTCCACTTTGGACCACCTGTCCATTAGTGGATACCTGAGTATCTGCGCATCCATGGTGGCATCCCGCAGAAGTACTCTTCCCATAAGGGCAACTTATTAAATATTTGGTCTGCAGTGTAATCCTGCTGACTACACCAAATGTTGTTCTGGAGGTTTTCAGCTCACAGCAAGTTCAGTCTGGGTTTACTGAGACTGCATAACAACAGTGGAACATTGTGGGTAAAAGGGCTTATACTAAGCTTTATTTGTGGTGGCAGGTCAACTGTTAGAATCCCATGTGCATCTAACAAGATTGCAGTCCATCTCTGCCAGCCACACAGTGTGCTCTGAAGAGCTCTATACAGCAACACAGCTTTTAAGGGCTCCTTGCCAGCACATGTGTAAGTATGTACTTACACAGTAGGCCACTTATATTATTGCATGTGTGTATTAGGCAAGTAGATTAGGGTTGGATGAGGATCCTGGCCATAGGAACTTCCGTTTTCCTTACAGTTCAAATAAAACTTTATGGATACAGAGGTTTCAACATCACAATTTCCAGATGTTGTGAAATGTTTTCCTTCTGTTGAATTTATTTTTCAACCTTTGGAAAATGTAAAAACCATTGTTAGCTTGTGGGCTGCATAAAATCAGGTGGTGGGCCAGATTGGGCTTGTGGGTTGAGCCTTAGTGTGCTGACCCTAATTGTAACACTGTGTCATGTTCTTCATGTGCTTCCTTGTCCTGCTTACCCCATCCTCTTCTCCTCACTGATCTGGCCTGGCATCTGCCAAATAGAGTCAGCACTTTAATGTATTGCTTGGATGTCCTTCTTAGGAGAAATTCTGTGTCTATATTTCTGTTTTGTGGTTGCACTTGATCTTCTGTTTTTTTAATTTTTCAATCACATGGTCTTTTTTTAGTTTTCTTATTTTTTTTATCTTCTGAAGCTTTAACATGAGCAACATTGTGGTTACAACATTCACCCATATTATCAAGTCCCTCCCCCCTAACAACCCCTTGCAGTTACTGTTCATCAGCATAAGATGCTATAGCATCAGTACTTCTCTGTGCTATACTGCCTTCCCTGTAACCCCCCCTATATTATGAGTACTAATCATAGTACCCCTTAATCCCCTTCTCCCTCTCTCTCCACCCACCCACCCCACCTGCAACCCTTTGGTAACTGCTAGTCCCTTCTTGGAGTCTGTTGCTGTTTTATTCCTTCAGTTTTGCTTTGTTGTTATACTCCACAAATAAACAAAATCATTTGGTACTTGTCTTTCTCTGCCTTTCTTATTTCACTCAGCATAATACCCTCTAGCTCCATCCATGTTGTTGCAAATGGTAGGATTTGTTTTCTTCTAATGGCTGAATAATATTCCATTGTGTATATGTACCACATCTTTATCCATTCATCTACTGATGGACATTTAGGTTGCTTCTATGTCTTGGAATGTGCTGCGATGAACAGGGCTGCATATGTCTTTTTGAATCTGGGATCTTGTTTTCTTCAGGTAATTCTTAGGAGTGGAATTCCTGAGTGAAATGGTTGAAATATTTTTAATTTTCTGAGGAACCTCCATATTACTTTCCACAATGGCTGAATTAATTTACATTCCCATCAACAGTGTAGGAGGCTTCCCCTTTCTCTGCATCCTTGCCAGCATTTGTTGTTCCTTGTCTTTTCTATGTTTGCCATCCTAACTGGTGTCAGGTGATTTCTCATTGTTTTTAATTTGCATTTCCCTGATGATTAGAAATATGGAGCATCTTTTCATGTGGCTGTTGGCCATCTGAATTTCTTCTTTGGAGAAGTGTCTGTTCAGCGGTGAAGCCATCTGGTCCAGTGGTTTTGTTCATAGGTAGTTTTTTTACTGTTAGTTCAACTTCATTGCTGGTAATTGGTCTGTTCAGATTTTCTGTTTCTTTCTGGGTCTGGGTCAGTCTTGGAAGGTTGTATTTTTCTTGAAAGTTGTCCACTGCTTCTAGGTTATCCTGTTTGTTAGCATATAGTTTTTCATAGTATTCTCTAAAAATTCTTTGTATTTCTGTGGTGTCTGTAGGGGGTTTTCCTTTCTCTGATTCTGTTTATGTGTGTAGAATCTCTTTTTTCTTGAAAAGTCTTTCTAGGGGTTTATCTATTTTGTTTATTTTCTCAAACGACCAGCTCCTGCTTTCATTGATTCTTTCTGTTGTTTTATTCTCCGTTTTATTTATTTCTGCTCTGAACTCTATTATGTCCCTCCTTCTACTGACTTTGGGCCTCATTTTTTCTTGTTCTTGTACTAGTTTCATTAATTGTGAGTTTAGACTGTTCATTTGGGATTGTTCTTCTTTCGTGAGGGAAGCCTGTATTGCTATATACTTTCCTCGTAGAACTGTCTTTGCTGCATCCCACAGGTTTTGAAGTGTTGAGTTTTCGTTTGTCTCCACATACTGCTTGATCTCTGTTTTAATTTGGTCATTGATCCATTGATTATTTAGGAGCATGTTGTTAAGCCTCCATGTGTGTTGGCTTTTTTGTTTTCTTTGTATAATTTATTTCTAGTTTCATACCTTTGTGGTCTGAGAAGTTGGTTGGCACAATATCAATCTTTTAAAATTTATTAAGGCTCTATTTGTAACCTAGTACGTGATCTATTTTGGAAAATGTTGCATGTGCACTTGAGAAGAATGTGTATTCTGCTGTTTTTGGATGGAGTGTTCTGTAGGTGTCTGTTAGATCCATCTGTTCTAATGTGTTGTTCACTGCCTCTGTCTCCTTACTTATTTTCTGTCTGGTTGATCTGTCCTTTGGAGTGAGTGGAGTGTTGAAGTTTCCTAAAATGAATGCATTTCATTCTGTTTCCCCGCTTAATTCTCTTAGTATTTTTTTCATATATGTAGGAGCTCCTGTGTTGGGTGCATAGATATTTATAATGGTTATATCCCCTTGTTGGACTGACATTTTATCATTATGTAATGTCCTTGTTTGTCTATTTTTATCTTCTTTGTTTTTAAGTCTATTTTGTCTGCTACAAGTAATGCAATTCCTGCATTTTTCATCCTATTATTTGCATGAAATATCTTTTTCCATTTCTTCACTTTCAGTCTGTGTTTGTCTTTGGGTTTGAAGTGAGTCTCTTGCAGGCAGCATATACATGGGTGTTTCTTTTTTATCCATTTTGTAACTTTGTGTCTTTTGATTGGTGCTTTCAGTCCATTTACTTTTAGAGTGATTATTGATATATGTGTACTTATTGCTACTGCACACTTTAGATGATTACCAAAGGTTCAAAGACACCTTCATTAGTATCTAACAGTCTAACTTAACTTGCTTAGTATGATTTTTCAAACACAATCTAAAGTCTCTTCATTTTTTTCCTTCCTTCTTTTATTCCTCCTCTGCTCTTTATATATTGGATGTCATATTGTGTACTCTTTATATCCATTGACTGATTTTGTTGGTAGTTGATTTCCTTTTCCATTTACTTAGTTATTAATTGGTCTACTTCCTTTACTGTAGTTTTATTTTCTTTAGTAACAGCTATTTAGCCTTTGGAGCACTTCCATCTATAGCAGTCCCTTTAAAATACACTGTAGAGACAGTACGTGGGAGGTGAATTCCCTCAACTTTTGCTTACCTGGAAATTGTTTAATCCCTGCTTCAAATTTAAATGATAATCTTGCCAGGTAGTGTATTTTTGGTTGGAGGCCCTTCTGTTTCATTGCATTAAATATGTCATGCCACTCCCTTCTGACCTGTAAAGTTTCTGATGAGAAGTCTGACAATAGCCTGATGAGTTTTCCTTTGTATATGATATTTTTTCTCTCTCTGGCTGCTTTTAATAGTCTGTCCTTATCCTTGATCTTTGCCATTTCATTATTATATGTCTTGTTGTTGTCTTCCTACGGAAATCTGTGCACTTCCATGAACTGAGAGACTCTTTCTTTCTGCAGATTGGGGATGTTTTCAGCAATTATTTCCTCAAAGAGACTTTCTCTCCCTTTTTCTCTCTTCTACTTCTGGTACCCCTGCAATGCGACTATTGTTCCATTTGGATTGGTCACACAGGTCACTTATTATTCTTTCCTTCCTAGAGATCCTTTTATCTTTCTCTACCTCAGCTTCTTTGTTTTCCTGTTCTCTAATTTTCATTTCCTTTACCATCTCCTCTACTTCATCTAATCTGCTTTTAAATCCCTTCATTGTATGTTTCATTTCAGATACTGTATTTTTCAAAGTTTCTATCATTTTCTTGAAGTCCTCCCTGAGATCTTGAATATTTTTCTGTAGCTCTTTGAGCATGTTTATGATTTTTATCTTGAAGTCTTTATCAAGAATATTGGTGACTTCAGTTTCACTTAGCCCTCTTTCTGGTGTTTAAGGGATTCTGGTTAGTACAAAAATTTTTTTCCATTTCATATTTCTAATGATTAGCATGGAATAACAACTTTGTGTAGGTGGTGCCCAGAAGCTCTACAGCCTGGAACTGCCCAGCCACTGGAGCAATCACAGGGGTTGCAGGCACACAACACCTGTGCCTGCCAGGAGGAAACAGCTCTTACCTGATTTATCTGCCTCCTTTCCGGGTCCACTGGGCCCAATGCGCAGGGAGGGGCCTCTGCGTTATGACCCTGTAGCTGCTGTATGCAGGGCCGCCTTCCAGCTGGCCTGGTGCGATGGTAGGTGCACCAGGTTTGTGAACTGGTTCTGGCCGGGAGGAAGGAGCAGCAGGCTGCATATCGCAGTGGGGTCCTTAGAGCTGCATTACAAGCAGGGGGATGAGATTCTGAAGCTCCTGAAAGTTCCTAACCTGCTGGACTGAGTGTGAAGGCATGATTTTGCCCACGTGTGTTTCCTCTTGAGCAGAAAGTTCTATGTAATCCTTCCCTGTTGCTGTTGGGAAGTCTTTCAAAGTGCCCACCTTTTGTCCTGGAGTGTCGGATGTGGGTACCTGTTCTCTACAAGCTGCTGGAATATTAGTCTCTCCACATATTCTGCCTGTCTTTGCTTTCTAACTCCTAAATGTCCAGCGCACCATGTAGAGTGGGTTCGGACTCCCGGAATGGGTGTTCAGCAGTCCTGGGCTTCTACTTCCTCCCTGCTCTGTTTCTCTTCTTCCTGCCTGTGGGCTGGGTTTGGGGAGGGCTTGGGTCCCACTGAATCGGGCCTGTGCTGCTTGACTCTTTTTTGTGAGGTGTTCTGTTTTCTCCCAGATGTAGGCAGTCTGTAGCAGTCTTCAGGTGGCTCTTTCACGATTAGTTGTGTTTGCTGTATTTTTGTGTCATATGTGGTTTTTGAGGAGGTTTCTGCCTCACTTCTCATGCCGTCATCTTTTCCGGATCCTCATGTGGTCTTGTTTTACTCATTATTATTTTTGTTTGAGTTCCAGTTATATATGAGAAATTGTTATGAGCATTTGAGGCTAAGGGTGATGATAGCCTCCTCCAGAGACGATCTATGAAACTAGCAGCTCTAGCAGTCCCAGGGCACTGAAGAGCAGTTGGGAATGTAGATGATTTAAAACTGGGCTCCTTCCCTGGGGAGACTGTTCAGCTTCTACCTTACCTGTACTTCTGATGCATGTCACTCTTCGAGGTTCCATGGCATGCTTGTGAGGCCTCTCTCCTTGGAGGACACTGGCTCCAGCCTTGCTTTCCTCAGTTCTTGGTATAAGTCCTATGGCAGAATTGGCAGGTGCCCCTCAGGGAAGCAGCCTTAGGCTCTCTAGGCTGCCCTCCTTTCTTGGGTGTCAGGCTTACTCTTTTGCACTTCTGTGATATCCTCATGTTTTTTATGTTTCTGATTGTCCCAATTGTTCTAGAAATCTGTTCTTAAAAAATATCGAATTTTTATGTTCTCCTGTGTTCAAAAGGTGCTTAGTAAGTATTTCTCTATAAGGCTAAGAAAAAAGCCAGGTAAATTTGCTCTAGTCATCTGAAAACGTTTGAACAGACTACATTTCAGGCATATTTTAAAGATAGGAAAAAGAAACACTTTCTAACTTACAAGTTAATCAAAATGCCATTAATTAATTAGGCATATTTTAATTTGGGTTATGTTGTTCAAGTATGCAGTTCTGAAGTAGTCACTTTAATAGGCACCTTAAGGGCTAGCTTGCCTAGTTCTCTGGTTTACAGGTGCTGTTTTCATTGTGTGTGGGGCTCAGTGACTCTTCCAGGCCCTTCCACTCCTCATCTGGGTGCATGATTTGGTGTTATGAGAAAAGAACAAGCTTGGGGGTCAGGCCTCTTTCCAAATTATACCTCTGACAGTCTTGGTGTTATGTGGTTTTGGTCATGTGATTGAACCACTGAATTTCAATTTACTTTCCCTTAAAACTGGGTCTATTACTACCCTGTTGCTGGCTTCTTATCAGGATGGAAATGCCTTTACCTCTCAGGTTAGTTTAGAGATATGAGGTAAGAATGTGAGACCAAATTGGAAAAGGGTCCTAAGACCAAATAGTACTAATTAGAAACATCTGGATTGTGTATTCAAATGTTAAATTTAAAATCTATATTATCACTCTTTGGGAGCTTTAATATGTTAGCTATTGATGAAGACAAGCCAATTATAATTGCACATAGACTTGTAAATTGACAAACTGGAGTGACTTTTATTTCCTATAGAGGCTGTTATTCCAATGCTGTGACTGTTTTCCAGTTTTCCTAGTTTCGTTCTCCTTGGCATCTTGTGCTTCTATCCCAGTGACCTGGAATTATCTCGCAGGGGCTTATCTTCCCTTCCACAGTGCCACTCTTGCAAGCCCTCCACCAGGGCTGTGTCCTTTGTTGCCTTAGTAATGTTCCTCCTTCCTTGAATCCTGTAAGGTGCCCCCGCTGTTGTACTTTCAATGGTGCTTACTGAGTCATTGGCTTATTTCCGTCATTGGATGCCCCATTCCTAGGAGACTTCTGTAGCATGTGTCCCTCCAGGTGGCCATTCTCCACTTTCCACACAGATTCTGCCCCAGCCTTCACCCTGCACACACTGTCCAAGTGATTAAAGTGTGAGTGGTGGTGGTAATTCTTGTTTCCACATAATCTGGGCATCTTTCTTGGCTTATTCTTTAAATGTTCTTTCTTTTGACTTTTTTCACCCTTTTTTGAAGCTAAACAGCGATGTTTCTCAATGTGGGCTCCATCCAAAAGCACTGATGCCTTAACCTCAGCCACTCTGGGGTCTTCTCATTGTGCATCAGGGCTGAGGGCCTTGGTCTGCCTTCTCTCCTTGAGTGTTGGTGTCTCCTCTAGGCCATGGTCTACAGTCCATTTGCTGATGACTCTGATTTAAATCTCTTGGCCTGAACACTGTTAGGATCTGGATTTGTGTTTTCAGAGTGTGTGTGTATGTGTTGTGCATGTTTGTATTGGAGTGTGCATACATGTATGTATGGCATGTGCATGGGGAGAGGATATCCATGTTTATGTTCACTAGTTAGCACAAATCTCAGTGGTTAAAATGGAGCTAATTCTCTCTCCTGATTCTGCTCCCTGCTTTTTCATTTTTCACATCTGATCTGTACCATTTGATCTGAAATGCCTTCATTTTTCTTAGTGACTGAGTAATATTCTATTGTGCATATATACCACATCTTTATCCATTCATCTATTGATGGATAGCTACATTGCTTCCATAGCTTGGCTATTATAAATAATGGTGAGATAAACATAGGGGTGCATATATATTTTCAAATAATCTCTTTTCTTCAGGTAAATACTCAGAATTTCCTGGATCATATCATGTTTCTATTTTTAATTTTTTGAGAAAACTCCGTACTGTTTTCTATAGTGATGATAAATTTTCTTTTAATTAAGCAGAAATCAACTGATGTGAAACCTTCATTATGTATGTAAAATTCCTTTACCATTGCCATAGAGGGAAATAAAGCCTAGTGACAGGTGTTATGTCCTATCCTATTCATAGGTCCTGTCCACACTGAGAGGGGATTCCCTAGGGGACATGTGCATCATGGATGAGGAACTTGAGGGCCCTCTTAGAATTTTGCCTACTACACATGCTTTGGATAAGTGTGATATGCTGAAGACATTACTTGTACAGGTTAGGTAAGAGAGAACTGCAAGAGATTGGGAAAAACGTCTTGAAAGTCTAGATGAATCCTGTTCTGAGATTGCTTACAATGTGCCCTTTGAGTGTTGCTCCATTTAAAGAAACAGACTGAAAATAGTAGATACTTCATGAGTGTGGTATGCTGGGAAGATGACAAGAATGACTTAGTAAACTGGTGAACAAAGAACAGCCATGGGTGCCATTGAAGGATGGGCAAACAGCTGTGTCTACTATAGTGTGAAGGAACTTGTGTGTCTGGTAAGAAGGTATCTGTTGCACCTGCAGTTTTCAGAATGGATGCCTTCTCTGGGTGTCCTCCATGATCCTGCCAAATGCTGGCTGCTTGCTTTGAGAAGTCTTCTGACTCTCAAATACTGATAAGTGAGATCAATTTTGTTTTTTGTTTTGGTTTTCTTTGAATATCACTATGGACCTGTGTTTTTGTTTACTTTTGCAGTCCACTACAGTTTTGTATTTTGATGCTCAAAATTGTAAATTTGGCCCATAGTCCCCATCAGGTTTGAGCAACTTTTTTGGTGTAAACATAAAGATATTCCTGGCACACCATGTCTACACTGCCCTCAAATAGCCTTCTTTCCAAGAGCCCAGACTTTGTTTAGTGGGAGCTGGTACTTAGAAACCAACATCTGGGATCTGGTCCAGAGTGCCATTGATTCTAGTTCCTTTTCCAAGGCAGCAGGCAGATATTTTCAAATATAAATTCATATTGAGATTTCCAATCCAAATACTTAAAAAAATTTCCTTGGTTTTATCTCTTTTACACATAAGAGCTTAGTTTGTAATAACCCTAACATTCTTTATCACAAATATATGTTCTATTACATTAGCATTGCAGTATCACACAATGTACATGAAATAGTTTAAAATTTTTAATGTTAATATTAGGATTGTCAAGACCAATGATTAAGGTTTAAAATTTTTTTCCCTTAGAGTAGATCCTACTAAAGAGGCATAGTTCAAAAGGCCCTTGAAATACTTTTCTTTTTGATAAACATTTACTAAAAGAAATACTTCTTTGCATGTTCCCCTTTCTGTCTACCTACAGGTAATCATTGATATTTGTTTCTGGTTTATTTTTCCAGAACACATGCATGGATGTGCCTTTATTCTTGCATCTTACAAAATTGTTAGCATAGTATACATGTTGTTTGCACCATGCATTTTTCACTTCTTGAGATGAGTTTCATTAAATGTTGAATGAATGAATAAAAAAGGTGAAATGAGATTTTTCCCTATCATTCTTTAAGAATTGCACTGTATGTCTTCTTTATAAAATTGCCAGCTTGCTTTTGCACGAGATGGTTAAAGATGCAGAAATTGTGTACACCGGAACAGAATTAACGCAGAATGGGGAGCTTCCTCCTAGAAAAGGCAACGATCTTTAATTAGTATTTTTCATTATGTAAAGGTCTTTATGAATTGCATTTAATAGAAATTTTGGAATGTGCTATAGGTACAGTAGTATATGAACATCACTCCTTGAAGTTTTGTTTTCACTTTGGTGATTATTGTCTATATGATAGTTAATATTATGAGCTGCTTGTATTTCACTGTTCTATGTGAAATTGAAGTTCTTTTCATTGCAAAACCACCTTCCTGTGATATCCATACTCTGATGTCTTAATTGCAGCTCATAGGAACTCCAGTTTTAACATTTCTTCATTTAGAAATTTTGAAATGTGTCTTGCTTTGGCTAACTATAAGTAGTTACTATTATAAAATTGAGTGGGGTAATTATTCTTGCAGTTTTTCCTGTCTGATTCCACCGTGGGAGAGTATAAAACACTTTCTGAGATCCTTTGGCCTATGGACTGGACATGGCCCTTTATTTTATTGTAGCTTGTCATCTATGCAGGGGAATACCAGTGAACACTTTTCTTTATTTAGGCTTGTACTTAAGAAAACTCAGTGAAGCTATCATTCAGACTTTGACAGACACACAGACTGGCTGTGAATCAGAATCACTGTTGAGACGTTAAGAATATATGGATTCCTGCACCC
>JAVSCE010008374.1:0-58235 GCA_032199065.1 Smutsia gigantea | reverse complement strand
CAGACAAAATAAACTTCAAAACAAAGAAAGTAGCAAGAGATAAAGAAGGATATTGCATAATGATAAAGGGGTCAGTCCAACAAGATATAACCATTATAAATATATATGCACCAACACAAGAGCGCCGGCATATGTGAAACAAATACTAACAGAATTAAAGGAGGAAATAGACAGCAATGCATTCATTTTAGGAGACTTCAACAGACCACTCAGTCTAAAGGACAGATCAACCAGACAGAGAATAAGTAAAGACACAGAGGCACTGAACAACACACTAGAACAGATGGACCTAACAGACATCTACAGAACTCTACACCCAAAAGCAACAGGATACACATTCTTCTCAAGTGCACATGGAACGTTTTCCAGAATAGACCACATACTAGGCCACAAAAAGAACCACAGTAAATTCAAAAATATTGAAATTCTACCAACCAACTTCTCAGATCACAAAGGTATAAAACTAGAAATAAATTTTAGAAAGAAATCAAAAAGGCTCACAAATACATGGAGATTTAACAACACTCTCCTAATTAATCAATGGGTTAACGACCAAATCAAAACAGAAATCAAAGAATATATGGACACTAATGACAACAACAACACAAAGCCACAACTTCTGTGGGACACAGCAAAGGCAGTTCTAAGAGGAAAGTATTTTGCAATCCAGGCCTATTTAAAGAAGGAAGAACATTCCCAAATGAATAGTCTAAAGACACAATTATTGAAATTGGAAAAAGAAGAACAAATGAGGCCCAAAGTCACCAGAAGGAGGGACATAATAAAGATCAGAGAAGAAATAAAATTGAGAAGAATAATACAATAGAAAAAATCAATGAAACCAAGAGCTGATTCTTCGAAAAATTAAACAAAATAGATAAACCCCTAGCCAGACCTATTAAGAGAAAAAGAGTATCTACACACATAAACACAATCAGAAATCAGAAAGGAAAAATCACAACGGACCCCACAGAAATACAAAGAATCATAAGAGAATATTATGAGAATCTATATGCTAACAAGCTGGAAAACACAGAAGAAATGGACAACTTCTTAGAAAAATACAACCTTCCAAGACTGACCAAGCAAGAAACAGAAAAACTAAACAGACCAATCACCAGCAACGAAATGGAATAAGCAATAAAAAACTACCCAAGAACAAAACCCCCGGACCAGATGGATTCACTTCTGAATTCTACCAGACATATAGAGAAGAAATAACACCGATTCTCCTTAAAGTTTTCCAAAAAATAGAAGAGGAGGGAATACTTCCAAACTCATTCTATGAAGCTAGCATCACTCTAATACCAAAAGCGGGCAAAGACCTCATCAAAAAAGAAAAATACAGACCAGTATCACTGATGAACGTTGATGCAAAAATACTCAACAAAATATTAGCAAACTGAATTTAAAAATACATCAAGAGGATCATACACCATGATCAAGTGGGATTCATCCCAGGGATGCAAGGATGGTACAACATTCGAAAATCCATCAACATCATCCACCACATCAATAAAAAGAAGAACAAAAACCACATGATTATCTCCATAGATGCTGGAAAAGCATTTGACAAAATTCAGCATCCATTATGATTAAAACTCTCAACAAAATGAGTATAGAGGGCAAGTACCTCAACATCATAAAGGCTATATATGACAAACCCACAGCTAACATCATACTTAAAAGCAAGAAGGTGAAAGCTTTTCATCTAAGATTGGGAACAAGACAGGGATGCCCACTCTCTCCACTGTTATTCAACATAGTACTGGAGGTCCTAGTCACGGCAATCACACAAAACAAAGACGTACAAGGCATCCAGATTGGTAAAGAAGAAGTCAAATTGTCACTATTTGCAGATGACATGATACTGTACATAAAAAACCCTAAAGACTCTACTCCAAAACTACTAGAACTAATATCTGAATTCAGCAAAGTTGCAGGATACAAAATTAACACACAAAAATCTGTTGCTTTCCTATGCACTAACAATGAACTAACAGAAAGAGAAATCAGAAAAACAATTCCATTCACAATTGCATCAAAAAGAATAAAATACCTAGGAATAAACCTAATGAAGGAAGTGAAAGACCTGTACTCTGAAAACTACAAGACACTCCTAAGAGAAATTAGAGGACACGAACAAATGGAAATGCATCCCATGCTCTTGGCTAGGAAGAATAAATATTGTTAAAATGGCTATACTACCTAAAGCAATCTACAGATTCAATGCAATCCCTATCAAACTACCAACAGCTTTCTTCAATGAACTGGAACAAATAATTCTAAAATTCATATGGAACCACAAAAGACCCCGAATAGCCAAATCAATCCTGAGAAGGAGGAATAAAACAGGGGGAATTACACTCCCTGACTTCAAGCTCTACTACAAAGCCACAGCAATCAAGACCGTTTGGTATTGGCAGGAAAACAGACCCACAGTCCAGTGGAACAGAATAGAAAATCTAAACATTAACCCAAACATATACAGTCAATTAATATTTGATAAAAGTGCCTTGGATATACAATGGGGAGATGACAGCCTCTTCAGCAGCTGGTGTTGGAAAAACTGGACAGCTACATGTAAGAGAATGAAACTGGACTACTGTCTAACCCCATACACAAAGGTAAACTCAAGGTGGATCAAAGACCTGAATGTAAGTCAGGAAACCATAAAACTCTTAGAAAAAAACATAGGCAAAAATCTCTTGGACATAAAGATGAGTGACTTCTTCATCAACATATCTCCCGGGCAAGGGAAACAAAAGCAAAAATGAACAAGTGGGACTATATCAAGCTGAAAAGCTTCTGTACAGCAAAGTACACCATCAGTAGAACAAAAAGACATCCTACAGTATGGGAGAATATATTCATAAATGATATATCCGATAAAGGGGTTGACATCCAAAATATATAAAGAACTCACGCACCTTAACAAACAAAAGCAAATAATCCAATTAATAAATGGGCAGAGGACATGAATAGACACTTCTCCAAATAAGAAATTCAGATGGCCAACAGGCACATGAAAAGATGCTCCACATCGCTAATCATCAGAGAAATACAAATTAAAACCACAATGAGATATCACCTCACACCAGTGAGGATGGCCAACATCCAAAACACAGACAACAACAAATGTTGGTGAGGATGTGGAGAAAACGGAACCCTCCTACACTGCTGGTGGGACTGTAAATTAGTTCAACCATTGTGGAAAGCAGTATGGAGGTTCCTCAAAAAACTCAAAATAGAAATACCATTTGACCCAGGAATTCCACTCCTAGGAATATACCCTAAGAATGCAGCAGCCCAATTTGAAAAGGACATATGCACCCCTATGTTTATCGCAGCACTATTTACAATAGCCAAGAAATGGAAGCAACCTAAGTGTCCATCAGTAGATGAATGGATAAAGAAGAGGTGGTACATATACACAATGGAATATTATTCAGCCATAAGAAGAAAACAAATCCTACCATTTGCAACAACATGGATGGAGCTAGAGGGTATTATGCTCAGTGAAATAAGCCAAGCCGAAAAAGACAAGTATCAAATGATTTCACTCATATGTGGAGTATAAGAACAAAGGAGAAAACTGAAGGAACAAAACAGCAGCAGACTCACAGAACCCAAGAACGGACTAATAGTTGCCAAAGGGAAAGGGACTGGGTAAGATGCGTGTTAAGGGAGGGATAAGGGGGGAAAATGGGCATTACTATTAGCAGATGTAATGTTGGGGGGGCATGGGAGGGCTGTACATCGAAGGGGGTAGTTTAATAACCATAATATTGCACTTTTAATTGTAGATTAATGATACCAAAATAAATTATAAAAAAAAAAATAATGTATCACCCACATGCGTGCAGTGCACAGGCCACCCAAGGCCTGGTGAGAATCCTGACCATAGGAATTTTCATTTTTTCTTTACTCTTTTAATCAGAATCAAAGTCCTTCCCACCCATTGCTTCTCTGCCTCAATTCCTCTCTCCTGATTGTTCCTGTTCCAACATCAAGACCTTGCTATTCCTTGAACCCTCCCACTTTGCTCCTCTTCATAGCTATTGAAATAGTTGCTTCCCTTTGTCTGAAATGGCTGGGTCCCTCAGTATCTTCAAGTCTTTTTTCAAATGTCAATTTTTACAGTGAAGCTTACTTTGTTCATCCAACTCAAATTGCAGTACCCTTGGACCATTTTACATATCCTGCTCTTTTTTTTCTCTCATTGCATTTATCGTCTTCAACATATTATATTATGTACTTATATAGTTTATTGTCTGCATCCTTGTAGAGAATATAAGTTTTGAAAGGGCAGAGATCTTTGTCACAGATGAATCCCCAGCTTCTAAGGCATTCCTGACACATGGTCAGCGCTCAATAAACATTTGTTAATGTTCATATGAATGAATAAATGAGTGTGTGAGTAAATGCATGTGAAGTTATTTGGGGCCTCAGTGGTACTTATGTCATCACTCTGTGTCTTTGATCTTAATGTATCTTGTCCAGAGAAGCTGGGAATTTTCTTCCAGTTGTCATAAGCCCATCTGGATTTCATTTTTTATTGCTATCATCACTGAGCACCATATCTCTGAAATCTCAAATTAAACAATATAAAAAAGGAAGGGGAAACAGAAAAGGAAGCAGGGTACCCCAAACTATAAGTTGCAGGGGAAACTAAGCTTGAAAATATTCACTATTGGTGTTAGTTTTGTACTGAGGCCAGAAGAAAGTGATGGCTCTTGAAACATGACTGCAGTTGAGTTCAGTAACCAGTGCCAGCAAAAATATAGCAGACTCTGTAACAGCCAACAAGAATGGCAGGACATTTCCAATACAGGTCAGGGGAGTCAAAAGTCAGTGAATAACAAGGAATTATGGCTGTGACACACGAGAAGGTTTTGCAGATTCTTCAGAAGCAGCAATGAAGCTGGAAGGCAGATGGTATGTTGGTTTCCTATTGTTGCTGTAACAAATTACCATAAACGTAGTAGCTTCAAACCACAGAAATTAATAATCTTACAATTCTGTAGTATGGAATGAATCTCACTGGGCTAAAATCAAGGTTTCGGCATGGCTTTGTTCCATTCTGTCCGGCCTAGGAGAGGACCTATTTTCTTGCCTTTTCTAGCTTCTAGAGGCCCACTCACACTCTTTGGCTCATGGCCTCCCTTCCTCTTCAAAGCCAACAATGGCCATTCTGGTCTTTCTCACAGAGTAATACTCTGACACTGATGCTTCTGAGTCTATCTTCCACATTCAAGGATCTTCAGATCACATTCTGCCATCTGGGTAAACTAGGATAATCTCTTTATTTTGAAATCAGATGATTGGCAACCTTAATTCCATCTGCAATCTTATTTCCCTTTGCCTTGGGTGATACTGTGATTTTTATTAAGAAATATACACAGTAGTCCCCCTATCTATGGTTTTGCTTTCCTTGGTTTCAGTCACCCATGATCAGTTGTGGTCCAGAATCAGATGATTCTCTTGAAATATCCCCAGGTCAGTAGTCGTTTAACATTATGTTTTGATGCCTATGTCATTCATCTTGCTTCACGTCACAGGCATCTTATCGTCTTACATCATCACAAGAAGGTGAGTACAATATAATAAGGTATTTTGAGAGAGAGACTATGTTCACAGCTTTTATTAGAGTATATTGTTGTAATTGTTCTATTTTATTATTATTATTGTTAATCTCTTACTGTGCCTAAGTTATCAATTAAACTTTGTCGCGGGTATCTCTGTAAGGGAAAAAAATGCATAGCATATATACACAGTAAATACAGGGTTTGGTATTATCCAAAATTTCAGGCATCCAGTGGGAGTCTTGGAATGTATCCCCTGCAGCTAAGGGGGACTACTATATTTGGTCTTTGACTATTTTTGGCATGGAACTCCTAAAACTCCTGGAATTTCCTAAATTAGAGAGCAGCAAAATTGTCTTTTGTTATGTTAATGAAGTGACTTTTGGAATCCACCTAGGGATGGGGGCTGGTTGCCAGAGGAGCCAACCATGTGGTAGGAGGATTGGAACTTCCATTCCCACCCTCTGACTTCTGGGGAGGAGAGATGGCCTGGAGGTTCAATCAATTGCTATTGGCCAATAATTTAATCAATCATGTCAGTGTGATGAAGCCTCTAAAAACCCCCAAAAGGACTGTTTTGGAGAGCTTCTGAGGCTGGTGAACATGAGGTGTGCCTGGAGAAAGCATGTGAGCTCCATACCCTTTTCCCATCCCTTGCCCTGTGTATCTCTTTCATCTGGCTGTTCCTGAGTTATGTCCTTTTATAATAAACTGGTAATCTAGTAAGTTAAATATTTCTTTGAGTTCTATGAGCTGCTTTAGAAAATTAATCAAACCTAAGGAAGGTTTCCAGGGACCCTTGATCTTTAGCTGGTTGGTCAGAAGGGCAGGGAATAACCCAGGATTGAAGTTGGCATATGAAGTGGGGGGCAGTCTTGTGGGAGTGACCCCTTAGCCTGTGGAATCTGATGCCATCTCCAAGAAGATATTGATATCCAGAATTGAGTTGAATGGTTGGCCACCTGACTAATGTCCAGAGCATCAGTTGGCAGGTATGGGGGAACTTCCCTGCCAAAACATGTCAGAATTGGAGGTGCAACCCCCTTTTATCTTGTAAAATCACATATTCACATGTTCCTGAGTAATCTCAGGACATAAGCATCTTTTTTGGGGGAGGGGGTCATTGTTTAGATACCATTCTTCAGATGGTATCTGAACCATAACAGTTTTTTGTTTAGAAATGGTTTCTATAAAAAAGAGGACCATCCCTGAGAGCCCCTTTATCCCTGTTTCTCACTGACATTTCAAAATGCTGAGCCCTGAGGGGCTGTGCAGAAAAAGAACACATCTGATTAGAAACTATGAAATACCTGTGGTTGACACTCAGTAAATATTTGCTGTTGGATAGATGATTAAAACACAGAGTAGGATTAGAGGTGCTTTTACTGTCAGCTTCCCACAGGAGTGTTTAGGATCTCTGGGGGGAAAATAAGACCACTTCCTACAATTTTGTATCTGTCATTATATTTTATATTTGCAAATCTTAGAGGTAAGCAATGGTGATTAAAAGAAAATGATATTAATAATCAAATAATGATGTTTCAGAGTTTTTCAGTGAAAGCTGTTAGACATGGGTACATCTATGGTATTTTTCTACTGACAGCTACTTTTCATTGTTATAGATGATTTACACAATTTTCCCATTGATCTTCATTAGGTTTCTCTCTCCCCCAGCTTCCATCTGTGTTGGTTAATAATGTCTGAATGAACACTGAAATGCAAGAGAGAATTCACATATCTGTGACACTCACATTTGGTAACACCCTCCCCTGGACTCACACTGGCTCTGAGGGAAGATGATGTTGACCCCGGGGTCAGAGGACTCTCATTTCCATTTTTCTGGAGTCCTATGTCTCCATGCCTAACTGTTCCACACTTGGTAGGTGTGGGTAAAATTGCAATATTTGCAGAATCTTTCACCTGGCCTTAACCATCTCCATATCAGTAGCTGTTTACAAGTGGTGGAGAGAGGTACCATCTCCATAACAACAGATGCTTATAAGGGACAGGGGAAGAGGCAAGCACACACCAGGACTGGAGAGGTTTTTTTGGTTTCTTCCCAGCCAGGACAGGGAGAGACTCAGGTGAGTGGGAATAGACAACTTCTTGTAAGCAATAAACGGGTTTCTCCCACTTTATTTTTCCCTTTGACTGATTTCGGCTTCAAAGGTTTATTTGCCCTGGGCTGGGAACACATTCTCTCCCTCCTGCCAGAGTTACAGTAGGCCTTCAACAAATATTTATGGATTGATAGATTGGGTTAGTCATCTGTGAAATGAGTGAATCCCACAGGGAGGCCCTAGAGTCGAAATTATACCTTAGAATTTGTACTCTCTCAAGGGAACGGAGCTAGGCTTTTATATTGCAGTACCACTCATTCACTGGCCAAAGGACGCCCTAGGGAAATGTGAACTCCCAGCACTTCTGGGTCTCAGTGAAGTGAGCAAAGTGGCTCAGAGCCCAAGGAATGGCCTCTGAAGAGAGTCGTGGGTGCTGGCTATTAAAGGTGAAAACACAGAGAACTAGGGAGGGGCACAGAAATCGTTAAAGACATCTAATCTAAGTGAGCCCCAACAGCATTCACCATGGCTTCAGCCAGCTCTACAATTGCAGAAATATTGCTGTGAAGTGACAATGTGTTCCTGTTTGTAAATAGAGACACCACCATACTTCAGTATGTTTGTCTTGGTTTTGCTCCCAGGAGATAAATTTTTCCAGTGGTAAATTTAGCTTTAAATGACCATGGTATATATAATTTCTGCATCTAAAAAAATTCCATTTGGTTGTTTCTAGGGATATTTTGGACTTTTCTAGTCCATCTTCTATAGTTGTAGAATTGGACTAGAAAAATGCAGTTGGCCACATGCTAACCAAATGTCCTCCTGATTGGTTATGGTATTAATTTCATTTAATATTGATGTTTTGGACATTATTCATGGCATGGTTAAAAAAACCACAAAAACAAAACTTGAAGCATATGTTCTCTGGCTCATTTCTGAACAAATATCTCAACAATGACAGACAAAATTACTGAAAAATAAAAGAAACTGAAGAGGCCCATCTCCTTATGATCCTGAAACCAGTGTGGGCAGAATGGTGCCCTCAGAAGATAAAGACATTTCACTTATAAAGTTTTAAATTAATGTGGTTTCCACTGAGGGAAGGTCAAAAAGGCACTTGAAAGCAATGCAAAATGTTGGTTTTGGACCATTTTAATGCTAAAACACATTTTTAAGCCATTTACACAAGATAAACTAACAATTTTTTTGGCCAAGGGCCTACTAATTACAATGTTAAAAGAGCAGCGTAAGAAACCATGAGCTGTTTGGGATGTAATTTGAGCCTGTTCTTTGGACCAGCAAAATTGTGAAAGACCAACATGTTCCTGTTTAGACCAGCTTGTTTCTGTAGACTTATGGGGGCTTCTGTGTGTCAAAACTACTCTTGGAGCTGCTCATCTTTGTCTACAAAGTGACTGGCAGGGTTACTGAGATACTGTTTGGCCAATAGTTACAAACAAGATGTAATGAATGATTCAACTCACCTAGAAAGTACAATGATTGATTATTAAATATACCACATGTACTTCCAATCACAATGAAGATGTTGATGGTGATAGTAAGGAGGAGGAGGAGGAGGAGGAGAAGGCGGAAGAGAAGGAGGAGGAGGAGAGGCAGGATACTTTTCTACACTTATTTCTGGTGCTAGAATGTGGTGGTTTGAGCTTGTTCTCGGTTTTTGTCCCTGCCACAACAAATAACTGAAAAGCAGGGACACAGTAGTGAAGCAGAGTGAAAATTTTATTTGAATCCCACTCCAAGGGAGAAGTGGGACAGAGTCGAGGTAGACAAAGGTGCCGAACTTTTGGGGGAGGTTCTATTTATCATGTCCCAGCAGGAAGGTGCCTCTTTGATTGACAGGGTGAGGTCATTTGATTGACAGCTCTAGTTACACACCCATTCCTCTTGGTGTGCATGTCTTTTCCCAAAATGCACAGAAAAGCCCACGGAGGTGGGAAGCAAAAACCATAATTTTATTTTAATGAGATTATGATGCAATATGGTTTGGGTACTTCTGAGTTTTGCTCATTGTGCCTGTGTTGTGATCTGGTTGGGACCAGTCGGCCTGGTCCTGATAGGCAAGGAAGTTACCTCCCTGCAAAGCCTTTGTTGTCTTCAAGTGGAACCCCCTACCTGGGCCGTTTTTCCCTTGAACCTTATCTTCCCCTCCATGGCTGCTCATGTCTATCTTTCTACCTAACAAGAACCCTGTGGGGCCTTTCTATTTGCCCTTCCTTCTTCCCCATCTTGTTCCTTCAGACCTTGACTTGTTTGTTTTCCTTTTTCATTAAGGTATAATCCCAAAGTCACCTCCCTGTGAGGCTTCCAAGGGCTAATCTAGTTCCTGACTCGCAGCCATGCTCTATGACATTACTCTGCTTTATTTTCTTTGTAACACTCATCACCAACAAAGATGATCTTGTCCACTTTTGTTTTTTACTTACTTACTGTGTTTCTCCCCTAGGTGTACCACTCCATCCTTGGCTGCACATGTAGGGGTCTGCATGTGGACAAGCCAGCTTGCCCGTCCAAGCGCCATCCAACATACCACCATGCCTATAAAGGCTGATGGATCCACAACACAACACACTGGTGGTAATTTACTTCAACATTTATTTTTAAAAATTAGATAAGTTTTTGCCTGGATAGAGAAAAGGCTATGTATGTGATAAAGCACATAGAGTAAATGGTAGAATCTAGGTGGTAGATATCCAGGCGCTTGCTTTTTTTATTTTTCAAATTTTCTGTATGTTTGAAAATTTTCATCATACAAAGTTGAAAGAAACATAAAACAGCAAAGAACTGGTTTGGAAGTCAGGAGATCTATGATTGGGCCCCAGCTCTGTTAATCGTTAGCCATATAACCTTATAAAAATCCCAAATATTAAAAAAAATAATTTGACTATTTATTAGGATTCTTGGTAAGAAGTGACAGAAAGCCATCTCAAACTAGGTTGAGTGGGGAGGAGGAAGAGAGATGGATTGATTGATTGGCACATATAACTGGGAGGGAGGGGGCTTCAAACCAGACCAACTGAAATTTCTCCCCTTCTCTTTATGGGTTGACCTTAGTTTTTCTGACTTTAGATGGACTTTCTCCATGCAACAGGAAAAGAGTGTGGCCATATAGATATATTTAAGCCTTTCCAATTTGGTAAACTGACATGAAAAAGGGGATTGTTTCCCTAAAAATCCACAATATAAGATTCCAGGGAAGAATTTGGATTGGCCTGAAATGAGTGATGAGTTTAGCCTTACAGTACCATGGATAGTATGTGATTAGCTGGGCCTGGGTTATATGGTCATAGTGGGCCAGGCCGTCAGGAAACTGACTGGAAGACCCAGTAAAGCCACATAAGATGGGGTAGCGATTGTTATGTCCGGATTGCAGTATCCTCAGAGACCAGAGACCACCAGGGAGGCAGAGTCACGTATGCAAGAGCAAAGGGCGTTTATTACGGGCTTAAGCTCGGACTCCCAGCATTTCCACCTAGGTAGTGGAGGTGAGCTGAGAGCCCCAGACAAAGGCGGGCAGGATTTTTATGGGCGTTGGGAAGGGGGGGTTACAGGAAACTGGGACATAGACACAGCAATCCAATCATAGTTACACAACATTATTGACGACAATTCCAGCCATACATATCATTTGGAGCATCCGTTACTTTTGGCGGGATCCAATCACAATATTTAAGGTATCTTTGAAATTAACCAATTACAGAGCGAACTTAGGGTCTTGTCTTATGACTAACAGGTTACTTTTTTGCTTTTTGCAACAGGGTCTTATCTATATCTCCTGCCCGCAGACCACATCCTCAAGAATGTAGGGAGGCTTTCGGCTTCTCCTGATTGGATGGCAGTAAGGTGGTTACCTGCTTTGGGCAATATGTAACTACTTGATAGTTTCGGGGAGACTGAAACTTAGGCCTTCTAGTTTCTGAGGCTTCCTGAAGCCTGCCATGGCGTTAGTTTGGTCCTTTCAGCGATCAGTCTCTGTAGTCCGAGGGACATTGTTACCAGGAAAAAAAAGAAGAGATGATGGAGAGAGAAAAGAAAACAGATGCCTACCACAGTCTGGACTCTCTAAAGAATTTTCTAATGCTAACATTTTATAAGTGCTGAGTAGACTGTTAAGTACCTAATAGTTGCTCAGAAAATATTTGTTGGGTCAGAGAATATGTAAAAAATAAAGCCATAAAACAACAAATTGTTTAAAACATGAGTACCGGGAAAGTTCTTTTAGAGATCAGTTAGTCTAACTCCTTCATTTCACAGATAAAGGAAAAAGAGGCCCTACAGAGATTGTGATATTCCCAAGATCATTTATGTGGTTACTTCCAGAACCTAAGCCTCCTGTTCTCCCACAGTGCCTCTTCATCTCTCTTTAAGGCATTCTTATTTCAAACAGATTCCCTTTGCCCTCAACTCTCAATAGTTTAGCCATCAGCTAATACCACCCAGGCATCCTGATAGCAAAAAAAATTGAGCCTAAAAATTACAAAGAAAAGGAAAAGAAAAAATCCACCTTTGTTTAATTGTTTTCCTAACGAGTTAAGCCTTGGACTCAACCCAGGCAGGCTCTCCTAATAGGAAAGAAGACAGATCTGTTGGCTGCCCCCACAGTCAGTTTGTGGATAAAAGTGTGTTTATACAGCTGAATTGGTCCAGAAGGAGCTAGGGCTGAAAACAGTTGGTGAGCAGGCTGATGGCAGGC
The DNA here is from genome assembly GCA_032199065.1 of Smutsia gigantea. Classification (NCBI taxonomy): domain Eukaryota; kingdom Metazoa; phylum Chordata; class Mammalia; order Pholidota; family Manidae; genus Smutsia; species Smutsia gigantea. The sequence continues at coordinate 45,879 of JAVSCE010008374.1, read as the reverse complement.
GACAGCTGGGAGCATCTGTTTCCCATTAGAGGCACTAGCCTACAATGGTGCTGTCCTCTGACCCTTGCGCCCAGCTTCCCTGGGGGTCTGGGTGTGTTCCCAGGTCTCCAGGTGCTGACAGTCAATTCACTTGCTAACACATCTTAAGGGTTCTCATGGGTTAGAATGGCCCTAGTCCGGGATTTGGAAGTTAAGCTCAGAAATCAGATGGGGTGGGTGGAGTTATTTATGTTCAGCTCCTAAAGCACACCTTAATTCTGTGGTAAAACTGTCAGAGAGAATAGGTCATCCATTTCCTTTCCTCCCTCTCTTCCTCCATTCCTTAAACTTCCTTCCTCCCGTCCTTTATTCATTCCTCCTTTCCAGCTAAGCAAGAATACTGGTAGAAAATACTACTCTTAATTTTTGTAGAAAAGTAGAATTATACTGCTCCTATATAGGACAGTTAGCCACATGAGCCAGCATCTTGAAAAAAATCTTGGGTCCTGTCTGCAAAATTAGCTTCAAAGAAATGAATATTAGACTTTGACCATATCCAAAAGGGATAACTAGGTGAAGAATGCAACTCTTAAGTCTGGATTCCCCTGAACACAGACCCTGAGATAGGAACTTAAGTGCAGGAAGTTTTCTGGGAGGTGCCTATAGGGAGCAGAAGTGGAGGACTGTGGAGAGTAAGGGGCAGAGAGGGAAGAAAAGCTAATGTAGGGATGTTTCATCAATTGCTGCTGTAGGCAACCTAGGACTCAGCACCTGAGAACTCTGAGAAGTTTACAGGATGCTTTTCAGAACTGGCCCGAAGGATAGAAGGCTGGTTGAGAATTACCTCTGAAGGGGTTCATACCTGAGCATTTCTAGGCAGTGTTTGGGCACTAAGGCTGAGCAAGCAACTGCAGCACTGGAAATGGGCCAGAAGCAGAAAGAAAGACAGGAAAGCTGACAGTACAAATTGGAGCTGCCTGCTGGAGATTAAATCAGAGGCAACCAAGGTGATGTGGTGGGGACAACAGAGGTGTCTGCTGAAAAAGTGTGAGCAGCCAGAATAAACCCAGACAAACTACAGGTTAATTAGTGATTGCAATATGGGATGTCATTATACTGTTCTCGCAACGTTGGTACATTTTTGAAGATTTACTTAGTAAGAGTAAAGAAGGAAGGTTATAGCTTAATATATGAAATACTGCCCTTTGATGTCATCCTTACACTTAAGAGAAACATTGGAATAGAAGCTACCCTTTGTGGTCACCAAAATGCTGTCAGGATATCCAGTCTGGGGAAGTCTCTCCCTGCACACTAGGTGAGATCCCAACCTGAAAAAGGTCTCTTGACTGTGATCGACAAAGAATTCATGAGCAGGTGGAGCAGGTACAAGCAAAGAACAGTTTAATAAAGCTAAAGTACACACTCAAGGAGGGAGTGTGGGCATACTTGAGAGGTGAGCAATCCAGTAGGATTCATGTTGGGTGGTCTTATAGCTGGAATTTAAGCAGTGGGTGGAATATTCATCAGGATAGGTGGGGCTTTCTCAGAATAGAGAGAGGATTTCTGGGAAATAGGGTGATGCGCTCTTTTTGTCTTGAGATGGTCTGCCTCAGAACTGTCATGGTGCCAAAGGATGAAGGTGTAATGTATTTTGAGGTGAAGTAAGGGTCAATTTGTCCATGTTGGAATCAGCCAGTTTTGGCAGATCTGTTATCTATACCATCACTCCCCATATCCCATGAGACAGTTAAGAATGTAAACAAGAGATTGGATTAAAGATGGCGGCATGAGAGGTGAGACAGAGGCTTCCTCCAAAAACCTCACATAATATGAAAATAAAGCTACTACAACTACTCTTGAAAGACCAACGGGAAAGAGGATGGCAACAAACTGCATACACCTGGAGACAAGAGCAGCCCTCACAGAAAAGGGTAACGTATTAAAGCTGTGGTCCTGCGGGATCCAAGCCCTTCCCCCACACCAGCTCACCAGCAGGAGGAACAGGAACTGAGCAGGGAGGGAGGGGAGATGTGGGACTGCTGAATACCTAACTCTGGAGATCTGCTCTGGGAGCACAAACCTACATTTCATGGTGCTTGCATGATACTCTTGTAATTAGGGGGTTGGAAAGCTAAGACAGGCAGAATTCCTGGAGAGACTAAGAATCCAGCTGCTTGTAAAGCAGGAATCCTTACCCAGCTGCTCTGGGACAAAAGAAAGGCGGGCAGTCTGAGAGACTTCCTAACAAAGAAGCCCTTAGCAAGAGGGCTGCTAAAGGGGCAAGGATTGCACAGAGCTTACTGCTCAGGAGAAAGGACAGGCAGACAAAATTGCCTGGGTGCACTCTGCCCAGCAGGTTGGGAGCTTTCACGATCTTCAGGTGCTCCAGCTCCCTGGCTGCCTACACAGCTCCAAGAACCCCTTCTGTGACAGGCAGACTACTGCACCTTTCTTCTGACCAGCCCCACCAGGCTTGCAAACCGGCCAATCCTTTCCTGGTGTTAGGCCAGCCAGAGGGAAGATCTGTCTACAGCAACTAAAAATGCAAAGCACAGAGGCTTATACCTGTGTGCTCAGCCCACTGGTTCAGGCAGTGGAGAAAGGCATAGCAGCCAGGAACAAGCAAACAGCCCTTTCCTCCCTGGAGGCACCAATACCACTCCCCTACAATCCCCACATTGCTTCAGGGGCTGAGCAGCTCCAGAGAGTACAACTTCTGGGCACTAGAGGGCGCCATACACAAATATGAAATGCCAAAGGAACCTGGTCCAGAGTAAAATTATGAACACAGCTCCTGAGAAAGATTTAAATGATATGGACCTGATGACTCTCCCTGAAAGGGAGTTCAAAATAAAAATCATTAACAGAACGATATTCAAGAACTCAGGAATGAATTCCGGTCAGAGATCCAATCATTGAAGAACACAGTGGACGGTATTAAAAGCAGATTGGATATGGTGGAGGAGACAATAAAGGAAATAGAAACTAAAGAAGAGGAATACAAAGAAGCTTAGGCACAGAGAGAAAAAAGGATCTCTAAGAATGAAAGAATATTGAGAGAACTGGGTGACCAATTGAAACGGAACAATATTCGCATTACAGGGGTACCAGAGGAAGAAGAGAGAGAAAAAGGGATAGAAAGCATCTTTGAGGAGTTGATTGCAGAAAACTTCCCCAATCTGGGGAAGGAGATAGTCTCTCAGGCCATGGAGGTGTGCAGATCTCCCAACACAAGGGACCCAAGAAAGACAACAGCAAGACATATAGTAATTAAAATGCCAAAGATCAAGGATAAGGACAGACTATTAAAAGCAGCCAGAGAAATAGGATCACATACAAAGGAAAACCTGTCAGACAATCATCAGACTTCTCAGCAGAAACCTTATGAGCCAGAAGGGAGTGGCATGATGTATTTAATGCAATGAAGCAAAAGGGCCTTGAACCAAGAATACTTTATCCAGCAAGATTATCATTTGAATTTGAAGGAGGGATTAAACAATTCCCAGATAAGCAAAAGCTGAGAAAATTTGCCTCCCACAAACCATCTCTACAGTGTATTTTGGAGGGACTACTATAGATGAAAGTGTTCCTACAGATTAATAGCTGTCACCAGAGGTAATAAAACCACAGTAAAGAAAATAGAACAGCTAATTACTAAGAAAATGCAAAATTAAATTAACTATCCACAAAGTCAATCAAGGGAAAGACAAACAGTACAGAATATACCTAATATATTAAGAATGGAATAGAAAGAAAAAGGAGAAACAAACAAACAAACAAACAAAGAACCTTTAGATTGTGTTTGTAATAGCATAGTAAGTTAGTTGTTAGACTTTTAGATACTAGGGAAGTTAACCTTTGGTAACCACGAATCTGAAGCCTGCAATGCCAATAAGTACATACCTATCCACAATCACCCTAAATGTAAATGGACTGATGCACCAGTTAAAAGACACAAAGTCACTGAATGGATAAAAAAACAAGACCTATCTATATGCTGCCTTCAAGAGACTCACTTTAAACTCAAAAACATATACAGACTAAAAGTGAAGGGATGGAAAAAGATATTTCATGCAAACAACAAGGAGAAAAAAAGCAGGTGTTGCAGTACTTGTATCAGACAAAATAGACTTCAAAATGAAGAAAGTAGTAAGAGATAAAGAAGGACATTACATAATGATAAAGGGGTCAGTCCAGCAAAAAGATATAACCATTAAAATATACATGTACCGAACACAGGAGTGCCAGCATATATGAAACAAATACTAACAGAATTAAAGGAGGATATAGGCAGCAATGCATTCATTTTAGGTGACTTCAACACACCACTCACTCCAAAGGACAGATCAACCAGACAGAAAATAAGTAAAGACACAGAGGCACTGAACAACACACTAGAACAGATGGACCTAACAGATATCTACAGAACTCTACACCCAGAAGCAGCAGGATACACATTCTTCTCAAGTGCACATGGAACATTTTCCAGAATAGACCACATACTAGGCCACTAAAAGAACCTCAGTATATTCAAAAATATTGAAATCCTACCAACCAACTTCTCAGATCACAAAGGTATAAAACTAGAAATAAATTTTAGAAAGAAATCAAAAAGGCTCACAAATACATGGAGACTTAACAACACTCTCCTAATTAGTCAATGGGTTAACGACCAAATCAAAACAGAAATCAAAGAATATATGGAGACTAGTGACAACAACAACACAAAGCCACAACTTCTGTGGGACACAGCAAAGGCAGTTCTAAGAGGAAAGTATATTGCAATTCAGGCGTATTTAAAGAAGGAAGAACATTCCCAAATGAATAGTCTAAAGACACAATTATTGAAATTGGAAAAAGAAGAGCAAATGAGGCCCAAAGTCACCAGAAGGAGGGACATAATAAAGATCAGAGAAGAAATAAATAAAATTGAGAAGAATAATACAATAGAAAAAATCAATGAAACCAAGAGGTGGTTCTTCGAAAAATTAAACAAAATAGATAAACCCCTAGCCAGACCTATTAAGAGAAAAAGAGTATCTACACACATAAACACAACCAGAAATGAGAAAGGAAAAATAACAATGGACCCCACAGAAATACAAAGAATTATAAGAGAATATTATGAGAATCTATATGCTAACAAGCTGGAAAACATAGAAGAAATGGACGACTTCTTAGAAAAATACAACCTTCCACGACCGACCAAGCAAGAAACAGAAAAACTAAACAGCCCAATCACCAGCAACGAAATTGAATCGGTAATCAAAAAACGACCCAAGGACAAAACCCCTGGAACAGATGGATTCACCTCTGAATTCTACCAGACATATAGAGAAGAAATAACACCCATTCTCCTTAAAGATTTTCAAAAAATAGAAGAGGAGGCAATACTTCCAAACTCTTTCTATGAAGCCAGCATCACTCTAAAAGAAGGAAAATTTCAGAACAATATCCCTGATGAATGTAGATGCAAAAATACTCAGCAAAATATTAGCAAACCGAATCCAAAAATACATCAAGAGGATCATACACCATGATCAAGTGGGATTCATCCCAGGGATGCAAGGATGGTACAACATTCGAAAATCCATCAACATCATCCACTACATCAACAAAAAGAAGAATAAAAACCACATGATCATCTCCATAGATGCTGAAAAAGCATTTGACAAAATTCAGCATCCATTCCTGATTAAAACTCTCAACAAAATGGGTATAGACGGCAAGTACCTCAACATCATTAAGGCCATATATGACAAACCCACAACTAACATCATACTTAATGGCGAGACGCTGAAAGCTTTTCATCTAAAATCAGAAACAAGACAGGGATGACTACTCTCTCCACTGTTATTCAACATAGTAGTAGAGGTCCTAGCCACGGCAATCAGACAAAACAAAGACATACAAGGCATCCAGATTGATAAAGAAGAAGTCAAACTGTCACTATTTGCAGATGACATGATATTGTACATAAAAAACCCTAAAGACTCCATTCCGAAACTACTAGAACTAGTATATGAATTCAGCAAAGTTGCAGGATACAAAATTAACACACAGAAATCTGTTGCTTTTCTATACACTAGTGATGAACTAACAGAAAGAGAAATCAGAAAACAATTTCATTCACAATTGCATCAAAAAGAACAAAATACCTAGGAATAAACCTAACGAAGGAAGTGAAAGACCTGTACTCTGAAAACTACAAGACACTCCTAAGAGAAATTAAAGAGGACACTAACAAATGGAAATTTATCCCATGCTCTTGGCTAGGAAGAATAAATATTGTCAAAATGGCTATACTACCTAAAGCAATCTACAGATTCAACGCAATCCCTGTCAAACTACCAATAGCTTTCCTCAATGACCTGGAACAAATAATTCTAAAATTCATATGGAATCGCAAAAGACCCCAAATAGCCAAAGCAATCCTGAGAAGGAGGAATAAAAAGGGGAATTACGCTCCCTGACTTCAAGCTCTACTACAAAGCCACAGTAATCAAGACAATTTGGTATTGGCACAAAAACAGACCCACAGACCAGTGGAACAGAATAGAAAATCCAAACATCAACCCGAACATATATGGTCAATTAATATTTGATAAAGGAGCCTTGGATATACAATGGGGAGATGACAGCCTCTTCAGCAGCTGGTGTTGGAAAAACTGGACAGCTACATGTAAGAGAATGAAACTGGACTACTGTCTAGCCCCATACACAAAGGTAAACTCAAGGTGGATCAAAGATCTGAATGTAAGTCATGAAACCATAAAACTCTTAGAAAAAAATATAGGCAAAAACCTCTTAGACATAACCATGAGGAACTTCTTCATAAACTTCAATATCTCCCTGGGCAACAGAAACAAAAGCAAAAATGCACAAGTGGGACTATATCAAGCTGAAAATCTTCTGTACAGCAAAGGACACTATCAGTAGAACAAAAAGACATCCTACAGTATGGGAGAATATATTCATAAAAAACGTATCTGATAAAGAGTTGACATCCAAAATATATAAAGAACTCATGCACCTTAACAAACAGAAAGCAAATAATCCATTTAGGAAATGGGCAGAGGACATGAATAGACACTTCTCCAAAGAAGAAATTCAGATGGCCAACAGGCACATGAAAAGATGCTCCACATCACTAATCATCAGAGAAATGCAGATTAAAACCACAATGAGATATCACCTCACACCAGTGAGGATGGCCAACATCCAAAACACAAACAACAACAACTGTTGGCGAGGATGTGGAGAAACGGGAACCCTCCTACACTGCTGGTGGGAATGCAAATTAGTTCAACCATTGTGGAAAGCAGTATGGAGGTTCCTTAAAAAACTCAAAATAGAAATACCATTTGACCCAGGAATTCCACTTCTAGGAATTTACCCTAAGACTGCAGCAGCCCAGTTTGAAAAAGACATATGCACCCCTATGTTTATCGTAGCACTATTTACAATAGCCAAGAAATGGAAGCAACCTAAGTGTCCATCAGTAGATGAATGGATAAAGAAGATGTGGCACATATACACAATGGAATATTATTCAGCCATAAGAAGAAAACAAATCCTACCATTTCCAACAACATGGATAGAGCTAGAGGGTATTATGCTCAGTGAAATAAGCCAAGCGGAAGACAACAAGTATCAAATGATTTCACTCATATGTGGAGTATAAGAACAAAGAAAAAACTGAAGGAACAAAATAGCCGCAGACTCACAGAACCCAAGAACAGACTAATAGTTGCCAAAGGGAAAGGGATTGGGGAAGATGGGTGGGAAGGGAGGGATAAGAGGGAAAAGGGGGCATTATGATTAGCAGATGTAATGTTGGGGGGGCATGGGGAGGGCTGTACAACTCAGAGGAGACAAGTAGTGATTCTATAGCATCTCACTACGCTGATGGACAGTGAGTGTAATGGGGTTGGTAAAAAAAAAAAAAAGGAATGTAAACAAGCATCTGGCCAAACCCTGGCTAAAGTCCTCAACTCCCTGTCTGCTTGTGTCTGGCTATCTACCTATTATAACACTATTAGCTACATTCTTCCTTGTAAATATTATAAAGTATAGAGATATGTTATTGGTTCTAAACTACATAAAATAATAAGGGTCAATAATTCCAAACAAGTGATACATTTTAAATTTGCTCAAACTGCAGTGAATTCACAGAAATAGACAGTATAGCATAGGCAGATATCAAGAAAAGAAAATTATAGGGAGCAGGAAGACCCTGACTGGTCCTCTTACTTTAGGCAAGGTTACTCTCAAAGCATCCTAAACAATGAGCATCTTGTTTCTGCATCCTACCATCTATGTATGTCCCCTGCCCTCGGAACATCTCTTCAATTTCCTTTCCCCATTTTATGCAGTTTTAGTGGGATTATGAGTTCAAGGATCTTGCCTTCTCTTGGATGAAGCATAAACACATGATCCAATTTATGCTGCAACATTTTTGTCCACCCTGGAATTTGCATCTTGAACAGAAACGCAAGTTTCAAAAATGAATGATGTTGATTTATTCTGTGGTTGTACTTAGAAAATCTCATCCATTAGTTCTTACTAGATAGCTGTAATTCTCTGGTTCCTATGTTTTCTGGGAGTTTTCCCATTGCCTCTGTGAGTTATCCCAGCCTTTTAACAAATTCATTTTTTGCTTGTTTTGTTTGTTACTTAGTCATATTTTTGTTTGTTTTGTTTGTTACTGAACCCTTACTGAGTGTGACAGTTTGCCTCCACGAATGTGACCACCAATTCCTTCCTTCTGTACAAATACGTGTCATTCTATTCATCAAGTGGTGGAGAGAATGACACGCCCTTTGAAATTTTCTCTGGCCTTTGATTGGCCATCCTGTGATGTAAGTGGCAGTCCACTAGTTCTGGGCCTAATTTAAGAGGACTAGCAGTGTCTGCTTCCTTTTTTTAAGAATACTCATGCCAGGGGAAGTCATGAATATTTAGAATGTTCCTGCTTGGGACGCTGCCATGTGAGAAGTCCAATTATGCTGTGCCCTCCATGCTGCAAGGAAGCCCAAGTCACGTAGACAGGCTGCATGGAGAGAGGTGCCCAACCATTGCCCAGCTGCTCGAGCTGTACTAGCTCAGGCTCAGACACGTGAGTAAAGAAGCCTCCAGGTGACTCTAGCCCCAGCTGCCATGGAACTACTACGGTACGAGAGACCCCAAGTGAAAAGCGCACAGCTGAGCCAGTCAACCCCAGAACTGTTACTGTGAAGCATATGTGCATGTGTATAGCAAAAGACATGGGCTAGAATGGTCAAAGGAGCACTACTCGTAATAGTTCTGTATTACAGGACTGTCATAATAAAGTACCACAAACTGGGTGAGTTAAAACAAGAGAAATCTATTATGTCACAGTTCTAGAGGCTGGCAGTTCAAAAGCAAGGTGTCGGCAAGGCTACGCTTATTCTAAGACTCCAGGTAGAATCCTTCCTTACCTTTTTCTAGCTTGTGCTGGTGGCCTTTGATCACTGGTGGTCCTTGGCATGCAGCCGCATCACTCCAGTCTCTGCCTCTGTCCTCACGTGGGGTTTTCTCTTTGTGTGTCTATGGCAGTGTCAACATACCCCTCTTAGAAGGACACCAGTCATCTTGGATTAAGGGCCCGCCCTAGTGACCTCATCTTAACTTGATTACATCTGCAGAAACCCTATTTCCAAATAAGATCACATCCACAGGTACCCGTGGTTAGTATTTCAACATCTTGTTTGGGGACACAGTGCAACCTATAACAGGCCCCAAATTGGAAAGCACCCATATGCCCAGCAGTGGTGGAGTGGATAAATAAATGGGTCATCTGATAAAATACTACAGAGTGATGAGAATAAACATATGATATGGACTAATCTCAAAGCATTATGTTGATGGACATTAAAGTGTAAAAGTGTAACATTTCCTTTACATAAAGTTTAAATACAGACAAAGTGGGTGGATGATGTTAGATATCAGGATTTATCCCGGGGAGAGGTTGTGACTTCTTTTACTGGGTCTGAGGAATGGCTAGGCAGCATGTTCACTTTTCAGAGTCATCAATCTGTGCTTTCCTTTATTTATGTTAACCATCAATAAGTTTTTTTTAAAGACCCTGTCCTCATGGAGCTGACCTTTCAGGAGAGATAGTCAGTAATCAAGGGAATAGGAAAATATCATAAAGGCTGCATTGGAGCTGTGTGCTGCTGACAGAGAGAAAGCAAGGAGGGGCCCAAGGAGGCCTGGAGGGGGTTGTGAAGATCCAGCCATTGCATACCTGGGTCCATATCCAACAGTACTGAAATCAGGATCTCAAAGAGATAACTGCACCCCCACGTTCACTGCAGCATTATTCACAATAACCAAAATATGGAGGCAATCCAAATATCCACTGACAGATGAATGGAAAAAGAAAATGTGGTATATACATATAATAGAATATTATTCAGCCTTGAAAAAGAAGGAACTCCTGCCATTTGTGACAACATGGGTGAACCTAGAGGACATTATGCTAAGTGAAGTAAGCCAGTCACAGACGGACAAACAGTGCATGACTCCTCTTATAGGAGGTAAAAATAGTTAAAGTCAGAGAGTCAGAGAAGAGAATGGTGGTTCCCAGGGCTGGGGGGAGGAGCAGTGAGGGGGTTGTTGTTCAATGGGTATAAAGTTACAGTTATATTAAATGAGTAAGTTCTAGAGATCATACAACATAGGGCCTATAGTAAGTAATATGGTATTGTGCACTTCCCCACTTTTGAAAAAGGTAGATCTCATGTTAAGTGTTCTTACCACCAAAAAAAAAAAAAAAAAAAAAAGCAAAGGGACACAGGACATCTTTTGGAAATGATGGATATATTTATTACCTTGATGGTGGGGCTAGTACCATGTGTGTATGCCTATGTCCAAATTCCTCAAAATGTGTACATTAAATATGTACAGGGTTTTTTTTTGTATATTAAGTATACCACAATAAAGCTGAGAAAAGTAAAACAGTGTGGTCAGAGAGGGGTGACTGAGAAGCTGACACTGGTTTGGTTCAGGAAGTCTCATTCAATCTTTGTAACACGTTTCTGAGACAATGTGGTACTATTACTTATTAAATAAAAGATTAAAGTAGGTGAATGTGGAGAAAGGTGCAAAGCCACAAATGGGTAAGGCAGTTTGCTCGTCAGGAAGCACGCTTATGTTGCCCTGTGAATCAGGGATGATGACATTGCTGGCCAGATACTTCACAGACAGACAGATGGACAGGGAGACAGTAAGGATGAAAACAGGCCCTGCCAGTCTTTGCTGGGGCTCAGAAGATAATGTACGTGCTGTTATCAGGGCTTAAAAAGAGAGTCAAACAATCTTGTGTTTATTTGTCTTGCTCACAGTTTAAAAAATTACGGAAGTACAAAGAAATTTGTGGGAAAGACAAGGAGTAACATATAATTGAAAGAAAAAATAAGGAAGCAGGCTTTGAAAAAGACAAGCACCAAGGCAGCAGCAGGGAATTAAATAGCCTTGGCTGGACGAATTTCAACTGCTTTCATGCTTTGTTTTATTCCTGTCAAAACTCAAATTCCAGGCAAGTAGCAAATATTTGGCTTCATTTGGGTCACTTGTGCACCTCGAGACCAGACAAGCATAGAGCATCCTGACCAGAGTCCCCCTAATGCTGGATACATAGGAGGACAGCCAGTTCCCCGAAGTGGGTGTTGCCCACAGAATAAGGAGGAATTCATGCTGGGCAAGCAAAGCCACAGCTGCCTATCGTAGGTTTATTGGCAGGGCTGTCTAGGTCCATCTACCACTTTCGTCCACGTGGCAGGCAGAATTCTAGATGGCCCCTGAGAATTCCACCCCCGCACATGCCCTGCCCAATCCTTTCCCTGTGAGTGTGGGCAGAAACTGTGAATATGGTGGGATATCACTCCTTTTGTGATAAAACTCTGGTACTCATCATTGACTTTGTGTTAGTCAAAAAGGACATTCCCCTGGGGACCCTGATCTAATCAGCTGGGTCCTTTAGAAGGTGGAAAAGTCAGGGGCGCTTGTTCCTGCTGACCTTGAAGATGGTGAAAGCTGTCACGAACAAGCTTTAGAGTTGTGAGGAACTAAATTTGGCGAACAACTGGAAGGAGCTGGGAGACGATTCTGAGCATCACATGACACTGCCGCCCTGTGGGGACCTGCACACCTGAACCACACAAACCGTGAGACGTTAAACTGGTGTTATTTTAAGCAGCTACATTTATGGTAATTAGCCTTTGGAAATGAACTTCACTACCTTTATATAATGTTTCTGACACAACTGTTAAAGTTAACAGTGTTCTCCAGGAATAGCAGCCGGAGGGAGGCCCCCAGAGAACCATGACTGAGGGGGCTTATCTAGAGCTTAAGGATGGAGATGCAGCACATGATGGGATTTGATATAGTCAAGCAACTACAAAGCTAGTTCTGGGAGAAGAGGGAACAGGGAGATGGAGATTTTTCCTGAAGGAGATTAACTAGTAGAGACCTTTCTTTCATATTTACCATTTTGAGTGAATTGAGTAGATAACTGTTCATTCTTAATATTTCAAAAGACCTGAGAACCGGTGCCCTGACACAGGTTAGAGATTTGACAAATTAGGTCTGAAGGCAGGTTAGAGGGAGTTCTGTTTCTTCTTCTTAAGGTACTAGAGGATGGCCAAGGTGGTGTCTGGGTCGGGTGTCCAAGATAAGGGTGTGCAGAGCAGGACTGGGAGGTGATTGTTACAAGCAACTACATTTTGTGAACACAGCAGGTAACCATGTGGTCCAAGAAATGAAAAGGAGCCTATTTGTGCATTTTTTAAACCTTAACATCTTTTCTTCTATTCCTGCCTGTTCGGTTAATATTACTATGTAAAAAACCACTCCACAGTTAATGACATAAAAGAAAAAACATTTTATTATGTTTTTGGATTCTGTGGGTCAGGAATTCAGGCAGGGTACACTGGGGATGGTTTGTGTCTGCTTTCTAAAGCTTGGGCCAAACTTTCTGGCATGCTGTAACAAGGGACCCTTTTCTCCCTTTTCTCCGTCTTCCAATAACACCTTCCTTAGCTCCCTTTGAGTTCTTACTGCAGCCTCCTCAAGGTTTTTAGACTTCTAACCTTCTCCTTCAGGGTCCCCTTCCACCCTTGCTCCAACACTTTGTCCTAACCAAGTGTGGCATGTTTTATGTATGTTATGTTATTTTGTTATGATAGTCATCTCATTTTCAAGTAGCAAAATCTGTTCCATTTCCTATTACTATTGCCATGTGATATACTGTTACTATTACTATGTAATTAGCTTTTCCTCCCACCCCTAGAAATCAGTGGTAGAAAAATAAAGAAAAAAGCCCCAAGTTACCTGAGGCAGGGGGAATGCAAAAGAGGGGAGATGATTGTGAGACAGGAAGCATGGATGTAGTCAGAGTAGGGTGAAGGCCTCCAGAAAAAGCAGGGCAGGATATTTACAGTCAGCAATATAACAATGGGCAAAGAAGTCCCTTTTGAAACTCTGTGTTAAGCATTATGCAAAGTCAAGGTCGCACTAATCCTCTAAGATCAAGATACCAGACTAAGAATATAGACATCTTCAGTAAGGTCAGTTAAAAGTCAAAAGGCCAGGAGCAACTTGGCCTAGAATGATTGAGTGGTTTTACAAATAGGGAAGGGTATCACAGCATAACCCATGACTTTACTGTAAACAACCCTAGGAAGCAGAGAACAACCCAGCTGACCTTGAGGGCAGGGCAGGTGGTACAAGTCCACACCCCTAAGCCTTTTTTTCATGTTCTGGAAAAATCCTCATTTGCCTATAAAAACCCCTAGACAATGCACCACCTGGGACTCTCTTGTCCCCCCTGGCGTGAGCCAGGAGCTCTGTCCTTCCAGCCTGTACCTTGCTCTCCTACCTTGCCTGTTTGCTAAGCTCATTTTTCGGCTTTGTGAACAAGAACCCCGGCATCAACTGGTCGGTGAGGATAAGGTGGTTGAACTGGAGGCATGGCAGCCGCCCAGCACCATGAGGTTATCCTCTCAGCACAGCTGGCTTTCGTGGGGCTTCCACTGCCAGGCATGGTGCCCTCAGTTCCAGAGCTGGTGAACTGTAGCACTCTTGCTGGAGCCTGTGATCAAGTACTGTTCTAGTCTAAAGATAGTGACATAAAATAAGAACTATTTTGTTATGCTCACAGGTTCTGTGGATCAAGATTTGGAAAGAGCAAATGGAGATGGCTTGTCTCCACTCTTGTGTCTGCTTGCAGTGTGAGCTGAGAAGACTCCAAGGCTGGAAATTAATCCATGGCTGGGAACTGGAAGTTTCTGAAGGCCCACTCACTTACATGTGTTGGCTGCTTGCTGGGACCTTATCTGGGACTGTTGGTCATGACGTTTATACATGGTCTTCCCAATGTACTGCTTGAGCTTCCTCAGAGCATGGTGGCTGGAATCCAAGAGTAAGTATTCTATCAGAGAACTGCAAAGAAGCTGCTTTGCTTTTTTGACCTTTCCTCAGAAGTCAGCTGGGGTCACTTCTGCTATCATTCCAAGACAGCCTAGATTCAATCGAAAGGGACATAGATACATCTCTAGATGGGATGAGTTATCGAAGTCACATCATACAAAGAGCAGATGATGTGGACAATATTGTTGACAACAATATTCAGAAAAATAATCTGCCACATTGTCACATAACAAAAGCAGTAAGATGACCTATTACAAATGTAAAACATTCTTTAGTTAATGCTGATATGCCAAATCTTTACCTTAAAAAGCAAATAGCATAGGTATCAGAGGGTTAGAGACTATATCTGTGGAGATAAAGACAACTCTGTAAACCTGTCATGAGATTCTTAGACTCAGAACTTGGGAGCCCCAAAGTCAACATCCATTTCTTCTTGAATAACTCTTCTGGAATTATCTTATTTCTCCTGAAGTATGTATTTCATAAATATTTTTGTTTATGTAAATTTTCTCAATTTGGTTTATCTGAAAATATTCTCACTACATTCTCATTCTTCAACGCCTGTTTGGCTGGGTAAACCATTCTAGGTTGATGTTCCTTCAGTACTTTGGAAATAATTGATCAGTAATTTGAAAACACTGTTTACCATCTTCTACCTTTAATTGTTACACTGAGGTATCTCCTTTCGGTCTAATTATTTCTTTGTAAGTATTCTGTCTCTGGTAGTTTTTAAGGAATTTTTGTCTTTGGTCTTCTGAAATTTGAGTGTAATTTGTTGTGGTTTGGATGCCTTTTACATATCCAATTTCAGATTCATGAGCTTCTTGAATATGTGAAATCCTGTTTTTAAACAATTCTGGATAATGTCTAAGTGATGTTTAATATTCCTACTTTGCTTTTTGTCAGTGTTAATTTTGTATTTAATGTTAATTTAGATATTTTATTTTTTCCAGCTCTACTAGATTATTTTTTGGTATTTTCTTATTTTTTGCTTATGTTTTCTACTCCCTCATTTGTTTTTTTAAAACATTTAAGATGGTGGTGAAACCTCTCATCCTCACCCCCATCCCTGTGTTTTGTCTGTGCAGGGAAAAAACATTTAAGAAACATTTATTTTATATTCTTCATCCAACGACTTCAAAATCTGAAGCCTATCAATCAAAGTCACTTATATTTTCCATTTATGCCTTATTAGTAATGGGCTACTTGGGTTCCCAGAATTCAGTTTTGCAAGTCTGTGTGTTTTTGCATATGCAAATTTCTCTGCTTGAAATGCTTGTCTCTTCTTTTGTGTCTCTCTCTTCCCTGTTTCTGTGCTCTCCCAAATCCTTTTATATGTTACCTTTTTACAGTCACAGTATTAATTGCTTACTCATTGCATTTGTTAGGCCGATATGCTAAGTACTTTACATGCCTTACATCAATTTTTCTCAAACAATTCTATGAAGTAGGTATTGTTACTTCCATTTCCCAGATAAGGAAAATGAAGTTAAGGACTGTTAAGTAATTTGCTAAGTATTAGGCATCTGGTAAGTAGCACATCCAAAAATTTATAAACTTAAGCTTGTGTTAGACTGAAGGTATTTTCTTGATTGCTGTAGGCACACATTCTTGGTCACTACATTTTCTTCTGAGGAGCTCCTTCCATCAGCCTCCCCGCCCTACCTCTGCAACTGGGTTCAGGAGAGAAGTCCTTCTGGTTCAGTGGTCTTAAATTTTAGGTGAATAAGACTCTTGGAGGGCTTGTCAAAACATTGTTGGTTTCCAAACCCAGATTCTGATTTAGTATATCTGTGGTGAGATGTAACAATTCAAATTTCTAGTAAGAGCGCAGTTCTTGCCAAAGCTGCTGGTCTGGGACCGTAGTTTGAGAACTATTGCTTTACTCTTTTCAATCTCTGCTTCCCAAGATAGGTTTAAAGGTGGTCAGTAGTTAAAGGACTCAGGTTAATAGTTACAAGGAAACATTAAAGGGATTACATAATGTTACTTGGACTTGGTCTTAGATGCTAGATGGTAAAGAAAAAGTACTCAGACTTTCATTGTCTCCGGAGCAAGGATGGCCCTACCTCCCAAAATGAACACTAGTTTCCCCTACGGTATGGCGGGGGGTGGGGAGGGGCTGCAATGATTAATAAAATTAAGCTCTTAAGTGACACTTCAATAAATGGTGGCTACTTTAATTTCCTAACATCACATCGCTAGTCGTCCAAAAGGCGGATCTGATACAATCACACCCTGCAGGCTCACTACGGGGCGGGGTGAGGAGACACAGTCAGTGCCGCCGGCGTAGCTCAGAACGAGGCTCCAGGTGGAGTCCACACGGAACCTTTGCGGCCAGGTGAAAAGCTCCAAAGCAGTGGGCGTATGCTTCCGGCTACTCGGTCACGCGTCCACCCAATAGGGAAGCTTATCGTCAACCCCGCTTCCTCACCCTGGCAACGGGCGGGTGACTACTTCCGGTGCTGTGAGGGCTCGGGCTGACGCGGGTGAGTGTCCTTCTTTCTCACGCTGTCCGCGCCGCTGCCGCCGCCGCGCCTGTGTCTGTCCGGGCCCCGCTCGCACGCTGGGACGTTCTCCCCGGGGCCGGGGCGGGCCACCGGCTAGATGCCCCTTGCCCGGGGGCGGTGCCGAAGGACGGGACCGGGATGTCCCTCTTCCCCTCGGTCGCGCGTGGGGCCCGCGCCGGCTCCCTTCCCAGCCCTCGTTCCAGTTTGGCGGCCTCGTTCCTTTTCTGGGGAAGGGACTGCCTGTGTGTGGGGAGTCTTCGCTGTCCACCCACTTCGCAGTTGCGGGCTGGGGGGGTCTCTGCGAGCCTGAGGCTCACAGAGACCCGAGGTTGTGCGCCCTAGTCTTGCGTGGCCGACGGTGGCCAAAGCATCCCTTAGTGTCACAGAGGCATTGGGTAGTCACCGCAGGACGTTAGCATTTATTTACTGCTCACGCGGTGGCGGCGGAGGAGGAAAAGACGAAGAAGAAGAAGGAGAAGGAGCAGCGGGAGAGGCGGGTGGAAAACAGTAGCTGGAGGCGCCCTGGGAAATAAGAGGCATCATGTTTCCGGAAGGAGGGAATTCAGCTAGTCTGGTCTCTGTAGGGGAGGGGAATGAAAAATATTTTGAGGACCATGTGACTAAGATCGTTGAATACTAAGCTAAGGAATTTTTATACACGGGAATTTAATGATTTCCTTTTTTTGTTTATGTTAAAGTTTTTCCCATTATAAAAGGAGTGCATGCCCATTAAAGACAATCTGGAAAAATGCAGAAATCTTAAAAGAGATCATAGTTCCGTCAACCCAACAGTTTGGTCTCTTTCTAATTTTTATAGCATTTTCGTCACTTATAGCGTATGTCTGACGTAACTTAAAAGCATTATTTTTGTTCATTGCATTCATTGCATGGACAGATTTTGGGGGGGACAATGCTCATACTATAAAATCCACCGTTTTAAAGTTTTAGTGGTTTTTAGTATGTTCATAAAGCTGTACACCCACCAATGCCCGGAACATCATAATCACTTCCAAAAGAATCTGAATCCATTACAGTCACTCCCCATTGGATCTCCTTTTCCTTTGATGCCCTAGACCTTAGCAGCCACTAATTTAGTTTTTGTGTATGTGGGTTTTACTCTTCTGGACATTTCCTGTAAATGGAATTATGTAGTATGTGGCCTCTTCTGGCCTGACGATTGAGTAAATTTACATTCGTCTTGGTCTCAGAGATGGCTGACTTAAATCTTCTGTTTTTGGTAGATAGTACCCAGTAAAAAAATATCAAATACAATTGTGAATTATGTAATATGTGGCCTTTTGTGTCTGCCTTCTTTCACTCAGCATAATGTTTTCAAAGGTCATTCATGTTGTATCATCTGTCAGTACTTCATTCCTTTTTATGTCTGACCATTATATGGATATGCTCCATTTTGTTTATCCATTATCAGTTGATGGACATTTTTTATTGTTTTCACTTTTTGACTATTATGAATCATTCTGCTGTAAGTACAAGTTTTTGTGTGGACATGTATTTTCAGTTCTCTAGGGTGTAAATCTAGGAATGGAATGGATCACATAGTAACTCTTTTTGATGAGCTGCCAGATCAGGTGTATTCCAAAGTAACTTGCACTAGCAGGATATGAGGGTTCAGAATGCTTCATATCCTTGCTAATACTTGTTATCTATCTTTTTGGTTATAGCCATGCTGTTGGTTGTGAAATGGTATCTATTGTGGTTTGATTTGCATTTTATTTGCATATCCCTGATGACCGATAATGTTGAGCATCTTTTTCTGTGCTTATTGGCCCTTTGTGTATCTTTGGAGAAATGTCAATTCAATTCCTTTGTTCATTTTAAAACTGAATAAAAAAATTTTTTTTTAAGTTCTGTGAATTTTTTATATGGTCTGAATCAAGTTCCTTAACATAATATGATTTGAAGTATTTTTTCCATTTTCTCCCATTTTGTAGGATTTCATTTTACTTTCTTGAATGGTGTCCTTTGAAGTACAAAAGTTTAAACTTTTGGTAAAGTCCAGTTTAATCTATGTTTTGTTTAGTTGCTTGCGGTTTTGGTGTCATATTTAGATAAGGCATTGCCAAATCTATTGCCAGGTTCAGGATCATGAAGATTTATTTGCCTGTTTTTTTCCTAATATTTTATAGTTTTGGCTCTTACATTTAGGTCTTGATCTGTGTAGTGTGTGTATATATGCTATTCTGTATATGTGTGAGATAGGAGTCTAAGTTCATTGTTTTGCATGTGGCTGACCAGTTTTCCCTGCACCATTTGTTGAAAAGATTGTCCTTTACTCATTGAATGGCCTTAGCACCCTTGTTAAAAACAATTGACAATAAATATAGATTATTGTTTTCTTAATCATTTTTCTATGTTGGACATTTAGGGTGCTCACAGATTTTTGTTTTTCTAAGTCATCCTGTGTTAAACATAGCATAAAAGCATAAAACCTTTTCTGTATTTAAAGTTATTTTGGTAGAAAGTGTTCTCAGAAGTGGAATTACTAGGTCAGATGAAATAAGTATGTTTTGGAACTCAGTGAGTCATTAAACCTTCAGTCATAATGTTCAGAGCAACAAAATGCTTTATTCATCAATTTGCTGTAGCTTAAGGGCTGGAATTCTGTAAAAGTCTTTTGCTGTAAGATGGATGGATTCCATGACTTCCTCCTTCAACTGCTCTAAAAGACTAAGTAAATCTAGAGTGAAAAACTTCAACACCAGGGGCAAACAGGACATGTGGTCACTTTCTAAGTAGTTTAAACAAAAAAAAATATTGTCATTATGTGCAGTAGGAAAATAAAACATTCTTTCTGAGAAAGAGGGTCAAGATTTAGACCTTAAATCAGTGCCATGAAAGTCCCTTGAGCAAAAACAATCTTTTATTCTGAGTTTCTCTTCTGGCCTGATGATTGAGTTAATTTACATTCGTCTTGGTCTCAGAGATGGCTGACTTAAATCTTCTCTTTTTGGTAGATAGTACCCAGTAAAAAAATATCAAATACAGGAGGTTATTAAGAGAAAATCAAGTTCCCTTTCATCCTAGCCCCACAGTCTCCCAGTTCTCCTTAGAGGTTATCCATGATACTGTTACTTACTTGTGTCTATATAGACTAGTTCATACATAGAGTATTACTGGAATGATACATAAAATTATAACTTGTGAGACTCTTGATACTTACACATTTCTTTTCCAATGGTTACATCAGTTTATGGTGGCAGAACAGCGCCATTTAGATTTCATTTTTGTTTATATTTCTTTGGACATTCTTTCTTTGGATATTCAGCT
Source organism: Smutsia gigantea (assembly GCA_032199065.1). Lineage (NCBI taxonomy): Eukaryota > Metazoa > Chordata > Mammalia > Pholidota > Manidae > Smutsia > Smutsia gigantea. Next base: position 25,648 of record JAVSCE010008374.1, on the reverse strand, counting down.
TATATTTCCTCTTTTTTATATTGCCTGCTCATGTCTTTTGGCGTGTTGTTAGTCTTGATTGGAGTTGTCTTTTATGAGATTTATTTTGGCAACCTGTTGTGGATGGTTTATGATAGCCTGGATGTGGGGTGAAAGTTAAAATGCTTTTGTAGCATTTATGCTAAGGTATGTGAGCTGAACAAGGGTCAAGGCAGTAGGAAAAAGGAAGTTAAATGTTTGAGGGAGAGATCTGTAGGATTTGGAAACTGGGTGCAATGCAAGATGACTTCAAGGTAAATTAGAAAAGGATTGTGCTATTGAGAAAAAAAGGAGATATGTGGAAAAAACTAGATTTCTGGGGAAAGATGAGGTTGTTGTGGGTAGGCTAAGAATGAGGAAGATCCAGATTGAGCTATTCAGGACACTTAGTGGCTAGAACTTAAGAGAGAAAATAGAGAGTTTAGTGGCAGTAGATGAAATTGCTGAAGGAGACATTTGAGAATAGGCCATGGACAGGCTATCTGGGAGTCACATAGAGGGCCAATGATGTGGTAGGTCAGTAGATTGGCATGCTTGCCAAGAAGAGCAGTGGATCTAAACAATCAAAGGTTGCAAGCAGAAGATTAAGAAAAGGCCATTAAGTTTGGTAACTTGAAAAAGATATATTTTATGGGGAAGGATAGAGTTTATGGGCAGTAGGAAATCTGTTTTCCAAACAGCTTTATTAAGATATAATTCACCATATAATTTATCCACTTGAAATATACAATTCAGTGGTATTTATTATATTCAGAATTGTGCAGTTATCACTACAATCAATTTTAGAACATTTTTGTTGCCCTCAAAATAAACCCTGCCCCCATTAGCAAGCAGTCACTCTCCAATTCTCCTAATCCCCCCAGCCCTAGGCAACTACTAATCAGCTTTTGTCTCTTCTGATTTGCCTACTCTGGATATTTCATATAAGTGGAAAAACGGTATTTGGCCTTGTGCGTCTGACTCATTGTTTTCAGAGTTCATGCATTCCTTTTTATGGCTAAGTAATGTTCCATTGTATGGAACCCCATTTTGTTTAACTGTCATCAGTTAATGGACATTTGAATTGTTTCTACTTTTTGGCTATTATGAATAATTCTGCTATAAAAATCTGTGTACAAGTTTTTGTGTGGACCTGTTTTCAGTTCTCATGAGTATATACCTAGGAGTGGAATTGCTGGGTCATGCTAATTTTATGTTTAACTTTTTAAGCAACTGTTGCAGTGGATGGACAAGTTGCCAATGTTTTTTTAGAAATAATAAAATGAAATTTAATATCATCAGCGGTAGGAAACTGCAAAATGTCCATATTCATAGAAATAAAGGCTTAATAAAATGACTTATAAAATTGTTTTTTCTGTTCTGTAAAACTGTAACATGCTTATCCATCTCCTTTCATTGTAAACTTTTTGTGTTGAGTATTACCTCAAAGCTTAGCTGAAGTGTACACATTTTTTTGTGACTCGATGTATTGCTGTAAGTATGCTTTATCAGTTTCAAATAAAAGTTTGTAGTCATTGCTACAAATGTGATAAAAATATCACAGGGATATTTGATGTGAATCTATGATCATGATTTATTTTTTACTCCTCTGTCTTAATTGTAGAGAACAAATACTATGATGATTTTTTTTTTTTTGTAATTTGGATTACCTGAAGTTTGTGCAGGATGGAAGTTCAAGATCCAGAAAAACAAAAACAGAAAAGACCTCTCAGTATTGTTGATTGGCTATGTTTTTGTCTTTTCCTTCCCTAGTTGGGCTGAGTGTTAAGAATCTTCAGCACATGGCATTTCCCCTCATGCTGAAGTTTTTTTTTTTTTTTTTACTGAGGATAATATTTATTACTGTTTAAAACCACTACATTTAAAAAATATAATTGTTTTATTTTATTTTGCTATTATTAATATACAATTACACAAGCAACATTATGGTCACTAGACTCCCCCTATTATCAAGTCCCCACCACACACCCCCATTGCAGTCACTGTCCATCAGCGCAGAAGGATGCTGTAGAATCACTACTTGTCTCCTCTGTGTTATACTGCCTTCCCTGTATCCCCCTACCGCATCCCTACTCCCGCTACATTATGTGTGCAAATTGTAATAGCCTTTTATCCCCCTTATCCCTCCCTTCCCACCCATCTTCCCCAATCCCTTTCCCTTTGGTAACTGTCCATTCTTGGGTTCTGTGAATCTGCTGCTGTTTTCTTCCTTCAGTTTTTTCTTTGTTCTTATACTCCACATATGAGTGAAATCATTTGATACTTGTCTTTTTTGGCTTGGCTTATTTCACTGAGCATAATACCCTCTAGCTCCATCCATGTTGTTGCAAATGGTAGGATTTGTTTTCTTCTTATGGCTGAATAATATTCCATTGTGTATATGTACCACATCTTCTTTATTCATCTACTGATGGACACTTAGGTTGCTTCCATTTCTTGGCTATTGTAAATAGTGCTGCGATAAACATAGGGGTGCATATATCTTTTTCAAACTGGGCTGCTGCATTCTTAGGGTGAATTCCGAGGAGTGGGATTCCTGGGTCAAATGGTATTTCTATTTTGAGTTTTTTGAGGAAACTCCATACTGCTTTCCACAATGGTTGTACTAATTTACATTCCCACCAGCAGTATAGGAGGTTCCCCTTTTTCCACATCCTTGCCAACATTTGTTGTGTTTGTTTTTTGGATGGTGGCCATCCTTGCTGGTGTGAGGTGATATCTCATTGTGGTTTTAATTTGCATTTCTCTAATGATTAGGGATGTGGAGCATCTTTTCATGTGCCTGTTGGCCATCTGAATTTCTTCTTTGGAGAAGTGTCTAGCTCCTCTGCCCATTTTTTAATTGGCTTATTTGCTTTTTGTTTGTTGAGGTGCATGAGCTCTTTATATAATTTGGATGTCAACCCTTATCAGATATGTCATTTATGAATATATTCTCCCATATTGTAGGATATCTTTTTGTTCTACTGATGGTATCCCTTGCTGTACAGAAGATTTTTAGTTTCAAGTCCCATTCATTCATTTTTTCTTTTGTTTCTCTTGCCTGGGGAGACATGTTCATGAAGAAGTTGCTCATGTTTATGTCCAAGAGATTTTTGCCTATGTTTTTTTCTAAGAGTTTTATGGTTTCATGACTTACATTCAGGTCTTTGATTCATTTTGAGTTTACTTTTGTGTATGGGGTTAGACAGTAATCCAGTTTCATTCTCTTACATGTAGCTGTCCAGTTTTAGCAACACCAGCTGTTGAAGAGGCTGTCATTTCCCCATTGTATATCCATGGCTCCTTTATCGTATATTAATTGATCATGTATGCTTGGGTTTATATCTGGGCTCTCTATTCTGTTCCACTGGTCTATGGGTCTGTCATGCTGAAGTTTTTAAGTGGGATCTCATAGGCCTGCCCTATTTTGGAACTTGGACTTAGCCAGTTACTTCATGTTCCCATAAACGAACAAATGAATAAAAAAATTTTTTTATAAGTAATATATTCAGGTTAAAAATGGAAAAGTGCAAAATGGTTAACAGTAGAATTTCTATCCCACCTTTGTCTGTCAGTCATCCAAATCTACTTGTGACCATTAATATACTGTTTTTTAATGGCATAGTCTTCTAGATTTGTATTTTGCATATATATATATATTTAGCTGTATTATTTTTTTCCCTTCCCTCAAAATATAATACTGTATAGATCTGTACCATGCCCTTTTTACTTACCAAAAATATCTTCAAGATTGGTTATTCCATATTTGTATATCAAGAATATCCTCATTTTTCCAATGGCTGCTTTTAAAAAAAATCAGTTCCATCAAGACATATTGTTAGCTCATATCTTTGCTATTATAGACAGTCCCTCAGTGTGCATTTATTTTGCCAAACTGATCTTTTGAATCAACATACTGTGCCACTAGCAATATGTGAGAGCTCCTTTTTCTGTGTACCTTCAAAACATGATGCTACCTTACTTTTCTGATGTTTGCCAATCCAAATTAAAAATGGTATTTGAGTATAATTTTATTTTGTACCTTTCTATTGATTACTGGCTCAGAGGGTTAGCATGTTTTGATCTGTTTAAACTATTATATAATTTTTCTGTAAACTAGGATTGCCCATTTGCCTTTCATTGTCTTTTTTTTTTGTCATTTGTTGTAACTTTTTATTTATTAGGTAGGTCAGACCTCTAATGGGTTCTGAGTTAAACAAAAAAATGTTGGAACAGAAGTTGCTTCATTTCTAATTGAATCAAAAACATTCCAGTAACCATTGGGAGTTGGAGGCTAGTTTTACATTGGATAGCCTGTCTTCTTGAGTTCCTTTTCCAGTCCAGCAGAGCTTTGGGGCCAGCATTTTTGGAGGAGTTTATTGAGATGACATGGTTTGCTAAATAAATTAATTTCAGAGAGTCTCAATTTCAGGGATAGTAGATTGATCAAGAAATGGCATATTAATTCATCTTCCACATTTTGTTTTTTTCAGACAAGCTTGAAAAGCAGTGTGTTTGGATCTCTCATATACAATAAAATGCCTATTATATCAAATGTTATTCATTGTAAAGCATAGATGTTCTGATTTTTTATTTTGGGGGAAAAGGCATCTGATGACAGTGAGTCAGAGTAGCCTAACATTTAATAACCCACACTGGTTGGATGTGTTTTCATTTTAACTGAATCTCTTAATATTCCAAATTTGAGTTTTCACTCATCCTGTATTTGTGGGAATAGTGGGCCCAAGCGCATTTCTTGGCTGGGTCATATAACAGCCTGGATAGGTAGGCAGATGAGCCAGTAATCATTTGACTTCTTCTTTGTCAATGGAAACATGAATAAATAGTCATCTATCTCAGAGAAGTAACTAAAGTCAAATAAAGATAAAGGAGGCAGCTCGTTGTCAAGTCATTGGAAGAAAATTCATCTTTGGGAAGACAGCCATTACCACAAAACAAAACAAAAACAGCCATTTTAATTCACTTGTATTTAATCAACATCAGCACTCTTTTGTAATCAGTTTTTTCTACATTCATAAATATATGTAAACATTTTAATGCAGTAGTATATATATATGTATATGTTTTTTGATTTAAAGCTATTTGTCTTTTAAATGAAATGTTATATAATAAAAATTAAATGGACTCTTTTTAACCAGGAATTAAAGAAAGTTAGAATACTGTGTTTTGTAGTGCTTCTCAGACTATGTCCGGTAAAAGATGATGTTTAAAATTTTTCAATCCATTGTTGACTATTTCTTTTGTAAAATGCAACCCTCCCCACTCAAAACCTCAAACAAAATTAAAACATTGTGAATGAAAGATAAAAGTAAAAGGTTAAATTTTTTATATATAATTTATTTTGGTATCATAAATCTACAATTACATGTGCAATATTATGGTTATTAAACTACCCCTTCATCAGGTTCCCCCCCCCCCCATTACAGTCACTGTCCATCAGCATAGCGAGATGCTATAGAATCACTACTGGTCTTCTCTGAGTTGCACAGTCCCCCCTGTGCCCCCCCAAAATTATGTCTGCTAATCGTAATGGCCCTTTTTCCCTCTTATCCCTCCCTTTCCCACCCATCTTCCCCAGTCCCTTTCCCTTTGGTAACTATTAGTCCGTTCTTGGGTTGTGTGAGTCTGCTGCTGTTTGTTCCTTCAGTTTTTTTTCTTTGTTCTTATACTCCACATATGAGTGAAATCATTTGATACTTGTCTTTTTCGGCTTGGCTTATTTCACTGAGCATAATACCCTCTAGCTCCATCCATGTTGTTGCAAATGGTAGGATTTGTTTTCTTCTTATGGCTGAATATTCCATTGTGTATATGTACCACCTCTTCTTTATCCATTCATCTACTGATGGACACTTAGATTGCTTCCATTTCTTGGCTATTGTAAATAGTGCTGCGATAAACATAGGGGTGCATATGTCTTTTTCAAACTGGGCTGCTGCAGTCTTAGGGTAAATTCCTAGGAGTGGAATTCCTGGGTCAAATGGTATTTCTATTTTGAGTTTTTTGAGGAACCTCCATACTGCTTTCCACAATGGTTGAACTAATTTGCATTCCACCAGCAGTGTAGGAGGGTTCCCTTTTCTCCACATCCTCGCCAACATTTGTTGTTGTTTGTGTTTTGGATGTTGGCCATCCTCACTGGTGTGAGGTGATATCTCATTGTGGTTTTAACCTGCATTTCTCTGATGATTAGCGATGTGGAGCATCTTTTCATGTGCCTGTTGGCCATCTGAATTTCTTCTTTAGAGAAGTGTCTATTCATGTCCTCTGCCCATTTCTTAATTGGATTATTTGCTTTTGTTTGTTAAGGTGCATGAGTTCTTTATATATTTTGGATGTCAACCCTTTATCAGATACGTTTTTTATGAATATATTCTCCCATACTGTAGGATGTCTTTTTGTTCTACTGATGGTGTCCTTTGCTGTACAGAAGCTTTTCAGCTTGATATGGTCCTACTTGTTCATTTTTGCTTTTGTTTCCCTTGCCCGGGGAGATGTGTTCATGAAGAAGTCGCTCATGTTTATGTCCAAGAGATTTCTGCCTATATTTTTTTCTAAGATTTTTATGGTTTCATGACTTACATTCAGGTCTTTGATTCACATTGAGTTTACCTTTGTGTATGGGGTTAGACAGTAATCCAGTTTCATTCTCTTACATGTAGCTGTCCAGTTTTTCCAACACCAGCTGCTGAAGAGGCTGTCATCTCCCCATTGTATATCCAAGGCTCCTTTATCAAATATTAATTGACCATATATGTTTGGGTTAATGTTTCGATTTTCTATTCTGTTCCACTGGTCTGTGGGTCTGTTTTTGTGCCAATACCAAATTGTCTTGATTACTGTGGCTTTGTAGTAGAGTTGAAGTCAGGGAGCGTAATTCCCCCTGTTTTATTTCTCCTTCTCAGGATTGCTTTGGCTATTTGGGGTCTTTTGTGGTTCCATATGAATTTTAGAATTATTTGTTCCAGTCATTGAAGAAAGCTGTTGGTAGTTTGATAGGGATTGCATTGAATCTGTAGATTGCCTTAGGTAGTATAGCCATTTTAACAATATTTATTCTTCCTAGCCAAGAGCATGGGATGCATTTCCATTTGTTAGTGTCCTCATTAATTTCTCTTAGGAGGGTCTTGTAGTTTTCGGAGTACTGGTCTTTTACTTCCTTCGTTAGGTTTATTCCTAGGAATTTTATTCTTTTTGATGCGATTGTGAATGGAATTGTTTTTCTGATTTCTCTTTCTGTTAGTTCATCGTTAGTGTATAGGAAAACAACAGATTTCTGTGTGTTAATTTTGTATCCTGCAACTTTGCTGAATTCAGATATTAGTTCTAGTAGTTTTAAAGTGGAGTCTTTAGGGTTTTTTATGTACAGTATCATATCATCTGCAAATAGTGACTATTTGACTTCTTCGTTACCAATCTGGATGCCTTGTATGTCTTTGTTTTGTCTGATTGCTGTGGCTAGGACCTCCCGTACTATGCTGAATAACAGTGGAGAGAGTGGGCATCCCTGTCTTGTTCCCAATCTTAGATGGAAAGCTTTCACCTTCTCGCCGTTAAGTATGATGTTAGCTGTGGGTTTGTCATACATGGCCTTTATTATGTTGAGGTACTTGCCCTCTATACCCATTTTGTTGAGAGTGTTAATCATGAATGGATGCTGAATTTTGTCAAATGCTTTTTCAGCATCTATGGAGATGATCATGTGGTTTTTATTCTTTTTGTTGATGTGGTGGATGATGTTGATGGATTTTCGAATGTTGTACCATCCTTGCATCCCTGGGATGAATCCCACTTGATCATGATGTATGATCCTCTTGATGTATTTTTGAATTCGGTTTGCTAATATTTTGTTGAGTATTTTTGCATCTACGTTCATCAGGGATATTGGTCTGTAATTTTCTTTTTTGGTGAGGTCTTTGCCCGGTTTTGGTATTAGAGTGATGCTGGCTTCATAGAATGAGTTTGGAAGTATTCCCTCCTCTTCCATTTTTTGGAAACTTTAAGGAGAATGGGTGTTATTTCTTCTCTATATGTCTGGTAGAATTCAGAGGTGAATCCATCAGGTCCGGGGGTTTTGTTCTTGGGTAGTTTTTTGATTACCGATTAAATTTCGTTGCTGGTGATTGGTCTGTTTAGTTTTTCTGTTTCTTGCTTGGTCAGTCTTGGGAGGTTGTATTTTCTAAGAAGTTTTCTGTTTCTTCTAGGTTTTCCAGCTTGTTAGCATATCGATTCTCATAATATTCTCTTATAATTCTTTGTATTTCTGTGGGGTCCATTGTTATTTTTCCTTTCTCATTCCTGATTCTTTTTATTTGTGTAGATTCTCTTTTTCTCTTAATGAGTCTGGCTAGGGGTTTATCTGTTTTGTTTATTATTTCAAAGAACCAGCTCTTGGTTTCATTGATTTTTTTCTATTGTTTTATTCTTCTGAATTTTATTTATTTCTTCTCTGATCTTTATTATGTCCCTCCTTCTGGTGACTTTGGGCCTCATTTGTTCTTCTTTTTCCAACTTCAGTAATTGTCTTTAGACTATTCATTTGGGAATGTTCTTCCTTCTTTAAATAGGCCTGGATTGCAATATACTTTCCTCTTAGAACTGCCTTTGCTGCGTCCCACAGAAGTTGTGGCTTTGTGTTTTTGTTTTTGTCATTAGTCTCCATATATTCTTTGATTTGTGTTTTGATTTGGTCGTTAACCCATTGATTAATTAGGAGAATGTTGTTAAGTCTCCATGTATTTGTGAGCCTTTTTGATTTCTTTCTAAAATTTATTTCTAGTTTTATACCTTTGTGATCTGAGAAGTTGGTTGGTAGGATTTCAATATTTTTGAATTTACTGAGGTTCTTTTTGTGGCCTAGTATGTGGTCTGTTCTGGAAAATGTTTCATGTGCACTTGAGAAGAATGTGTATCCTTTTGCTTTTGGGTGCAGAGTTCTGTAGATGTCTTTTAGGTCCATCCTTTCTAGTGTGTTGTTCAGTGCCTCTGAGTCTTTACTTATTCTCTGTCTTGTTGATCTGTCGTTTGGAGTGAGTGGTGTGTTGAAGTCTCCTAAAATAAATGCATTGCTGTCTATTTCCTCCTTTAATTCTGTTAGTATTTGTTTCACATATGCTGGCGCTCCTGTGTTGGGTGCATATATATTTATAATGGTTATATCTTCTTGTTGGACTGACCCCTTTATCATTATGTAATGTCCTTCTTTATCTCTTGCTACTTTCTTCATTTTGAAGTCTATTTTGTCTGATACAAGTACTGTAACACCTGCTTTTTTCTCCTTGTTGTTTGCATGAAATATCTTTTTCCATCCTTCACTTTTAGTCTGTGTATATCTTTGGGTTTGAGGTGAGTCTCTTGTAAGCAGCATATAGATGGGTCTTGCTTTTTTATCCATTCTTTTACTCTGTGTCTTTTTATTGGTGCATTCATTCCATTTACATTTGGGGTGATTATTGATAGATATGTACTTATTGCCCTTGCTGACTTTAGATTTGTGGTTACCAAAGGTTCAAGGGTTGCTTCTTTACTATTTAACAATCTAACTTAACTTTCTTGTAAGTTATTGTAAACACCATCTGATGTTTCTTTATTTCTCTCCCTTCTTATTCTTCCTCCTCCATTCTTTATATACTAGGTGTTTTATTCTTTGCCTTTAGTTAGTGTTTGGATGGTCTGCTTTCTTTGCTATGATTTTATTTTCTCTGGTGACATCCTTTTAGCCTTAGGGGTGCTTCCCTCTAGGTTTAAGATATCCTGTAGTTGTGGTTTATGAGAGGCATAGTCTCTCAACTTTCGTTTGTCTGGAAATTGTTTAATCCCTCTGTCATATTTAAATGATAATCGTGCTGGATACAATATTCTTGGTTCGAGGCTCTTGTCCTTCATTATGTTAAATGTATATCATGCCATTCTCTTCTGGCCTGTAAGGTTTCTGTTGAGAAGTCTGATGATAGTCTGATGGGTTTTCCTTTGTAGGTGATCTTTTTTCTCTCTCTAGCTGCCTTTTATACTCTGTCTTTATCTTTGATCTTTGCCATCTTAATTATTATGTGTCTTGGTGTTGTCTTCCTTGGGTCCCTTGTGTTGGGAGATCTATGAGCTTCGGTGGACTGCGAGACTACCTCCTTCCCCAGCGAGGGAAAGTTTTCAGCAATTATTTCTTCAAAGACACTTTGTATCCCTTTTTCTCTCTCTTCTCCCTCTGGTACTCGTATAATGTGAATATTGTTCTGTTTGGATTGGTCACACAGTTCTCTTAATATTCTTTCATTCCTAGAAATCCTTTTATCTCTCTCTGCCTCAGATTCTCTGTATTCCCGTTCTCTGATTTCTATTCCATTAACAGTCTCTTGCATCTCATCCAGTCTGTTGTTAAGCCTGTCGATTGCTTGTCTTATTTCTGCATTGTCTTTCCTCACTTCCCTCACTTTCTCCCTCAGCTCTTGCACAATTCTGTGTGGATCCATCAGCATGGTTATGACTTTTATTCTGAATTCTTTTTCAGGAAGACTGTGCATCTCCATCCCTTCAGGCTCCCTCTCTGGGGTTGTCTGGTTGATTTTAGTCTGGACCATATTCCTCTGTCTTTTAATCGCTATAGAAGTGGTCGCTGGTAGTTGCCACATATGTCAGCTGGGCTCTTTAAGATTTTAAAAAGAGAGAAAAAGAAAAGAACGAAAAGAGAAGAAAAAAGAAAAAACAAAAGAAAACAAAAAACAAAAAACAAAGGAAAAAATAAAAATAATAAACGCCCACCAGGAGTAGATTCTGTGGGGATGCTGTAGGTGTGCTCTTGCCCCACTATTCCACAGCCATGGCCATGCAGCTCCGCAGGGCCCTTTATAGCTCTGGCCGAGGTGGGAACGAATGGGAGGCCTGTTGATCTCTTTGGGAAGTCGATGTGCGGCCACCCTTTCCCAGTCAACAGCTAAGGCGTACGAAACTCCCCAGGACTCCCAGCCTGCTGGGCTGAGTGTGCCGGGGCAATCCGGCTCCTCCGCTGGGCTCCTGTGTCTTTAGACCGCTGAAGAAAGCGCGCGCCTTTCTTTTTTTTTTCTTTCCTTCCCGGGAGCTGGCTACAAGCACTCTGGCACATTCCCTGCTCAGTTCCTGCCCCTCTGTCTCTCCAATCTCCGCTACACTGCGCTATGTGTGTCAGCGCTCCCTGCGCAGATCACCGGGGCTGGTTATTTCGCGGGGGGTACTTCCACTCCGTCGGTGCGCTGGGGTGGGTGAGTGCCTGGGTCCCGCTGGTTCGCGGCTCCATATCTTACCCGCCTCTTTTGGTGCTGAGTCCTCTCGGGTGTAGCTGCACACTGTGCACTTTCCTGTGTATTCTCGTCTCTCTTTTAGGAATAGTTGTATTTGCTCTATTTTCATAGATAAATATAGTGTTGGGAGGAGATTTCTGCTGCCCTGCTCATGCCGCCATCTTCCCGGAAGTCAAAAGGTTAAATTTTTATAATATTTAGCAGATAAAATTGTTTCAAATATATAATTATAAACAAAACAGGAATAGAAAAGAATTATGAAAACTATGCATTTTTTATTAAAACATGCATATAAAGCAATTAATACATTAATGAAATAATAAGCTCTTACAGACTCGTAACAAATGCTGAGTAACACTGCTTTTTTGGCCTAGATAGCAAAGTTGCTCTTTATGTTACTATTTATGTTTTATATTGGAAAAGGAAAACTTATGACCCCAGACATTTCTCAGTTTAGAATAAAGTAGAGTTTTATCTAACAGTGTGAAACTAGGTGTTTAGTTTCAATTGCGTGACTCTTAGATTTTCTTTAAATCTCTGTGTGTTGATTTTTAAATGATCTATATTTCCCTAATCTGAAATGTATTCTGCCGTCATCATTACTAAGCCAAGATTGTTAGAAGCTTATGAGCTTATGAGAAAAATTAGAAACCTTGTTGCATAGATTTGCTTGTATTTTGTTTTATTAAACATTATATCTTATTTATCTGCTGAGAATTCCAGAAATAATGGTTTTCATGAATTTTAACAACTGTTTGCACAAGTGTTATTTTAATTTCTTGGTTTTGTCATATAATTTGTTAGCATTTTTGTTTTACAGCTGAACTGTGAGGGATTAAACTGTTTTTCTTAAGAGTTTCTTCAACGACAGGTGTGAATCTATATGTTGCTTCATTTCTTTAAGTAAGCAGCAATCTATAGTTCTTATATGTTCTCATGAGAAACAAAAAATTGTAATCATGTGAGATGATGGATGTGTTAAGTAATCTTATTGTGGTGAACATTTTACGGTATATGTATGTACCAAATTGTTATGTTTTACATCTTAAATTTACACAATATTATATGTCAATTATATTTCAGTAATGCAGGGGAAAAAGTAAGAAGCAGTCAAGGCTACAAATCAAGGCTCATTGATGATACCAGCATTACCTTTGATTCTAGAATGTCCTGGAGATTATTAGTATTTGGCTTGGAGGGTTCAGAAAGTGATATTTAAGTTATATTGAGGTTTTCTTCAGTGTAGCTAAAATGAAAGATAAAATATCGTTGGACTCAGTATAGTCTTTTTACAACAGTTCTTGTGTTTATATTACTTAAAGCAGGTACTGCCAGTGGACAATGAGATTTAAATTCTAACCTTTTAATATTCTTTGTATTATCCAGTTGAGTAATTTCAGAATTAGGTTGTTTTGACTGTTATCTTTGCATGAATTTGTACAAGTTATGTGTGTATTAGTGGAAAGAGATGTATATTATCTTTGTCTGTTTTCCTTTAGGGTAGCTTCTCTGCAGCAATTACCTTTGGATAGAATTATGCACTTTTACCCATAGAAGATGGTAATCTTGGAGAATGACAATGGAGAAGGGGATGAGTTCTGGAGAAGGGCAGCCGTCCATATCATCTCAGGTTTCAGCTGTTAAAATAACAGTCAAAGAGTTGGAAACAAAGCAGTCCCATAAAGAGAACGGAGGGGGCTTTGTGTTGGTGCATGCAGGTAAGCTGTAAGTGGCTGTCAGAAGATTAAAATGTTGATTTTTTTTCTTGCCTTTAAGTACACTGAGAATTGAATTTCACATCTGGAGGAGGCAAACTGCCAGAGAGGAGTTGGAACCATAGACATTGACAGTGACAGAGTGAGGGCCTTGTCTTACCATGATGGTTATTCTTAGGTCTTTTCCAACCCCCTCCCCTAGTATCGACTTTTACCCCAAATAATAGATATTTAGGTAGTGTTAAAACCTGGCAAAGTAATGTTTTTTATTATTATTTTTTTATTAAGGTGTTATTGATATACACTCTTATGAAGGTTTCACATGAAAAAACAATGTGGTTACTACATTTACCCGTATTATCAAGTCCCCACTCATACCCCAATGCAGTCACTGTCCTTGGGTGTAGTAAGATGCCACAGATTCACTATTTGCCTTCTCTGTGCTACACTGTTTTCCCCTTGATCCCCCACACCATGTGTACTAAACAAAATACCCCTCAGTCCCCTTCTCCCACTCTCCCCACACGCCCTCCCACACCCCTTCTCTTTGGTAACCACTAGTTCTTTCTTGGAGTCTGTGAGTCTGCTGCTATTTTGTACCTTCAGTTTTGCTTCGTTGTTATACTCCACAAATTAGGGAAATGATTTGGCACTTGTCTTTCTCTGCCTGGCTTGTTTCACTGAGCATAATATCCTCCAGCTCCATCCATGTTGTTGCAAATGGTAGGATTTGTTTCTTTCTTATGGCTGAATAGTATTCCAGTGTGTATATGTACCACATCTTCTTCATGCATTCATCTACTGGTGGACACTTAGGTTGTTTCCGTATCTTGGCTATTATAAAAAGTGCTGCAATAAACATAGGGTTGCATATGTCTTTTTGAATCTGAGAAGTTGTATTCTTTGGGTAAATTCCAAGGAGTGGGATTCCCAGGTCGAATGGTATTTGTATTTTTAGTTTTTTGAGGAACCGCCATACTGCTTTCCACAATGGTTAAACTAGCTTACATTCCGACCAGTAGCGTAGGAGGGTTCCCCTTTCTCTGTATCCTTGCCAGCATTTGTTGTTCTTACTCTTTTGGATGGTGGCCATCCTTACTGGTGTGAGTAGATATCTCATTGTGGTTTTAATTTGCATTTCCCTGATTAGTGATGTGGAGCATCTTTTCATGTGTCTGTTGGCCATTTGAATTTCTTCTTTGGATAATTGTCTCTTCATATCCTCTGCCCATTTTTTAATCGGGTTATTTGCTTTTTGGGTGTAGAGGCTTTTAAGTTCTTTATATATTTTGACTGTTAACCCCTTGTTGGATATGTCATTTACAAATATATTCTCCCATACTGTAGGATGCCTTTTTCTTCTGTTGATGGTGTCCTTTGCCATACAGAAACTTTTTAGTGTGAAGTAGTCCCATGAGTTCATTTTTGCTTTTATTTCCCTTCCTTGAGGAGATGTGTTCAGGAAGAAGTCTCTCATGCTTATATTCAGGAGATTTTTGCCTATGCTGTATTCTAAGAGTTTTATGGTTTCATGACTTAACATTCAGGTCCTTGATCCATTTCGAGTTTACTTTTGTGTATGGGGTTAAACAATAATCCAGTTTCATTCTCTTGCATGTAACTGTCCAATTTTGCCAACACCAGCTGTTGAAGAGGTTGTCATTTCCCCATTGTATGTCCATGGCTCCTTTATCATACATTAATTGACCATATATGGTTGGGTTTATATCAGGGCTCTCTAGACTGTTCCATTGGTCTATGGGTCTGTTCTTTTGCCACTACCAAATTGTCTTGAGTACTGTGGCTTTGTAGTAGAGCTTGAAGTTGGGGAGCATAATCCCCCATCTTTATTCTTCCTTCTCAGGATTGCTTTGGCTATTTGGGGTCTTTTGTGGTTCCATATGAATTTTAGATGATTTTCTCTAGTTCGTTGAAAAATGCTGTTGGTATTTTGATAGGAATTGCATTGAATCTGTAGATTGCTTTAGGCAGGATGGCCATTTTGACAATATTAATTCTTCCTATCCATGAGGATGGGATGTGTTTCCATTTATAGGTATCTTCTTTAATTTCTCTCCTGAGTGTTTTTTAGTTTTCAGAGTATAGGTCTTTCACTTCCTTGGTTAGGTTTATTCCTAGGTATTTTATTCTTTTTGATGCAACTTTGAATGGAATTGTTTTCCTGATTTCTCTCTCTGCTAAGTCATTGTTAGTGTATAGGAATGCCACAGATTTCTGTGTATTTTTGTATCCCACAACTTTGCTGAATTCAGATATTAAGTCTAGTAGTTTTGGAGTAGATTCTTAAGCGTTTTTTATGTACAATATAATGTCATCTGCAAACAGGGACAGTTTAACTTCTTCCTTGCCAATCTGGATGCCTTTTATTTCTTTGTGTTGTCTGATTGCTGTGGGTAGGACCTCCAGTACTATGCTGAATAGAGGTGGGGAGAGTGGGTATCCTTCTCTTGTTCCTGATCTTAAAGGAAAAGCTTTCAGCTTGTAGCTGTTAAGTATGATGTTGGCTGTGGGTTTGTCATACATGGCCTTTATTATGTTGAGGTACTTGCCCTCTATACCCATTTTGTTGAGAGTTTTAATCATGAATGGATGTTGAATTTTGTCAAATGCTTTCAGCATCTATGGAGATGATGATGTGGTTTTTGTCCTTCTTTTTGTTGATGTGGTGGATGATGTTGATGGATTTTCGAATGTTGTACCATCCTTGCATCCCTGGAATAAATCCTACTTGATCATGATGGATGATCATCTTGATGTGTTTTTCAATTGGTTTGCTAATATTTTGTTGAGTATTTTTGCATCTACTTTCATCAGGGATATTGGTCTGTAGTTTTCTTTTTTGTGGTGTCTTTGCCTGGTTTTGGTATTAGAGTGATGCTGGCCTCATAGAGTGAGTTTGGAAGTATTCCCTCTTCTTCTACTCTTTGGAAAACTTTAAGGAGGATGAGTATTAGGTCTTCACTAAATGTTTGATAAAATTCAGAGGTGAAGCCATCTGGTACAGGCATTTTGTTCTTAGGTAGGTTTTTGATTAGCAGTTCAATTTTGTTGCTGGTAATTGGTCTCTTCAGGTTTTCCATTTCTTTCTGGGTCAGCCTAGGAAGGTTGTATTTTTCTAGAAAGTTGTCCATTTCTTCTAGGTTATCCTGTTTGTTATCATATTATTTTTCATAGTATTCTCTAATAATTCTTTGTATTTCTGTGATGTCCATGGTGATTTTTCCTTTCTCATTTCTGATTTTGTTTATGTGAGTAGACTCTCTTTTTTTCTTGGTAAGTCTGGCTAGGGGTTTATCTATTTTGTTTATTTTCTCAAAGAACCAGCTCCTGCTTTCGTTGATCCTTTCTGTTGTTTTATTCTTCTCAATTTTATTTATTTGTGCTCTAATCTTTATTATGTCCCTCCTTCTACTGACTTTGGGCTTCATTTGTTCTTCTTTTTCTAGTTTCATTAATTGTGAGTTTCGACTGTTCATATGGGAATGTTCTTTTCTGAGGTAGGCCTGTATTGTAGTATATTTCCCTCTTAACACGGCCTTCGCTGCGTCCCACAGATTTTGCAGTGTTGAATTATTTTTGTCATTTGTCTCCATATATTGCTTGATCTCTGTTTTTATTTGGTCATTGATCCATTGGTTATTTAGGAGCATGTTGTGAAGCCTCCATGTCTTTGTGGTATTTTTCATTTTCTTTGTGTAATTTATTTCTAGTTTCATACGTTTGTGGTCTGAGAAACTGGTTGGTACAATTTCAGTGTTTTTGAATTTGCTGAGGCTCTTTTTGTGGCCTAGTGTATGGTCTGTTTTTGAAAATGTTCCATGTGTACTTGAGGAGAATGTGTATCCAGCTGCTTTTGGGTGTAGAGTTTTGTAGATGTCTGTTAGGTCCTTCTGTTCTATTGTGTTGTTCAGTGCCTTGTCTCCTTAGCTATTTTCTGTCTGGTTGTTGTGTCCTTCAGAGTGAGTGGAATGTCGAAGTCTCCTAGAATGAATGCATTGCATTCCATTTCTCCTTTTAATTCTGTTAGTATTTGTTTCACATATGTAGGTGCTCCTGTGTTGGATGCATAGATATTTATAATGGTTATATCTTCTTGTTGGATTGACCCTTTTATCATTATGTCATGTCCTTCTTTGTCTCTTGTTATTTTCTTTGTTTTGAAGTCTATTTTGTCTGATACCAGTACTGCAACTCCTGCTTTTTTCTCCTTATTAGTTGCGTGAAATATCCTTTTCCATCCCTTCACTTTTAGTCTGTGTATATCTTTGGGTTTAAAGTGAGTCTCTTGTAGGCAGCATATAGATGGGTCTTGTTTTTTATCCATTCAGTGACTCTATGTTTTTTGATTGGTACATTCAGCCCATTTAAATTTAATGTAATTATCGATAGGTATGTACTTATTGGCATTGTAGGCTTTAGATTTGTGGTTACCAAAGGTTCAAGGTTAACTTCTTTACTATCTAAGAGTCTAACTTAACTCACTTAATATGCTATTACAAAAACAATCTAAAGATTCTTCTTTTTTTTTTCTTCCTCCTCCATTCTTTGTATATTAGGTATCATATTATATTCTGTACTCTTTTCTATCCCTTGATTGACTTTGGTGATAGTTATTTTAATTTTTATATTTGCTTAGTAATTAGCTGTTCTACTTTCTTTACTGTGGTTTTATTACCTCTGGTGACAGCTATTAAACCGTAGGAACACTTCCATCTATAGCAGTCCCTCCAAAATACACTGTAGAGATGGTTTGTGGGGGGTAAATTCACTCAGCTTTTGCTTATCTGGGAATTGTTTAATCTCTCCTTCAAATTTAAATGATAATCATGCTGGATAAAGTATTCTTGGTTCAAGGCCCTTCTTCTTCATTGCATTAAATGCATCATGCCACTCCCTTCTGGTCTGTAAGGTTTCTGTTGAGAAGTCTGATGATAGCCTCATGGACTTCCCTTTGTATGTGATCTTATTTCTCTCTCTGGCTGCTTTTAATAGTCTGTCCTTATCCTTGATCTTTGCCATTTTAATTAGTATATGTCTTGGTGTTGTCTTCCTTGGGTCACTTGTGTTGGGAGATCTGTGCATCTCCATGGCCTGAGAGCCTATCTCCTTCCCCAGATTGGGGAAATTTTCAGCAATTACCTCGTCAAAGACACTTTCTATCCCTTTTTCTCTCTCTTCTTCTGGTACCCCTATAATGCGAATATTGTTCCATTTAGATTGGTCACACAGTTCTCTCAATATTTTTTCATTCTTAGAGATCCTTTTTTCTTCCATGCGTCAGCTTCTTTGTATTCCTCTTCTCTAATTTCTATTTCATTTATTGTCTCCTCCTCCGTATCCAGTCTTCTTTTAATACCCTCCATTGTGCTCTTCAATGATCGGATCTCCGACTGTAATTCATTCCTGAGTTGTTGAATATCTTTCTGTACCTCCATGGGCTTGTTAATGATTTTTATTTTGAACTCCCTTTCAGGAAGAGTCATGAGGTTGATGTCATTTAAATCTTTGTCAGGAGTTGTATTAATAATTTTACTCTGAATTAGGTTCCTTTGGCTTTTCATATTTGTATATGGTGCCCTCTAGTGCCCAGAACGTCTACTCCCTGGAGTTGCTCAGCCCCTGAAGCTTTGTTGGGGGTTACAGGGGAGTGGTATTGGTGCATGGTGGGTAGGAAAGAGCTGTTTCCTGCTACCCGGCTGCTATGCGTGTCTTCACTGCCTGTACCAGTGGGCCACGCACACAGGTATAAGCCTCTATGGTTTGCGTTTGTAGTTGCTGTTGACAGATCTTCCCTCTGGCTGGCCTAATACCAGGTTAGTGTTTGCCAGTTTGTGACCCAGGTGGGGCTGGCCTGGAGAAAGGCGCAGTAGGCTGCGTATCACGGAGAGCGCCTTGGAGCTGTGTAGCCAACCAGGGAGCTGGAGTACCTGAAGATCGTCCAAGGAGGAAGATTTCTTTTTCCTCCTTAAATATGGGAGTCTATATGGCAAAGCTCCCAACTTGCTGGGCAGACTGCACCTGGACAATTTTTTCTACCTGTCTTCTTTCCTGAGCAGTAAGCTCTGTGCAATCCTTGCCCCTTTAGCAGTCGTCTTGCTAAGGGCTTCCTTCTTAGGAAGTCTCTCAGACTGCCCGTGTTTCTTTTGTCCAAGAGCTGCTGGATATGGATCCCTGCTTTCCACAAGCAGCTGGAATCTCGGTGTCTCCAGGAATTCTGCCTGTCTTAGCTTTCCAACCCCGTAATCACGTAATCATGCAAGCACCACGAAATGTAGGTTTGTGCTTCCAGAGCAGATCTCCAGAGTTAAGTATTCAGCAGTCCCAGGCCTCCACCCTCTCCCTGCTTGGTTTCTCTTCCTCCCACCAGTGAGCTTGGGTGGGGGAAGGTCTTGGGTTCCACTGGGCCACAGCTTTGGTATATTACCCTGTTCTGTGAGGTCTTCTTTTTTCTCCAGGTGTATGCAGTGTGGTGCAGTCCTCTTTCCTGTTACTCTTTCAGGATTAGTTGTATTAATTATGTTTTTGTATTATATGCGGTTTTAGGAGGAGGCGTGTGTCTCAACTCTCATGCCGCCATCTTTAATCCAATCCAGATCAGTTCTTTATCTGGACAAAGTAATTTTTAAACTCTGGTTTGTGTTTTTAAAAATAATGCTGTTGAAAAAAATTTTTTGACCCCATATTACTATGGCCATCTTAGAGTATAATTACACAGTCTTAGATCTCGTTTGCTGTCTTAATATTTTAAATGAAGAACTCTGAAACTAGAGGGATTAAGTGGCTTCAGACACATAGCTAGTTCATGTGAGAGCCACATCGAGAAACACTGAATGGGCCCATAAGTCCCAGACTGTCATTGGCAATACATCAGCCTCTAGTCTTGACTCCAGAGCTGCTCGAGGACAGACACAGTGGTTTTCAGCCTCGGGGTCCTCGAGTTTCAGTGCAGCTTGGCTCAGGTCTCCTTTGCAGCTTTCTTTCTTTAGTCATTTTCATTTGCCTGCATTCAGAATGTGAAGTTCATAACCTCTGTGAAGGGAGACGGCATGTCTTGGGTCTCCTTTAACTTTTCTCACAGTTGAGCAGGTTGGGAGCAAGATTAGTTTTGATACGGAGTGAGAAGTGGAATTGTTTCTTCCTGTCAAACCGGTGTGCTGCTTGCTCATTAACCTTTGGCTGTATCTAGGCTGGCAACTTAAGAAGTCTTACAGAATCTGGTCCATAAAAATCTAAAAAGAACTGGTTTAGTTTCCTCTTCTTTCAAATGATTTTACAAAGAAATGAGGTAAATTTATAGAAATAACCAAGTTAGAAGTAAACCTGGGACCAGAACTCCTGCTTTTAGACTTAGCCCAGTGTTCTTTCTACACCATGTTGATGGTGTGTCTTTCATAGTACCCAATGAGTGATTTTATGAAGAATGAATATTTGAAAATTGTACAAGGTTTGAAGTTTGTAACAAGCAACAACATAGAGCTTTTGATTAGTTGGAAAGAGTTGCTTTCTGTAAGTATCAGGGTGGTATCCCTCCTCTCTCAGGCATACACTAGATGGTAAAGGCTCTTAGATAAGTTGGTGCTGGGGCCAGCAGTAATAGGAGGAAGTCTGTGTAATGGCAGGAAATTATATGGATTAGGGTCACTTGCTCCTTCTAAATTATTAGAAGGATCAAATAGAGTGATTACTCATGCAGAAGTATTTATCTTGCACATTTAAGGGACAAAATTTCAATTCCTCATGCAGTGTGGAGCTTTCAAAGCTTTTTTTCCTAGCACTAGAGGAGACTTGCCTAAATTTTAGTCATTGAGATAGATTCTTAATTTTACCCAGATCTGTGTATTATCTCTTCTGTTTAGTTAATATTAAAAAAGAAAACACTTTTTTTATCTTAAAAATTTAAAGATGAAACATACCTCTACTTAAGTGGAATGTATCACTTGCATGAGGAGAAAATAACTTTAAACACAGTGCAACAAAGCAGTGTAATTAAATTTGAGATAGATCCTGTTGTGTGTCAGTGGCTTTGATCCTGGACTTACCTTTCCTTTGTTAAATGGAGGTAGAAGTAAATATTAACCAGGTATTAAAGATACGTGGGCTGTGTAGAGACCATCCCCATTCTTAACAGAGGGATTTATATGTTAATCCACTTAATACTGTCATCCATACACTAAAGTTATCTGGTTAGCAAGTGATGTCCCATGCTTTGGGAAACATTGCTCAAAGAGCAGAGCCCCTAGGTCAAATATGACAGACTTGGAATCACCTTTTTGAAAACTGTGAAGAGGTCTGTTAAATGTTGGCACAAGCTCTGTGGAGCAGAGTTCTCTTGAGAAGTAGGATTAGAATTTGGGTGATCATGGATTCCTGTTAATTGGGCATCTTTTCTGCTTTTCTGGGTTCCTAACCATAGCTTCAAGGACCAGTTCTTTCTCAGGCTTGAGGAAATGTTGGTTAAGTTTGTGTCAGAGTCTGCAGACCCACACGAAGAGCCATGAGGCTTGGAGATGTAGTTCATAACCTTACGTTAGATCCTTCTGAGGCCCTCGACTGGGGGTGGGGGGGATGGTGATTCTAAACTCTTTTCCTTGCTTAGAAGCCCAGTCAGGAGAGTTTAAGGGCTCTTGTCTTGGTTTCTTCCTTAGTTAGGTTAAATTAAAATCCCTAACTAGGCAATTATTAATTCTTTTAGGGAAACATTTCAGAGCCATTCTCTTGAGAAAGCTGCTGGGTGTTTAAGTAAGTCAGGGACCACCAGGATTTTTAATAGGCAGTCATGAATGTGCCATCACTGAGGTTCCAGAGACACCCTGAGCTACATTCCAAGGGTGAAGGGATGTAGTGTTTGTAGCAGTGGTGGTATTGGTGGTGGTTGTGGACAGGTGGGATGTGATGCACCTCAACTGCAAACATCACTTAGAAACTACCTAGTTTTCTGAAGTTACTCTTGAGAATTCTGGATTCTAAACGAGAATTTCCCAAATGGCAGGGGCTTTCTAAAGGTCAATAGAGAGGAACACTCTCCCTGACACCTTCTGGGTTATCAACTCCAGACCAGAAAAACTCCTGACTTGGAGAGAGGTTTTTGAAAGGAGGTGACCTTGGGGAAGCCTTTTTGGGAACATGAGCTGTTCCTAGTGCCTCTGGCAGGAAAATAGCTCTTGAAAAAGGAGATAAGGTTTGCTATTAAAAGGGCTTATGGTGAAGAGAGAAGCTATTAGATTTTTAAAACCCCATACAGTTAGGACCATAGTTATATTGTCACTAGGAGAGCATCAGTTTGTATAAACTATTTATATGATATTGGCAAGGTCTCAGATATTTTAATGAGAACTAACAATTGGTTGGTTTTTTTGCCACTACAGGTGCAGGTTACCATTCTGAATCCAAAGCCAAGGAATATAAACATGTGTGCAAAAGAGCTTGTCAGAAGGTAGGAACAGATTGTATATGATCAAAACATTTCAGTTTTGACCATAAAGCAGCTTTACCTTGAAATTCAAATTTTTAAGATTTAATTTATAAGACAGTCCTTGGTTTGGACCACAAAGTTATTTTTTTACCCATATTTGTGGGGGTCTTTTTTCTTTTTTGTGTTTTTTGTTTTCTTAATTATGCTTAGATCTTTTCCTTCATTTCCCAGATTAAAGTCTGTATTTTTGGAATTGTGGGCATATAATTATATATCTTTTAATCTTTGCAAAGGCATTGAGCTCTATAAGAAGGGATAGGGAAAATAGCTCAAAGGCCGCCAATGTGTCTTTCTATGAAGGGAAGAAAAAATAATAAAAAATTAAAATGTGCACTTTTCTCAGGGAGGGTATGCTGTACTTTCTCCTCCTGTTTTTTACCATGTAGTATGTATCATAGTAAATTCATTGTCATCTGTTTAACTTTGCCCTTGTACTCAGCTATGCTTTTTTTCTTTTTGGTTTTTGAGGTTTTGCTAAATTGTTGAATACTTAATGTGGAGGCAGGAATGGACTCAGAAGAAATATTGTTTGTTTTTATTTTGATCTTGTTTATACTCTTGAAAGTAAACCTGCCATTATTTTTTATGCAAACACAGTGTTAATTGTATATTGTATATCAAGTAAATATGGGTCTCTCTCAACTTCTCTCATTTGTATTCACATACCATTAAAAGAAAGATTATACTTTATTAAAGGTCCAAGCCTTTTATTATGAATGAAATCCTATAAATAAGTAAAAATATTATTTATAGGGATTTTCTTTTATTTTTTTAATTACAATAAAACTGAAAGTTCTCTAAGCTATTTTATATTTCTTATTTTTCAAAATGTGAAATCTTTTCATTACCTGATAAGAAATGTTTTACTTTTATAGAACTATCGTCCTGGAAGTCTAAAGCATTTGGACTTTATAATCAGTCACAATTTATATAATAAATGAACTTTTAAGAAATTTAATAAGGAATACAATTCTTAGTTTTTGAGCTTTCTCTTTATTGGAGCTTTAATCATTCACTTTTCCTTCTCTTTTTCCTGTCTTAATATATACTTAACAAAGCAAGATGACTTTACAGACCTTTATTCGCTCTAATTTGTATTACAAAAGAATATGATGTTTATCTTAATATAAGATACTATTATATAGTAGTCCACCCCGTATCAGCAGGAGGTATGCTTTAAGACACCCCCAGTAGATATCTGAAACTGCATGTAGTACTGAACTCTATATATACTGTGGTTTTTCCTTTACATACATACCTATGATAAAGTTTAATTTATAAATTAGGCACAGTGAGAGAGTAACAAGAATAATAGAACAGTTATAACAATATACTATAATAAAAGTTATGTGGATGTGGTCTCTTACTCTCAAAATATTGTACTGTCCTCACCCTTCTTTTGATAATGTGAAATGATAAAATACCTACGTGGTGAGATGAAGTGAGATGAATGACACAGGCATTGTGATACAATGTTAGGCTACTGTTGACCTTTTGATGATTGTCAGAAAGTGGATCTTCTGTTTCTGGACTGCAGTTGACTATGGGTAACTGAAACCTTGAAAGAGAGACTGTGGGTAAGGGGGGATTACTGTAGCATCAAAAATGCTTTTGTCACATGCATGTGTCCATCTAAAGGTTTTGAAATGCCTCTGTGACTGAGAGTCACTAGTTTTTATAGTTAGGGGTGGGGAGAGTAGTAACAGTGGGAAAAGATATTACTAGTTGAGTTTGAGATTCAGTTACGAATTGTCAGGATATTTAATTGAAACTGAATTCGTCTAATTTTTATTGCCATTTTGAATTGCCTTGTGATAAATGAAGTCATTTCACTCACTAAATTTCCTTGCACTTTGCATTTAGTGGCTAGATTTTATTCATTGTCTTAATTTGAATAATAAGTGAGCTCTATCTTAAATAATCCTGAATATAAACACCTGCTTGTTTTAAATCTAAGTAAGTTTGTTTTGAAATATGGAATGGAACTAGTGATCAATTTTTATTAACTCTAAATATCTCCTGCACTTCATTAAGCCTTTGGAAAGTTTCTGGGCGTGTTTGAGAAGCGGTTTTACAATGAATAATCCCTAATCCCTCCCCTTTGTTTCTTAGGCAATAGAAAAGCTACAGGCTGGCGCTCTCGCAACAGATGCAGTGACTGCAGCGCTGGTGGAACTTGAGGTATTGTTTTTCTCTGTTGATGTTTTATCTAAAATATTTGTGAGTTTATGCTTGTTATTCATAAGAGACATGAAACTGTTGAGTTAGTCAGTCATCAGTTACATGACCTGTGTTTCCCAACAGTATTAACAAAGTACGAAGAGGCTGCGATAGTGTTAGTTTGTTTTCACTGGAGACTTCTCTGAGCAATTTAAAAGTTGGCCAACCCATCCCCACAGTTTCGTGAGATTCATGAATACAAAAGTTACTGGCGATTGGATGCTTACATTTCCTCAACATTTTCAGTAGGAAAATTCCCGAGCTTAATTCTTTCCAAAGGTAATTGATGTTGTGTTGCTTAGAAAACCAAAAATAACAGCTGTCTAGCAGTGTCTAAAGTGGAAGGGGAAGTCTCGTCACAAACCTGTAGATAAATACCTGAAGCTATGCTCTGCCAGGTGTGTCTTATCCAGGGTGATTGGTGTGTTCAGTCTCCAGGTAACTGCAGACATTGAGGAATTCAGTGGGGAGGCTTGTAAATTCACTCATTTTTTGTACTCCACAGGGAGGGTCTCTCACTTCTCATAATCTGGAAACCCCAGGGTGAGTTTGTTTTGGGCTATTGAGGTCTTCAGAAAATGACTTCTGCTGCTCAAGGAGATAGATTGTTTCAGTCAGTCTAAAGGCTTATACTGAACAAATAGTTTTCTGGTTGAGAAGACTACTAAGGGTATCATGTAAGACACAAAGATAAAAGCAGTGATGATTCTGATGGGGGAGGTAATAGAGTAAATATTCCCAAGTTGACTGGATAGTGGCTCTGGTGTTTAGGCTCTCTTATCAGGGCATCTACCCTGTCATGCCAGGCTTTGTTTTTCTCCTTTGAAAATTGCCCAGGAGTTTACCAAAAGTCTGAGCCATGTTTTTGCATATTCTGCTGCTTAATTGTGGAGCTACACTTTTGATCATGCTTTGTTGATTTTAATCTT
>JAVSCE010008373.1:0-32472 GCA_032199065.1 Smutsia gigantea | reverse complement strand
CTGTGTTGGGTGCATATATATTTATAATGGTTATATCTTCTTGTTGGACTGACCCCTTTATCATTATGTAATGTCCTTATTTATCTTTTGCTACTTTCTTTATTTTGAAGTCTATTTTTTCTCATACAAGTACCGCAACACCTGCTTTTTTCTCTTTGTTGTTTGCATGAAATATCTTTTTCCATCCCTTCACTTTTAGTCTGTGTATATCTTTGGATTTGAGGTGAGTCTCTTGTAGGCAACATATAGATGGGTCTTGCTTTTTTATCCATTCTGTTACTCTGTGTCTTTTGATTGGTGCATTCAGTCCATTTACATTTAGTGTGATTATTGATAGGTATGTACTTATTGCCATTGCTGGCTTTAGATTCATGGTTACCAAGGGTTCAAGGGTTGCTTCTTTACTATCTAACAATCTAACTTAACTTTCTTGTTAAGTTATTGTAAACACAGTCTGATGTTTCTTTCTTTCTCTCCGTTCTTATTCCTCCTCCTCAATTCTTTCTATAATAGTGTTTTATTCTTTGCCTTTAGTTAGTATTTGGATGGTCTGCTTTCTTTGCTATGATTTTTTTTTCTCTAGTGACATCCTTTTAGCCTTAGGTGTGCTTACCTCTAGAGCAGTCCATTTAAGATATCCTGTAGTGGTGGTTTATGAGAGGCAAACTCTCTTAACTTTCGTTTATCTGGAAATTGTTTAATCCCTCCATCATATTTAAATGATAATCGTGCTGGATACAATATTCTTGGTTCGAGGCCCTTCTGTTTCATTACGTTAAATATATCATGCCATTCTCTTCTGGCCTGTAAGGTTTCTGTTGAGAAGTCTGATGATAGTCTGATGGGTTTTCCTTTGTAGGTGATCTTTTTTCTCTCTCTAGCTGCCTTTAATACCCTGTCTTTATCTTTGATCTTTGCCATCTTAATTATTATGTGTCTTGGTGTTGTCTTCCTTGGGTCCCTTGTGTTGGGAGATCTATGAGCTTCGGTGGACTGCGAGACTACTTCCTTCCCCAGCGAGGGAAAGTTTTCAGCAATTATTTCTTCAAAGACACTTTCTATCCCTTTTTCTCTCTCTTCTTCCTCTGGTACTCCTAATGCGAATATTGTTCCGTTTGGATTGGTCACACAGTTCTCTTAATATTCTTTCATTCCTGGAAATCCTTTTATCTCTCTCTGCCTCAGCTGCTCTGTACTCCTGTTCTCTGTTTTCTATTCCATTAACAGTCTCTCGCATCTCATCCAGTCTGCTGTTAAGCCCGTCAGTCGCTTGTCTGATTTCTGCATTGTCTTTCCTCACTTCCCTCACTTCCTCCCTCAGCTCTTGCACATTTCTCTGTGGGTCCATCAGCATGGTTATGACTTTTATTCTGAATTCTTTTTCAGGGAGGCTGTGCATTTCCATCCCTTCAGACTCCCTCTCTGGGGTTGTCTGGTTGATTTTGGTCTGAACCATATTCCTCTGTCTTTTCATGGATGTATAATTTGGTCACTGATAGTTGCCCCGTATGTCAGCTGGGCTCTTTAAGACTTAAAAAGAGAAAAAAGAAAGAAAGAAAAAAAGAAAAAAGAAAGAAAAGAAAAAACAAAAACAAAACAAATAAAACAAACAAAAAAAATGCCCACCAGATGTAGATTCTGTGGGAATGCTCTAGGTGGCGCTATTGCCCCACTATTCCACAGCTGTGACTGTGCCGCTCCGCAGGGCCCTTTATCGCTCTGGCAGGGGTGGGAACGAGTAGGAGGCTGTTGATCTCAGTGAGAAGTGTTAAGTATGGCTACGCTTCCTCAGTCGCCAGCTAAGGCATCTGAAACTCCCCAGGACTCCCAGCCTGCTGGGCTGAGTGTGCTGGGGTGATCCGGCTCCTCCGCTGGGCTCCTGTCTCTTTAAGACCGCTGAAGAAAGCGCGCGCTTTTTTTTTTCCTTCCCGGGAGCCGGCTGCAAGCACCCTGGTGCGTTCCCTGCTCAGATCCTGCCCCTCTGTCTCTCCAATCTCCGCTGCACTGCGCAATGTGGGTCAGCGCTCCCCACGCAGATCACCGGGGCTGGCTACTTCGCGGGGTGCACTTCCACTCCCTCCCGGCTCTGAATCCTCTCCTCCCGCCGGTGCGCTGGGGTGGGGGAGGGCTCGGGTCCCGCCGGGTCGCGGCTCCGTATCTTACCCGCCTCTTGGGGTGCCGAGTCCTCTCGGGTGTAGCTGCACGCTGTGCGCTTTCCTGTGTATTCTCGTCTCTCTTTTAGGAATAGATGTATTTTCTGTGTTTTCGTAGATAAATATAGTGTTGGGAGGAGATTTCTGCCGCCCTGCTCACACCGCCATCTTCCCGGTAGACACGCATTTCTTGATCTGCACATTACATACAACACAAAACAAAAATGGAACGTAAAGGCTGGTAGGAGATACGGATAGAAATTGGGCTTCCCCACTGTCCTGGTCACCTGCATGCTTGGCCTGTACTAGAGAGACTCTGAGCGGAAATGTGGGCTGCCCCTCCCCGTTTTCTGAGGACTGTGTCCGGAGGTGCTCATGTGCAGAGAACAACATGCGCCCAGGCCACGGGAACCAGTGCAGTGGGAAGATGCCCAGGCTGAGCCCACTGGTCTCTTGGCATGGGCAGGCGGCGGGCAGAACGGAGCACTGGGGTGGGAGTCCTGGAGAGCAGGGCCTTGTTCTCTGTCCAGAGCTGGGGGTAAATGCTATGTGGTTGCTGGTATTCAGAAGGGATGAGAACGTGTCGTGGGCAGGCCATCCTGCTGGATCCCGCAATCACCGGTCCTTGTCAGGTCCGTCTGCTGGTCCTGGGTTCCCACAGTGTCAGGCGGGGATTCAGGCAGGCCTGGCGAGGGGCGGGCAGTTTCCTCTGCCCCAGCCAGTCATGCCCTCCTTATCTCCTGCCTGCAGAGGATGTCCTGGGGTCCTATGAAAATCCCTGACCCATTGTTTGGCTGAGCGAGGGCTTCCAGGTGGACTTAGAAGCCGACTTCCTGGATGACAGCATCTACCAGCATCTGCTCTACATCCTCCACTTCCTGTGGGGCCTGCAGAGCAAGCCTTCCCCAAGCGGTGTGCCTGCCCAGCGGGGATGCCTCGAGGTGCCCCAGCCGAATGCCCTGTCCCGGCTCTGGCTTTGATCACTGGGGTGGGGGAGCAGAATGTGGAGGCAGCACCTGGCTGCTGCCCCAAGGGAAGAGGCGAGCGGGAGGCACCTCGGTGTCAGGCAGCCTGGTGTCTGAGCATCTTCTCCCTTCCCCCACCAGGGCCTGTGTCACACCACCCCTGAGGGACATCCCAAGAGCCAGGGCTGCCCCCCGGCTTCCAGGGTCCCCAGCCGAGGAGCCTGTGCAGCTGGCCCCTTGGGCTTGTTACCTTCTGTGGGGGAACCCGTGCAGTGCCTCTCAGTAAGGCAGCCGGGACCCGTGAGGCGTGGGGGTCCCTGGCTGGCCCCCCACATGCAGACTTCTCATGCCTGCTCATGGCCCCCAGCACCCCAGTTGGCCTGGGGCCCACTGCCCCTAACTGGCTCGAACCCAACAGCACCTGCAGGAAGGTACTCCCGGAAGTGGGGAGGAATGGACCAAGTGGCTTCGGGAGGCCACCTCTGGAAGTTGAGGCCCACCCCCACCCCGAGACTCATGCCTGCACCCCCTCGGGTCATTCCAACCACAGGCCCCATGGCACATTTGTCCAGGCTTCTCAGTACCTACCTGCTCTTTTTCACCTGTATCCTTGGGCATTGGAAAGGGATCAGGCCTGGGCAGTGGGGTCCCCTGGGGGATTGAGGGTGTAGTTCTACCCAGGGTAGAGGCATGGATGGCTCGGGAGATGTGCATTCAGCGTTGGGGATGGGGCGGACACCAGAGGAGGTCGAACTGAGGCCGCTGGGGGCAGGGAGGCAGCATATGCACATGTGTGCGTGGCCAGATGGGCTGCAGGTGAAGCAGATCAAGGACACAGCTGCCCCTGCCAAGCCCAGCGGGCACTCGGCGGAGCTCCTGCAGGGGCGGGATTGTGTCCTGAGGACAGGGTCCCCTGGTGAGCTGCTCCTGAGGTAGGAAACCTGCTCAGGTGTGCTGGGATCAGAGCCCCAGGGCTGTGAGGAGGCCACTAGGATGAGGCCCCGGCTCTGCCCAGGCCTGTCCTGATCTCATGGGGGCTGCAGAGCCAGAGAGAGCCCAGCCCAGGGTGGGGCAGGCTCACTGGAGTGTTCATGTGGCTGGGGACTGGGGGCAGGGGGCCCTTGATTGGCAGGGTGCTTAGACGTGCTTGGAGAGGGCAGCGGTTAGGGGGGTCCTGGGAGGGCAGACTCGGGCAAGAGCCTGAGCAGAGCCCTCAGCCTCTGGGAACAGCCAGCCTCTGATGGGCCAGTATCCTGGAGCAGCCACGGTGGGGGACAGTGTCCCTTCCAGGCGCATGGATGTGACCCACAGCCCCACAGTGGCATATCATTGGAGCTGCATAAGGGCTTCCCCCTGTGGACAGGTGGCTGAAGGGGACACCCATGGGCCCCTCACCCCAGGCCACCTTTTCTTGCCCCCAGGAGATTGTGCATTCCCCGGGGATGACCAGCCCCCTCCAGCCCCCTCTAGCGGCAGCTCCAGCACCAACGACTTCTGCTACCTGTTCTTGGTGGAGCTAGACCGCAGACCCTCTGGCCTGGGCATGGGCCTGATCGATGGGCTGGTGAGGCCTGCACGCCCCTGCAGCCCTGGCCACTTCTGTCCAGGGACTGCATCGTGTGGACAGGCCCCCAGCATGTGTGGTCACTGCGAGAGGATAACCGGGAGACCCAGCGAGGGCTTGTGGCAGGGGCATGGCAGGGGCATCTCGGGAGTGTGAGAGAAGGGAAGGCATCTTGACATGCAGCTGCTGCTCCCCTAGCCTGGTCTACTGCCTCTGCTCAGATGTCTGTGCCTGTCCTGGGCCTGTGGTGACAGTGACATGTGCAGGTGTCCTTGCAGACACTCTGATGACCATATAAGTGAGCCCTTCTGGGGATCCCCAAGCGGCAGGGGCCACAGACCCCTGAGGCTCTGCTGCACCCTAGCACACACCACTGGGTGCCCCTGGGCTCTACATGCAGACCCTGCTCCCAGGCAGCCCTGCAGCGTCGGAGAGCTGGCTGTGCCCCGGAGACTGCATTCTAGAGGTGAACGGCAGCAGCCTGCTGGGCGTCAGTTACCTGAGGTATGGCTGCCATTCCGCAGAGCTGGGTGGGCAAAGCCACCTGGGCTGGGCGAGGGCCAGGGCCAGCCACATGACCAGCCTCGCCCACTCCCCGATCCTATGTGCGGTCCCGTCATTGCCCCATTTAGGAGATGAGTAAGTGGAAACATGGCCCTCCACCTGCTCTCCGGGTCCACCTCTCCCCCTTCCCGCCCCTCATTAAACCTCAGACGTCCAGGCAGCCACCCAGGGGCTCAGGGAAGGGGTAGAAGTGTGAGCACAGGCTCTGCCACATGACCCCGTGACCCATAATGCTCTGTCTCTGGCAGGGCTCAGTGTTCCCTGTAGGGCCACGGCACCCATTCCTGGACAGCACGTGACGGCCAGTCCCATGCCCCGCCCCGTCAGCACTGGGTGACAGCTGGGGTGGAGGGTGGGTCCGCCCCAGGGCACCTCCACAAGCTGGGCCCGCCTGCAGCTGGATGGCTGCCTGCAAGCTGCTATGTGCCCTACACACCCCTTCCCTGGGCTGCAGAGCAGCGGATCTGATCTGGCACGGGGGCAGGAAGATGCGGTTTCTGGTTGCCAAATCCGATGAGGAAACGACCAGGAATATCCGCTCAACACGCCACCCCCCTGGGTGGGCTGAAGGTCGCCCCGGCGTGCATCACCCCAAGGCCCTGCCAGCTTGTTCGTTCCCATGTGGGATCTTCACCCTGTGGACGGTTTGCATCCTACTGTATATTTTATTTATATGACACATAACACTAAGTTGTGACGTTTGTTATAGAGCATTTATGTTTGAAGATTTTAATGGAGAATAGATTCAATAAACTATCTTTTATATTCTTAGAGCAGGTGCTGTGTGGAGGCAGGGTGGGCACTGTGCCCAGCTCCTCAGGGCCCAGAGGGACCCCCTCCCTCCCTGCCAGTGAGGGGGAGACACTGGGAGGACATGGGGGTCACTGTGATGGCAGAAGGGTTGTAACTAACATGTCTGCCTCCACCCTTCCCACTATCAAGGAGTGGCACGGACATGCCAGGGACACCCCTGCCCCCCAAAAAGGGCTGGAGCTGCCAGCCAGGTGTAGTTTGCTCTTGGTAACCGCATGCTCAGTACAGTCCCAAGAAAGGGTCTAGAGGCCCCAGAAAGTTATAAAGTGAGAGTCCTGCCGAGGCTTACTCCCCCAGCACTCTCACTCCCGTTTCCTTCCTGACCCGATGCCACGTCCTGGCCCTAATACCAGGCTCTTCATCTGCGGCCTGGCTGGTGGCCATCTGACACTGTTTCTCTGCCCTGGCAGGAGGCCTGCCTCCTTCATCCAGCTGACCATGTGTGAGGCCATGTTGGTGGTGTGATGATAGCGGGGCTGGGGCACCTCCACACTGCTCGGCAGGTTCAGCGGCATGGTGGCAGGCAGGTGGACGTCTCCCGTGATCTTTCTACAGCACACGGAGCTTGTGGCTGGGCTCTGAGTCGGGGTCCTCATCATTGGCAGGAACAGAGAGACCCAGGGACAGGGGGATCCCGGCCAGTCAGCAGGAGATGCAGCCCTCATGTGGAAAGGGGTCTTGGGGGGGTGCATATCCAGGGCGCGGTGTCCTGGGTCCTCCCCGCACCCTGTGCCCGCAGCTCCGTGCTGCCCTCTGGTGAGCGCAGCAGAGAGGCGCGGGATCATCTGCCCAGGTTGTGGGCGGCTGCTCAGGGCAAGGCACCAGGGCTACACTACCAAGTTACCAAAATGCGATATAAAACGTATTTTTCAAAAAGTCATTTTAAATGTATGACAACCTAAAAAGAAAACGTATGACTTAACCTAAAATCCTTAGAGCCAAACACTGAAATGAAGGCACAAGTTCGTGGAGGCTGGTGGCCGGCCTGAAGCCCGCTGAGTTATTGGTCTCAACCCTTCACCCACTCTGCGGGCGGGGGAGTCAGGGCCAACCACCCAGGCTACAGAGCTGAATGGGGGACCCCACGTAACTGCAGAGCCCCTGGGAGAGGGCACACCGACAGCGTCAGGACATCAGAGCTTACCCGCCGGGCCCTCCGAGCACCTCACCGGCATTACCATGGTTAATTCTCCCATTGGTTCCTTTGGGTCATGACCGTTATCCCCATTTCTCAGAAGAGGAAACTGGAGTGCTGCGAGATTGTGATTTTCTCCATCGTCACCCGTTGCCAAAATGCTGCCAGGAAAAGTCACAGATGCAGGGTCTGCCAAGTCATTTGCCCACAGCCGTGCTGGAGTTGGTGCCAGGTGGCGTCTAGGTCTGCACCATGCGGTTGCCACCCTGTGCCCTGGGCGTTTTCTCCCCGGAGCAGCGGCAACGGGCTAGGCGGCAGCCCACCTCCCGGGCCACGTGCAGCTGCCCTCACGCCTGCCGACAACCGGCTGGTCAGGCGGGCAGCTCACCCGGACCCCTGGGCCACAGCACGGGCGCGAGGGGGAGGATTACAGCCCCGGGAGCGGAGAGCAGAGACCAAGGATTCGGCCTGACGATCGGCAGCCAACCAGACTCCGGACCCTCGGCCCCACAAGTCTGCCCTGTAAAGGAGATGGAAGGGGCTCTTCCGGTTTGGCCCTGGTACTCAGGATCGGGACTCACCAACTAGCTCGTACGGTAGGTTTGGCAAACACCCTGAGATGAGCACTAATTGAAAATAGCTCCCACAGGCAGCTGGCAAAAGCAATAGGGTTTTCCCAAGATGAACTTACATCCCCAACCCTGCCCCCTGGACTTGCCACTCGAGGGCCGAGTGGGGTCGGATGGGCTGGGTGCGCGCGGGCCGGGCGCGGGCTGGAAGCTCAGTGAGCAGCAGCGCCACCTGGTGGTAAGACTGTCCGGCGCAGGCAGAGCCGCGGCGGAGCCTTGGATGGGGCGAGTTGGGGCCGCGCTGACTTAAAAATCCATAGCGGTTGAACCGCTAAGGCTGTGGCGTCTCCGCCACTTGGGATAACGGGAAAGGGCACCTGGATTTGCTCTGTGTAGGGCCTCTGGTGGCAGGCTTCGGGGTCCCTGGGAGCCCTGGCTGGAGCACCCTGCTTGGCCCCTTACATCCCCAGGGCCAGCACTCCTGGGCCAGCGGTACAGGGCAGCGGCTAGGGGGCTGCCTGCTGGGTCAGCTTCCTGGCCTTCCCGGGGAAGAGGGGGGAACAGACCCTGCATGTTCACACAGATACTTCCAAAAGGAGATTTATTGTTGCTGTGTCTCTTCTTGCGCCCAACCTGCCCCAAACAAAGAACAGCAGGACCCAGAGCACACAGCTCACATCCAGCCACAGAGGGTGAGAGCTATAATCAGAGCCGCTTCACCACAGCCCAGCACGGGCTTGGGAGATGCGAGCACCCCGAGGAGACCGTGACAGGCGTGACCAGCGCTGAGGGGCCAGAGACCCACGGGGCGTCCTGCTTTCCTCCCTGAGCACGGGCGCCACGGCTTGGCTGCAAACCAGGCTCTTGATCTGCGACCCAGCGGGTGCTCCCCTGGTCACTGGGCCTTCCCCTGGCAGGAGGCCCGCCTCCTCTACCAGCCGGCTGACTATGCGCAGGGCAAGAGGCAAGGCCGTGCTGACATCGTGATGTAAGCGGGGCTGGGACACCTCCATGCTGGCAGTGAACATGAACTGGGCCACGCTGGGCATCTTCAGCAGGTTCAGCAACTCCGTGGCCCACATGCAGACAGCTCCTGAGGGGTCCTAACAGCACAGAGCTCAGGGCTGGGCTCTGGGCCAGGGTCGTCATCTTTGACAGCAACAGAGAGACCCTGGGGATGAGGGGGCCCAGCCGTGCAGCTTCAGCTCGGAGAAGTGGGATGAAGGCACCGACACGTCTCCTCCACCCACCCAGAGCCTCTAGACCACGGACGCCAGGTCTGCAGCTGGGACAAGGGGAACTCGGACGCTGCTTCCCTGCCCCACGGGAAGCCCAAGGGCTCCCTCTTTACCCCCCAGACAGTCCCTGGGGATCAGGACTTGGCTCCAGGAGGCCAGCTTGGTCAGCGTGGTCATGAGCATGGTGGCGACCTACAGTGGACACTTGAGAAGGTCGGCTGAAGGCGGGACTGGGTGACCTCCAACAGCAGGGCCTCCAGGACTTCAAAGAACTGGTTGATCTGCTCCACGGTTCACGGCAGGTCCCAGGACACCACCAGTTACTCGCCAATAGCCCACACCTGGTGGGGACACATGTCGGCCCCACATCCAGGCTCTGCTGTGTCAGGGAACAGGAAACGTGGTGGCAGCCTTACCACGGAGGTTCGCATGGGTCCTGCGCTCAAGGGGCCACTCGCACTTCCCACGAACTCCGGCAGCTCTTTGGCCAGCTCGACCACCAAGGAGGGCTCTCACCTACAGAGGGCCAGGAACTGCTGTCTCAGCACTCTGCCCAGAGGGGACATGCGGGAGCTGCGGCACAGCCCCCAGGGCCCAGCCCCGGCTGCCCTGAACATGAGCCAGGAGGTGAACAGGAAAGTCTCTGGGCACCAGGTGGCGGTGAGGCCTCCAATGGGAGGGCT
This sequence comes from Smutsia gigantea, assembly GCA_032199065.1. NCBI lineage: Eukaryota > Metazoa > Chordata > Mammalia > Pholidota > Manidae > Smutsia > Smutsia gigantea. Next base: position 22,788 of record JAVSCE010008373.1, on the reverse strand, counting down.
GGGGTTTGGCTGCCTGTCCTCCATCTTGGGCGTTAGTGGAGGGGGACCAGCCTGTACGTGTCAGACCTTCTGGAATGGGAGGGAGGCTGGAAGGCCCTGCAGAACAGGGATATGGGCCTGCTCTGAAGACAGCAGGCAAGAGGAGAGGGCACTGGAACCTTCTGGAATGGGATGGAGGGGTCTGTGCAGTGACCAAGGAAGAGCCTGTAGATGGCGCTTGGTGTGGCAGCCTGGGGGAGGGGCTGAGGGCCACCAGGGACTGGCGAGTGGCACCATGGCAGCCCTGTGGGAAGGTGGAGGATCCAGGCTGTGACGAGCTATGGGTAAGGGGTCACTGAAGCCAGTACAGGGCTGGGGCCATGTAGTTGCTGGAGGGGTGAAGGCTGTGGGAGTTGACAGGAGGGACGCACCTGTGCACGTGGGCTTCATACTGTGGTACCTGGTATAGTGAGTCGCTTCTCTCCAGGACCAGCAGAGCCAGCTGGCTGGCTAGGGCCATGTCTGCATACTGGGGGTCAAAGTGAGACAGACTATGCAGCCCGGTGGCCAGGCCCCTGCCCAGGGCCAGCGTGTGCACTCTTTCCTGTGACCCTCACTGATCTTCAGCCAGATCCACCCCTTTGCCTCCAAGGAATTTGAGGCTCCACAAAGGTCAGGGCCGTGGCCGCAGGCCTCTGTGGGTGGCGCCACTGCCCGGCAGGTGTGTGAGGCCCTCAGAGCAGAGCACCTGGGAGGTGGGCTCACCTTGGTCACAGCCAAGAGGAAAGCCTGGAGCAGGGTTGGCACCGCCTGGGAACACTGGACCACCTGGGCACAGCTGGCCAAGGGCTGCAGCCGCTGGTGAAGTGGGGCCAGCCTGGGACACAGCACAGGCCCCTGAGCACCCACCTGCCTGCTCCCCAACCCCACCCAGTACAGGGACACACTCTGGACATGAACTCATGTGACCCCATAGGCCAGTGCAATGCCGCGGCCTGGGCCAGGTTCTGCAGCCACCCACACTGCGTTCCTTAAAAGGGGTCGCCCCAAGCACACCCTGTGCTGACAGGCCCGCTGCTGTCATCAGCCACCTGCTCCTGGGACAACCTTGCTCACCGGGACACAGGGAGGCTGGTGTGGGGCTGAGCTGCGAGGGGCCTGGGACCCAGTCCTGGCTCTTCTGCTCTGGTCATGATGGGCCTCAGTTTCTCCTTCTGTAGCATGGAGGTGTCATGGCACTTAACTCCCATGGTTACAAGGATTCAATCAAGTGGCTGGGGAAGAGCTAGCACGAGGCCTTGTGGAGGGACCACAGTGCTCTCTCTGGGTCACGAAGCATGATGCCCGGGGGAGACACCAGGGCCCAGCTCCCTGGGACAGGTTCGGGCTGCATGCCGCCTGTGTGGAGGGCTCAGGGTTCTCCTGTGTCCTCTGTGGGGTTGTAGGCCTGGGCCACCCAGCAGGAGCCCCACCCCGGGGCTCCCAGGCCCAAGTAGCCCCTACCGCTCTGTGGTTCCACTGTCTGTGGCCCGTAGCAGGTACTGGAAGAGGGGCTGGCACTGTGAGTCCCAGAGGGGCCCCAGGCACCTGGGGACCCTGAGGGAGGTATCCCAGAGTGGCTTCTCAGATGCAGCCGGTGATGACCTGTGTGCGAACAGACACCTGAGACTGGACTCATATGCAGGCATGGGGCCAGTGAGACCTGGCTCAATCCCTGCCCTCATGGACACCCGCTTGCCAGGGAGAGATGAGCAGGTGTCCCTGGAATATCACAGCACCCTGGCCCGGCGACCAGCTTCGCTGTGACTGGAAAGGGCCCAAGGCCACAGAGGTTGTGTGGCTGAGTGAAAGGCAGGCCGGGGAACCTGGGCCCACAGAGGTGCTCTGCATCAGAGTCGGCTCCCACAACAGCCGGAGGAAGAAGAAGGAAGGGCAAGCAGAGGGGAGGGATGTTGGGAAATGGCGAGGAGAGGGGCTTACATGTGAGACCAGGTGGCACAGGTGGGGGCCGAAGGACCAGTGGCATTCTGGGCTCACCTGAGTCACAGGTTCATGTCCGTGGTCAGGCCCGGCAGGTCCAGCAGCGCGGGCAGCATCTCCACAGCCGTGCTGGTGTCCGCCAGTGCTGGGAGCAGGACCATGAACTCCGAGGTGAGGGATGGGTTGTTCCAGGCCAGGAACTGCAGGGACAGCAGAGTCGGAGGGGAGCCTGGGGGGCATGTGAGTGCACAGACCGGCCGCAGTGCGTCAGCTGGGGACAAATCCAGAATTGGCCACCTCACGTGCTGCTATTGGCCAGGAGCCTGTGGTGGCCCTTTGCACTGTGATCCAGGTGTCAAAACACCCCATTTGTTTTTTTCCCTTCACTAGGGCCTTTGTTTCTGTGTTAACTTTACGCCCACAGTTAAATCAACCACTTCCACTTGTCACAGTTGTTTTTCTCTAATTAAAGGATGAGGCCTCCAATCGATTTTGAAAAAGCTATGCAGTGACGTGCGTCACAGACACACCAGAAGCCCGTGGCACAAAAGGGCTGAACACACCCAGTGAGGTTCCAGGTGAAGGGATTTTCCCAGGTGCTAAAATCTGGACAAATTCTGTGAGAACCAAATCACAGTCAGCCTTAATCAGCCCTTCCCAGGAGACCCAGCGTGAGGCCTTCCCAGGCTGCCATGTGTAGGGGGAGGTGTGGCCTGGGACTGCCCCGCACAGTCCTCCCACTGGGTGTTCCAGGCCTGAGGGGGCCTGGGCCACGGTCACAGCCATGCCTCCCCTGCAGGCCCCTCAGCGCTCCTCCCCGGCCCCCCAGCCCCCCACTGGCCCAAGGATGCGGAGCATGACTTGCAGAGGTTGGGGAAGCTCAGCCTGAGAACCCCATGGTTCCTGCCAAACAGGGGAAGGCTGTCCTTGCAGCAGTGGATGAACTCGAAGGCCAGCATCGGGCTATGGAAGAGTTTGGGAGGGATCCTGGTAAACAGGTGCTGGAAGATGGCTTGAGTCCACTGCAGCAGCCTCCCCTGAAAGGCTCGATGCCCTGTCAGGGCAGAAGGCCCCGGACAAGTGTCCCCCTACCATGAGGACGCCTCTGCTGCTGTTAGGGCCCCTCAGAGTCTCCACAGCCATGTTTCTTGGACACCAAAGGCTCAGACACATCCAGCATGCAGAAAAGCTAGTGGAGCAGTCCTCAGCTCTTCCCAAGTGCCTCTGGCCACAGACTGACTCCTCTGAGTGACAAGGCTATGGGGCGTGTATGCCTCACCACAAGAGCACTGGCCCCCCAGAGGCCCCCTCTCCACAGAGAAGCTGCCTGGGGCCCTTGGGCAGGTGCAGAGAGCTCTTTATATTTGAGGAACTGGTTTAAGTTGGCACAAGATTTAAACAGCAAAGGGATGCTGGTGCCTGCCTGCCAGGTGCTACCGAGGGGTGCCCCATTGCTGCACATGTCAGGAGCCGAGACTGGGCCCATGCTAACCCAAAGATGATCACACTCACTTCCTGTTGTATTTCGTGGCCGAGACAATGAGGAAAAGCCTCTGCAGGGCATCAGCTTTGTCGGCCGCAAGTCCTTCTGCAGCAGCTCACTGACCGGGGAGCAGTACCTCCTCGGCTCCTCCCTGCGGATCTCCCTAAGCAGAGGGGACCTTGCTGGCACCCTGGGGTCAGGGGCCCCAGCCATGCTCTCAGACTGGAGGAAAGTCCCTTGTGAGCAGAGAGAACACGGCATCCTCGGAGGAGAGCGATCTGACCACCCTGCCTCTCTGGGCAAATCTGCCGACTGGTTATCTGGAATGGTTCCTCTCCCGTGGGATTCAGTGGTCCACTGGGTCACTGCCACCTCTACTGAGAAGACCACCCCTCCAACAGGTTACAACAACCAGTCTCATTAATGGAGACTCCCTGCATTCTGATTTTGTATTCCAGGAACAGAACTAAAACTGACTGAATTTAGAACAAAAGGTAAGGGAGGTTTAGTCTGAAATTAGCTGTTTTTCAAACAATTCCTTCAAGGAGCCTTTAACTTTTGGGAACAAGAGTTAAATCTTACATATTAATGGGCTAATATTATGACACATTGAAAGGTTTCTTACTCTGACAGTTATTTTGATTAAAAAATCTATCTATTGAGCGCTGACAACAGGCAAGATATTGAACAGAGTCTCCAAATGGTACCCGAAAAGGCAAGAAAAGGGAACATGCCAATGAGCCCCTGTCCTGGCGGCCTTGGGTGGGGCTCCGGGAGAAAGGCCATCTGTGCTTTTCCTGCGTGTCCACTCCCCAGGCTGTGGCTGACGGCCACAAAATCCATTCTGGGAATCAGAAACTTTGAACTGACACAGATGGAACTTCCCCAACACTGGGGCTGACAAGAAGGTTCCTGAATGCCTGGAGGTGGGGTCCTCATTTTTTGTTCTTGTTTGAAGGCTGGCAGATAAATTTCAATAAATTATCTTCCACTCCTTGCCTCCCTCCTGCTCCCCTGCCCCCTGCCCCATTCTCATGTTTTTACGTAGAGCCAGAGTTGGACTTAGTCACTTACAACAAAGGAACATCCGTGGGATGAGGGGGAGGTGGAAAGAGGGAAAGCCAGGTCCGAGTCTGTTTCTCATTGGGATAGTGAGGTGGGGAGAAGGTACCAGAATGCCTCCCCGCTGTAACAGAGGCTCTTTCCCAGACGGTGGCGCCTCTCGCCGTACATTAATCCCTTCTGATGCAGTCTCCAAATCACAGGATTCCTACTGAAAGGACAGTTGCTCAAACTCTCCCATAGCTCCCCAGGGCTGTCAGTCTCTAACTCCTACAGACCCTAAGGAAGCATCCGGGGCCCCTCCCCTCCCGACTTCTCTAAGAGCGACACTCACTGTTTCTCTTGCTTCTGACCCTGTGTACAGACACTCTGCCTGAAACACTCCTGGCTTCTTCCATTCCGGGTTAACTCCTCAATTCCTAGGCTTCTGGCTAGCTGTCCTGGTAGCCTCCGCTGACCCTGCCACACACCCCACCCGCCCTGATCTGAGTCCAGCCTCCTTCGCTCGGTCCTCAGCTTGCCAGAGAGGCTTCTGTTGGCTTTCACCACCGTTGCTTTCCATCTCTGAAAAATTCAGAGAAAACTAAAATTCATTCCAAATCCTAACTCCCTAAGCCATAGCCATTTATTTTAAATTGCGAAGAAAAATCACAGGCTTAAATAAAGTAAAATACAAAACAAAACTTGGTAGTTATTAACTTCCCTCAAAGCCTAATGGAGAGGAATTGTAGGACTCATATACTGTGCTTGTGGATATTTGACCACACCCTAGGCTCACTTAAGACAGAGAGGCATTTAAATAATGAGGGCTGTTCCTTTGGCCTGTCATTCCATGGATTTATGACCCTGAATAGAAGGTGAGTTGGCAGAGGTAAATCCAATGGAGTTCTGAGGGGGCTCTCAGAACCCATCTCTTGGCAAGAACTTTGGGATGAGCACATCCCATTTTGAGTGAGATATTAGCATTTAAAGAAAATTTCACTTAAGATAGCCTCTAAATTCAAACTCAAATTCAAATGAACCTGTACTAGAATATTGGAACTTGAATATAGGAATATCTGTCCAATCTTGAAGGAAAGACAGACTGCTGAATGTATTGGGAGACGGTGCTGCAAATCCACGAGGCACTTTCCTAACAGATTTTTAAGTTCTTCTGATAATAGATTTCTGCCATCTTCACTGCTTTTAGAACCTAATCTGCGTTCAAGTTCTTGCTTTACTATAATCACAGCAGCTGCAACCATCCTAATCTTTCCCACCAACTGGTCCACCTCCGAATCCAGTTGTGTTTTTCAGTTTAGCATGGGCTTGTGGTTCAGCCGGCACGTTTTTCTTTTAAACAAGCAGCATCAAGTCTTACACTGTCTGATGGACTACAGGGTTTGGGTCCAAGCCTCCATTCTGCTTTCTCCCATGCCTGATTAGCTGGTGAGGAAGGGGCTACCGACTAGTTAGTGCAGTCCAGAGCCAGCTCCCGCTGGAAGACGGCGGGTGATTCTCAACCCATCCAATGCACCCGCGTGAGAGCGGTCTCCCTAAATCACAAAATCCTCCCCTGCCTCCTCAGGCCCTCAGCTGATAACGAATTCCTGAGCTTGGCACACAGGGCTCGCCAGGGCTCAGTCCCAGCAGGTTCTCCAGCACTGCGTGGCCTTGTGCTACTGACCCTGAAGCAGCTGGCAGCCCCTGCCGGACGTGGGGTTCGCAGCGCCAGCCACAGGCCAGCAAACGGCGCTCCCCGCTGGCTTCGTTCCCGCTCACCCCCAGGCGCTACATGCCCAGGGCCCGCTCGCCCCTCCCGGACCTGCGCGCCGGGTGCCGGGCTGACGCGGCCCCGGTCCCCCGCTCTGTGACCGCCGCAGACGCAGCCCGAAAGGAACGGCCGGGACATCTGGCCTGGTGAAGCAGACTCTCCGGCCGCCGAGAACATCCTGCCGCCACGGGAAACCCCGCCCGCGCTCCCGCCGCCCCAGCCTCCGGGAGCACAACCCCGCAGCCCCGCCGGCTTCCGGGTCGCGTCACGTGCCGCACCACACTGGGGCCCGCCCGCCAATGGGCTTTGGCAGAGCGTCTGGCGCTGGGCGGGGCCGTCGGCGCTCGGACAGCGCATCCGAGTGGGCTTCCCTCACCTTCCGGGGCTGCGGCACGCCTCTGCACACCGAGGCTCTGGAGCCCGGGGCCTGGGACAGCGTCCGGTGGGCGGCCTGCGTGCAGCTGCCCTACTTCTGGGTCGTTTCATCACTGCCCGCAGCTCCGCGGTGTGCGGGTCCTGTGTGCAGGACGACGACGTTACACAGACTGCGGCTTCTGGGCTGGTTGCGCGTCCCGTGTATTTACCACCTACCATAGGCTGCACTGCTGCCTTATTCCATCCCCACCGTAGCCACACGCAGCCTATCGGCGCCTCTCAGAAGAGGCAGCAATTTCAGAGTCCCGTTTTAGTAATTCTAAAAGATTTGTTGGCCACAGTGTCGCCACTGGCAAACTGCATGGGGACACAGGCGGTGACAATGCAGCGCGATAAATGCTGGGAAAGTGGTAATGGAGGAAGATTTTGAGAGAGGCTGGTGCCTGGGGAGCCCAGAGGGTGTCAGACCAAGTGCTGGTAAGGCAGGCCCTGGGGGCTGGTACTGCATTCAACATGGAGCCCTGCCTCCTGTGACAGAAATGCACTGATGTTTGGAAGCAAGATAGAGAGTGGAATGGGGGGAATAGGTGTAGTTTGGGAATGTTGTTACCTTGGCCAGGTAGAGGCCATGATAATGGAGAAGTAGGTGGTGAGCAATCATTTAGGGGTAGGATTTGAAGCACCTGGTGATTGGTGGATTTGGGGGAGTGAGGAGGAACAGAGGAAATCAAGGGCAATGTCAGGTTTCTGGCTTACCAGGTGATGCCCTTCACTTGGCGTTGGGGCAGGACAGGATGAGGGTTTGCGGAGTCCTTCAGCGAGCAAGCACTGGTAGTGTTTCAGGTTCTGGGGACTAGTGAACGGGACTGGCCAAGTCCCTGCCCCGATGGGATTTACAGCCAATAAAGATGACTGCTATCAAATATACCAACATACAGGAGCCTAGCAGTGATGAATGCTGTGAAGAGAACATGAGGCAGAGCAGGACAGTGCCAGGATGTTGGGCGCTGCTTGGATAGGGGGCCTGGAAGGGAGAAGCAGTGAGAAGATGCCAAGAGGGGAGAGGCCGGAGCGGAGGGAGGACAGGCTTAGCGCTCACCTGCAGGAATCCCGGGCTCTGCGTGGCATATGTTGAGGATGACCGGTGCCAAGCCAGGAGATAGGGTGTCTTGCCAACAGGTTTCAAACACGGGCAAGTTCACTATGGATGCAGTGTGACCAAAGAAATGACAGTAGAACATTCTTGGGGTGAAAGAGTTATACCCAACTTTATTTCCACGGTGGCAGGTCACTTAGGAAAATCTCATCCACTCAGAGCGAGTCTGCATGCAGCAAGCTGGTCTCTGCCCACACAGCCGTCCTCTGGGCCTCTGTCCTTGTATAAGAACAAAGAATAAACTGAAGGAACAAAACAGCAGCAGACTCACAGAACCCAAGAATGGACTAACAGTTACCAAAGGAAGAGGGACTGGGGAGGATTTGTGGGAAGGGAGCGATAAGGGGGAAAAGGGGGCATTATGATTAGCACACATAATATGGGGGGGACACTGGGAAGGCGTATAATACAGAGAAGACATGTAGTGATTCCATAGCATCTTACTATGCTGATGGACAGTGATGGCAATGGGGTATGGGATGGGTACGTGATAATGGTGGGAGTCTAGTGACCATAATGTTGCTCATGTAATTGTACATTAATGATATAAAAAAAGAATAAAAATATATATACATATATAACGGAACAATATTCACATTATAGGGGTACCAGAAGAAGAAGAGAGATGAAAAGGGATAGAAAATGTCTTTGAGTAGGGAATTGCTGAAAACTTCCCCAATCTGGGGAAGGAGATAGTCTCTCAGGCCATAGATGTGCACAGATGTCCCAACACAAGGCCCCAAGGAAGACAACACCAAGATATATAATAATTAAAATGGCAAAGATCAAGGATAAGGACAGAATATGAAAGCAGCCAGAGAGAGAAAAAAGATCACATACAAAGGAAAACCCATCAGGCTATCATCAGACTTCCCAACAGAAAACTTACAGGCCAGGAGGGAGTGGCATGATGTATTTAATGCAATGAAACAGAAGGGCCTCAAACAAAGAATACTCTACCTGGCAAGATTATCATTTAAATTTGAAGGCAGGATTAAACAGTTTCCAGATATGGAAAAGCTGAGAGAATATACCTGCCACAAACCATCTCTACAGTGTATTTTTGAGAGACTGCTATAGATGGAAGTGTCCCTAAGGTAAAGAGCTGTTACCAGACTACATAAATCCAAAGTAAAGAAAGTAGAAAATTAATTACTAAGCAGATGCAAAATCAAATCAACTATCCCCAAAGTCAGTCAAGGGATAGACAAAGAGTACAGACTATGAAACCTTATAAAGAATGGAGGAGGAAGAAAAAGAAGAAAAAAGAAGAACCTTTAGATTATGTTTGTAATAGCATAGTAAGTGAGTTAAATTCAACTGTTAGATAGTAAGGAAGTTACTCTTAAACCTTTGGCAACCATGAATCTAAAGCCTGCAATGGCAATAAGTCACTAGCTATCGATAATCACCATAAATGTAAATGGTCTGAATGCACCATTCAAAAGACATAGATCACTGAATGGATAAAAATACAAGACTCATCTATATGCTGCGTACAAGTGACTCACGTCAAACCCAAAGACATACAAAGACTGAAAGTGAAGGGATGGAAAAAGATGTTTCATGCAACTAACAGGGAGAAAAAAGCAGGAGTTGCAGTACTTGTATCAGACAAAATAGACTTCAAAACAAAGAAATTCACAAGAGACAAAGAAGGACATTATATAAAGATAAATGGGTCAGTCCAACAAGGGGATATAACTATCATAAATATCTATGAACCCAACAAAGGAACATCTACATATGTGGAACAAATACTAACAGAATTAAAAGGGGAAATAGAATGCAATGGATTCATTCTAGCAGACTTCAACACTCCACTCACCCCAAAGGACAGATGAACCAGACAGAAAATAAGTAAGGAGACAGAGGCACTGAGCAACACATTAGAACAGATGGACCTAACAGGCATCTACAGAACTCTACACCCAAAAGCAGCAGGATACACATTCTTCTCAAGTACACATGGAACATTTTCAAGAACAGATCATACAGTAGGCCACAAAAAGAGCCTCAGTAAATTCAGAAAGATTGAAATTGTACCAACCAGCTTCTCAGATCACAAAGGTATGAAACTAGAAATAACTTAAGCAAAGCAAAAAAAAAAAAACGCACAAACACGTGGAGGCTTAACAACATGCTCCTAAATAACCAATGGATTAATGACCAAATAAAAACAGAGACCAAGCAATACATGCAAATGACAATAATTCAACACTGCAAAATCTGTGGGATGCCACGAAGGCCATGCAAAAAGGGAAGTATATTGCAATATAGGCCTACCTCAGGAAAGAAGAACAATCACAAATGAACAGTCTGAACTCACAATTAATAAAACTAGAAAAAGAAGAACAAATGTGGTCCAAAGTCAGTAGAAGAAGGGATTTAATAATGATTAGAGCATAAATAAATAAAATCTAGAAAAATAAAACAATAGAAAGAATCTATGAAAGCAGGAGCTGGTTCTTTGAGAAAATAAACAAAATAGATAACCCCCTAGCCTACTGGTCAAGAATCAAAAGAGAGTCTACACACATAAACAGTATCAGAAATGAGAAAGGAAAAATCACCACAGACACCACAGAAATACAAAGAACTATGAGAGAATACTACAAAAAATTATGTGCTAACAAACTGCATAACCTAGAAGAAATGGACAACCTTCTAGAAAAATACAACCTTCCAAGGGTGACCCAGAAAGAAACAGAATATCTGAACAGACCAATTACTAGCAATGAATTTGAACTGGTAATCAAAATACTACCTAACAACAAAACCATTGGACCAGATGTCTTCACTGCTGAATTTTATCAAACATTATACTGAAGACCTAACACCCTCCCTCTGTAAAGTTTTCCAAAAAGTAGAAGAGGAGGGAATACTTGCAAACTCATTCAATGAGGCCACCATAGCTCTAATAGCAAAACCAGGCAAAGACACCACAAAAAAAGAAAATTACAGATAAATATCCCTGATGAATATAGATGCAAAAGTACTCAACAAAATATTAGCAAACCGAATTCAAAAATCCATCTAAAAGATCATGCATCATGATCAAGTAGGATTGATTCCAGGGAGGCAAGGAAGGAACAACATTCGAAAATCCATCAGCATCATCTGCCACATCAACAGAAAGAAGGACAAAAACCACATGATCATCTCCATAGATGCTGAAGAAGCATTCGACAAAATTCAACACCCATTCATGATAAAAACTCTCAACAAAATGGGTATACAGGGCAAGTACTTCAACATAATAAAGGCCATATATGACAAACCCACAGCCTGTATTGTACTTAACAGCGAGAAGCTGAAAGCTTTTCCTTTAATATCGGGAACAAGACAAGGATGCCCACTCTCCCCACTTCTATTCAACAAAGTACTGGAGGTCCTAGCCATGGCAATGAGACAACACAAAGAAATAAAAGGCATCCAGATTGGTAACGAAGAAGTTAAACTGTCACTGGTTGCAGATGACATGATATTGTACATAAAAAACCCTAAAGAATCCACTCCAAAACTGCTAGAAGTAATATCTGAATTCAGCAAAGTTGCAGGATACAAAATGAATACACAGAAATCGGGTGCGTTCCAATAAGCTAATGATGAACTAGCAGAAAGAGAAATCAGGAAAACAATTCCACTCACACTTGAATCAAAAAGAATAAAATACCTAGGAATAAACCTAACCAAGGAAGTGAAAGACCTATATCCTGAAAACTGTAGGATATTCATGAGACAAATTAAAGAAGATACCAATAAATGGAAATTCATTCCATGCTCTTGGGTAGGAAGAATTAATATTGTCAAAATGGCCATCCTGCCTAAAGCAATCTACAGAGTCAATGCAGTCCCTATCAAAATACCAGCAGCATTCTTAAATGAACTGGAACAAATAGTTCTAAAGTTCATATGGAAGCACAGAAGACCCCAAATAACCAAAGCAATCCTGAGAAAGGAGAACTTTGCTGGGGGGATTACATTTCCCGACTTTAAGCTCTACAGTACTCAAGACAATTTGATACTGGTACAAGAACAGACTCATAGACCAATGGAACAGACTAGTCCAGATATAAACCCAGGCATATATAGTCAATTAATATACAATAAAGGAGCCACGGACATACAATGGGGAAATGACAGCCTCTTCAACAACTGATGTGGGTAAAACTGGACATCTACATGCAAGAGAATGAAATTGGGTTATTGTGTAACTCCATACACAAAAGTAAACTCTAAATGGATCAAAGACCAGAATGTAAGTCATGAAACCATAAAACTCTTAGAAGACAACATAGGCAAAATCTCCTGAATATAAACAGGAGGAACTTTTTCCTGAACGTATCTCCCATGGCAAGGGAAACAAAAGCAAAAATGAACAAATGGGACTACATCAAGCTAAAAACTTTCTGTGCAGCAAAGGACACCATCAGCAAAATAAAAAGGCATCCTACAGTATGGGAGAATGTATTTGTAAAGAACATATCCGACAAGGGGTTAACATCTGAAATATACAAAGAATTCACACACCTCAACAGCCAAAAAGCAAATAAACCGATTAAAAAATGGGCAGAGGATATGAACATACAACTCTCCAAAGAAGAAATTCAGATGGCCAACAGGCACATGAAAACATGCTCCACATCGCTAATCATCAGAGAAATGCAAATTAAAACCATGAGATATCACCTCACACCAATAACGATGGCCACCATCCAAAAGACAAACAACAACAAATGTTGGCGTGGATGTGGAGAAAGGGGAACCCTCCAACACTGCTGGTGGGAATGTAAACTAGTTCAACCATTGTGGAAAGCAATATTGAGGTTCCTCTGAATATTAAAAGTAGAAATACCATTTGACCCAGGAATCACACTTGTACGAATTTACCCATGAATGAAAGATGTCAGATTCAAAAAGACATATGCACCCCTATGTCCACTGCAGCACTATTTACAATAGCCAAGATATGGAAGCAACCTAAGTGTCCATCAGTAGATGAATGGATAAAGAAGATATGGTACATATACACAATGGAATACTATTCAGCCATAAGAAAGAAACAAATCCTACCATTTGCAAAAACATGGATGGAGCTGGAGGATAATATGCTCAGTGAAATAAGCCAGGCAGGGAAAGACAAATACCAAATGATTTCCCTCATTTGTGAAGTATAACAATGAAGCAGAACTGAAGGAAAAAAATAGGAGCAGACTCACAGACTCCAAGAAGGGACTAGTGGTGACCAAATGGGAGGAGTATGGGAGGGCGGGTCGGGTGGGCAGGAGATGAGGATTGAGGGGTATTATGTTTAGTACACATGGTGTGGGGAGTCATGGGGAAAACAGTCTACCACAGAGAAGGCAAACAGTTAATCTGTGGCATCTTACTGCACTGATGGACAGCGACTACATTGGGGTATGGGTTGGGACTTGATAATATGGTAAATGTAGTAACCACATTGTTTCTCTTGCGAAACCTTCCTAAGAGTGTGTATCAATGATACCTTAATAAAAAAAACTGTGAATGGGTAAACACTTGACAAAGATGATGAGTTTGAACTATCTACTGCCCAACCTATACACTTTCAGGAGTTCTTTTAAGGACACGCAGTCCATTTACTTCATTCCTCCAGATAGCCTTAGGTTTTTCCCCTGATCACAGTCGATATTCAGAAAGCTCTCTTTGGAACCCTAATGAGTTCTGCCCTCCACTTCCAACCAAGAACAACTACAGGCAACAGGGCGTTCCTAAAAGGCCATTCCCTACTTGAAGACCTTCAAAGACATTTCTTCCAGACTCCAGTCCAGAAAGTCTTTCTGTCCTCGTAATACTGGATGGTTTCTCTTCATGGTCAATGAAAATCCAGTGCGGATCAGGAAGACCAAAGACAAATGTGCCACTCACCCTTGATGACTCTAGGATAACATAACCTACACAGATCACAGTCACCTCTGCCGCTGGTCAAGAGCCACTCGCTCACTCTTCATTTACCTGAAGAAGGTTTTTACTTATTTCCATAATTCCATCATAATATATGAACACATTTAGAGAAGCCAGGACACCCACCACGACATGGAACAGGGAATAAAAGAAACTTACCTGGGATTTGTTGTTCATTTTCTGTTGTTTTTGGAAGAGCAGGGAGAGCTCAGAAGGCATACCTGAAAGACAAGGAAGGAGGAACAGAATAATGAGCACTGGCTGTCCTTGTATGTCCTCAATTTTCTGCTAAAAACTATACACCAGCTGGGTCATCTTTGATCCTGGAGAAGAAAAGGAGCCTGTTTAAACCTGCAATGTTCTTTAGTGCTTTAACTACTATGCTCCCTCTCACTGACACAGAAACATTTAAAATAGAATTATTAAGCAAACAGTAGCATCTCAATTATGAAATATGATGCCCTCTTTAAAACTGATGTTGCAGGGGAAGATAAACCCCAAAGGCTATTTTGTTTATCTGTTTTACTTACCAATAATGTTACAGCCTTGATTCCGAGAATCCTCGTGAAGGTTTGGAAAAAGGGATTAAGTGCCTTAAACAAAGGTCGTTTCTAAACCTCTCTTTTCTAATTTGATTGCGGTTCCTCCAAAGGATCTTTTAAGAGGAAATTTGTTTCTGCACGTCTGCGTGGACAGCAGCAATCCAGGAGCCCGTGACTGACGTCTCCCCACCTCTTCCTGACCCTGACAAGCCGCTTCCCTTTTCAGAGTCTTTCTTCCCTCCTGTGAAATGAGACAAAGGTGACCCTGCAGCTTTCTGAACGACTCCTCTTGACCCTGTGAGATCTGGAAAGATAGAACCTGTGCAGACGCAGGACGCGGTGACTGGACATGGTTAGACAGCCGCGCAGCTTCTGGGAAGAACTGGAGAAGGAGCGGAGGGACCGGCGGGGCCTGAAGACAAACCTTCCGGCATCAACCACGCGGTGGCTCTGCTCACGCAGTCGGCCCCTCGCAGCTACCCGCGGGCCCAGCTCCCTTCCCTCTTCGGCACAGGGACGGCCAGCTTCCGAAAGGGGGTAAGTCCCCCGAGCCTCGGCCCCTCTGGGAGGGACCTTCTTTCTGGGGCTCTCCTGCCTTTCTACGGAAGCTCTGGCGGGTCTCGGTCTGACATAGGAGGGGAAGGGGGCTCCTCCCGCGGGGCTCGTGCGCCTGACCCCGCTGCGTCTCGCCTCAGTGGAGATGCTTTCTTCCCCGAGGACCTATAGGGCAAATTCGCGTCCGGGGGAACATTCCTCCGGGGCCCCAGACGGGTCTCTCTTGGGACACAGCTGCCACCGCAGGCCACCCTGTGTACGCGCAGCAGCAGGCCGAGGACGAAGGCAGGCCGACACCGCCAGGCGCGCTCGGCTTTGGCCTCCACCGCGGCAACCCGGGCGGACTGAGGAGCGAGGGAGACGGGGCTCCGGGGCGCCAGCAGCCCCGGCCCAGCAGGCGGCTCGGACCCGACACGGCGGCCTTACCTCGCGCAGCCGCCGTCGGCGGGGCTCGCTCAGTCTCCGCAGCGAAGCGCCGCCTCGGCCGTTAAGAGGATGGAGACCCCACAGCGAGAGCGGCCTCTCCCCAAAACGCAGCCCTTTCATGGGCCCCCCACTCCAACACTGAGCGTGGACACGGCACCCGCGGAGAGGGCAGCCCTGACGCCCCACGCCCCGACACCGAAGAAGCCGCCGCGGGACTGGCAGGAGGCTCCGCCCGGAGAGGGGCGGGGCCTTCGCAGGCCCGCCCACAGGGGACCACGCCACCCCTCCCCACCAGTACCCTTGTCTCTCCACGCTCTGCACGGCCGCCCCCCACATCACCCAGCTCCAAATTAGCCAGCCAGGAAATCTTTAAAAATATGAATGAAAAAGAAAGGGGAGGGGGTCCAGAATTTAAGGCGCAATACACGAAAATTGGAAGTCAAAATGCCCACAAACGGAAAGAAAAAAAGTATCTCATTAACCTTGAGATGACTGTACTGAACCTTCAAGCGCCCATCTTTCTGACACTTTTACAATAATAATTTAAAACGATACTGATTAGCCAAACGACGCGTCAACGACAAAGGGGCCAGTGATGAAAGGGCTTTGGGATTGGTGGGAAAATAAAGTGTTGGATATGTTATGTTACTTTAACCAGTGACCAGGATCAAATACAATTAAGGTTAAATTCTAGCTCACACATTAGAGTAAGTTTTAAGTGGATTCAAGGTTTTAACGTCCAAAAGCAAGTTCTTAAAGCATGCATGATTTTTAGAACATAAAATTCATGGGTGGGAATAACCTGAAACAAGTTTAGAAATGTTAAGCTAAAAATTCTAAAAAGTACACATTTCAGTTTCAGGTTAAAAGTGGAACAAAGTTTAAAGGTAAACTAGGCATAGATCTTTACAGCAGGCACCAGAAGCAAAGGTTTGATCATCTTTACTAACAGCTCTGATAAATCATTGAAAAGGTAAGCATGACAATCCTCACTCCTTTAAGATATGAAAAGGAAATACATGAGAGACGAGACATAAGTGAGCAATAACATGAGAAAGTCCATCATAACAAATGAAAGACATGCTGTCCTGAAGATAATTTTGGGAAAGAAAAATTTGAAAATAACATTACTACCATCCAAAGTAGGTACAGATTTAGAAAAATACTCGTATTCTTCATGTCTAGCATAAAGATAATGCATACAACTGACTGTAATCGACTCTATCAACAATAAAAACATCCTTTAATGTAGAAATCCCACTTCTACTAGTGGATAGTAGTGAAATAACCATCCAAGGATGTAGGTACATGAGTCTCGTTCACAGTTTAGTTGTAAGAGAAAAAAATGAAAACAATATAAATTTAGACAATTTCAATGTCTAACCAAGTGAATATGTAAAATAAATATGAGACGGAGGTAGCCTCTCAAAATAATAACATAAGGTATTCTAACTCTTGTAGAAGAATGTTCATGATCTACGCTGGAATCAAAATTGTAGTTTATACTCCAAGATGTAAGATAGGGCACCCCTTTGTTTTATCTTCACATATACCCTAAAGGATATAAAGAGATGTGGGTTCTTTCAATGAACAGAGAAAGCCCGCAAACATAATACAGGACAGGGTGGACATGCTGGACATAGTTCATTCAGAGAGTGTACAGAATAGAATTAACACCTGAACATCAACTACAAGGAGACTACCCTGTAGGGATGGCACAGAATGTCAGCTTTACTGTTTTGTAATTCCTGACAATTTTTTAAATGGTATTGATTATCTCAACTTTTGGGCTTATCATGAAATTTTTCATATTTTAATAGCATTACTTTGGATCTGCATAATTAAAAGACCCATAAGAATGTGATGATATTTTTATTATGTTTCCTCTATAGCTACTATACACATATATAAGTTCATAAAAAAGGTTAGGATGGCTGCACAATTAATTGATAATAATGATTTCCTCTGAGGAGTTGACCTATACTCTCTAAACAAGATGTCAGATTTCCCTGCAAATATTTACTCTTTTCACAGGGAAAAGATAATGACTCCTTATTTGTGGACTTTTAATGCTCAAGGCAGCACTTTATAGCAAACCTGCCTTAGAAAAGGTTCAGCTCACATTTTCAAAGATGATTCCAAGAAGGGGCAGCTTGGTCCTAACTGTGGGTAAACTTGTTCAAGGTCTTCCATCTGCCTGGACTTCAGTGCCCCCACCCATAAGGGAAATGGGATGGGCTGTGCAGTGAGTTCCCTGCTGCGGTGTCCCAAGTCCATGATTTTACACTTCCAGCACTGCATGGTGGAGCACACTATTAAGTCCCAAACTCTCAGAAATTTGGGATCTGCAGCCTCCTAACACTGGGAGATAAAAGGACGCTGACAGCAGGTATCCTGCTCTTCAGGCATGCAGTTGGCTCTGTGACCTTGGGTCGGTGAAAATATGTTGAAACCCCAAACCCAGTGTGGTGGTATTTGGAGGTGTGGCCTTTAGGAGGTAATTAGGTAGTGAAGGGGGGAACCCTCAGGAATGGGATTCGTGTCCTTATAAGAAGAGGTCAGAACTGGGTGTGACAATACAAAGAGAAGTCCGTCGTCTGCAATGCAGAAAAGGGGTCTCACTAGAACCCAACCATGCTGGTCCCGAGATGTCAGGAGAACCACCTCCAGAACTGTAAGAAATACGTGTCCAGTGGCAATTTGTTACAGCAACCCCGGAGGGAGCGAATCCAGACACCACGGGGCTTCACACAGCACCCTTTCTGCAGCAGCCTCTCAGGCCAGGTGCTCCACAGGGTACAGCTTCAAGAAGGCAGAGCCCCTCGCCCCACCCGCCAGGGGTCTGCGGGCCTGGGTGGAGCAGCTCCTCCCCATCACACGCATTACTCAGGAACAGTAACAATGCTGGTGCGTGAAGCTGCAGAGAATCTGGGGTCCGTAGTGTGTCATGACAGCAAAGCCTAAGATGCTGTACCAAGCTCTTCCCACGCCTAATTCACAGCAACCCTGTCCTGTCGATATGCACCCTTGTGAATATGAGAAAGTGGAGGCTTCTCGAGCTTCAGTCACCTGCAGGGGCCATAAAACCACTAAGTTCCGGCATTAAGATGGCTGGGGCCACTTACCTCAGCTCAGCTCTTAAGAAAAAGCAGATTGGCAGCACTTACAAAGTATTTCTCCTCCCATGCTGCCAGCACACCTAAGGGGCCTCCATGCAAGGGGCCAACATCTCTTTGACCACGGGGAGGGACAACCCCGAGAACGGAGAGACCGTCTGAGTCAGGCAAGGAAACGAGCCCATCCTGTCACCGCGGACTCTTCCCTCATCTAAAACAGGAGCGCAGAGACCGTGAGGACAGTGACATCGGGGTCACTTTCCTTCCTTCACACTTAAGGACAGATAAATGCGCTCCTCCCAGGAGGAAACCCTCCTGGACTCCTCGCAGAGCTTCCCGCCCTTGGGTGACCCCACCATCCTCATCCCCTTCCTTCTCCACATTTACCGAATAAGTGGGATCTGGGCCCAAGGGGTCTGTCTCTGTGAGGGTCACTGAACCCACTTCTCAGGAGAACCTTGAGGAGTCTAGAAAGGGCAGAGATTCAGAACCAAAAGGAAGGTATCCACATCCCAGGACACACGACGGAGTTTAGGGGAAGCCCTCGGAACTTGTTTGGCAAGGAAAGGCGTGCGCATGGCTTCCTGGGCACACTGGTGCATCGGGGTTGGATTCGACACACTCAGAAGTCAGGACCATCTGTCACCCTAGGTCACCATCACCCCCTGTCCCGGGTCACGGCGGTAGGCGGCTCCTCCAGATCTGCGAGGGAGGCGGGAGGAACCCTGACCTCGGCGGTAGAAGGGGGACCTTCCCAGATCTCCCATCTCTGCGTTCCAGGAATACATGGAAGGAGATGTCGCTGGCCCCATCCCAGGCGCCAGGGAGATGGGACAGGCCGTCGGGACGGACGGGAGGCACGCCGAGACTCCCCGAGGCCCCGGCTCACCTCTCCGAGGAGCTGAGCCTCCCACCAGCCCCAAGGCTCCACCAGGGGCTCTGTCTCGCGGACGAGGACGAAGAGACAAGAAGGCAGCTGCATCGAGGTCCTTTCGTGAAAGTTCGTGCTGCGGGCACTTCTCTGCGATTGCAGAAACCGTGCTAGCGCGCCCATACGTGAGCCCGCGCCCCTTAGGAAATGTAAGCTCTCACAATTATTAATGTTGAACAGCAATCTCTGCGCCAAAGAAGTCTCATGGTTCTTTCTCTCCCACACACCTGTATTCCTGAGAAAACCTCCCAGGATTCGCCAAATGATTTAAACCTTGCAAAATGGGAATGACAGGGAAACTTTATTAAGGCATCACGCAAGCATTATTTAATACCTGAAATTACAATTGGGTTGGCTATCAATAGGATTTCTCACTTTCGCATTTTTAAAAATAAATGTTGACCTTTTTAGAAAGAAAAAGAATGGATTTCAGGAAAATTAAAGAACTGCTTTTACCTTTAATTCCATGGCATTTGATTCCTATAACATCTCTCTCCATATAGGAGGTAGTATTTCCTGCTCAGTAAGAACTAAATTCTTTTCTTAAAACTCTCTTTCAGGCTATCGTGTTTGTAACAGCAAGAAACAATGCTTTTTGAGACTTCAGCACTAAGAGGCCAGGAGCTCTTCTAAGAGTTTCCATTCATTTGATTCTCAGGGAAGGTGAGAACGGAGGTGGCCATTGCGTTGAGACAACAGAGGCACAGTTTTATTGGGGTGTAAGTGATATACAGTAAATTGAACGGGTATAAAGTGTGTAATTTGCTAAGTTTGGTTCTATGTATATACCTGTAAAACCATCACCGCCATCCAGATAATGAGCAAATCATATCCCAAAATGTTCCCTCATGCTCTTTATAATCCCTACCTCCCACTTCTCTCTGCCCTCCACCAATTCCCACGCAAGAACTGATCTGATTTCTGCCATTACAAATGGGTTTGCACTTTCTAGAATTTGAGAATTCTACATCAATAGAATCATACCCCTTTGTGAATAACTTATTCGAGATGACATAATTGAGATTCATCAATGTTGTTGAGTGTATCAATAGTATAATCAATTTTACTGCCAAGTAGTGTATGAACAATTATGTTGATGCATTCACCTGTTACTGGATGTTTGGGTAGGTTTCAGTTCATTTCTGTTAGGTAAAAATACCTAGGAGTTGAACACCTGAGTGGCATGGCAGATGTCTATATAACGTTTTAAGGAACTGCCGAACTGGCTATTTTACGTTCCCACCAGCAAAATCTGAGAGTTTAAGTACCTCCATGTGCTTGTCAACTCGTAGTATGGTCAGGGTGCTTCCTTACAGCCATTGTTACAGGTATGTACTAGTATCCTATCTTGGTTTTAATTTGCATTTCCCTAATGAGTGACAATGCCGAGCTGCTCTTGGGTCCTTAAATGCCATCGTATATGTGTTTTAGTGAAGTGTCCAAAGCTTTTGCCCATTTTTAAAAATTGGGGTTCTCTGTTTTCTTATTATTATTGAACTTTCAGAATTCTTAATGTATTTGTGGATACAACCCCTTTATTACATATGATATTTGTAAATATTTTCTCAACTGAATTTTTTAATGAAATTGTACTGAATGTATGGATGAATTTAGGGAGGGTTGACATTTTTATATTAGCTCAAGCCCTCCGAGAGCATGAAAACCCATTCATTGGGATTGTTGGTTAGAGAAACCCTATTGATATTTAAACGTAGATCTTTTGTTCACTTATAAAATAAACATTTACAAAATAAATATTTTCATTCTCTTTACAATGTCTCTCAAAGTTCTTGATTTGATGAAATAGAATTTATGTTTATTTTATTTCTTGAATCTTGTATCTAAAAATCACTTTTCCTAACTAAATGTTAAGAAAATTTTGTCCTGTGTTTTCCCAGAAGCTTTTTGGTTTCAGGTTGTACATTTGGGTCTAAAATGCATTTTACGCTAGTTTTAGTAGGTTTAGGGAGGTGGATCTAAATACAGTTTTGGTCCAGTAGTCCATTAAGAATTCAGAAAAACAAAATAGAAAAAGTTGCTGTCTATGAATTTGTAAATGACATACCCAACACGCGGTTAACATCCAAAATATATAAAGAACTCACCCACCTCAACACCCAAAAAGCAAATAAACCGATTAAAAAATGGGCAGAGGATGTGAACAGACACTCCTCTAAAGAAGAAATTCAGACGGGCAACAGACACATGAAAAGATGCTCCACATCACTAATCATCAGGGAAATGTAAATTAAAACCACAATCAGGGTCACTTCCGGGAAGATGGCGGTGTGAGCAGGGCGGCAGAAATCTCCTCCCAACACTATATTTATCTACGAAAACACAGAAAATACATCTATTCCTAAAAGAGAGACGAGAATACACAGGAAAGCGCACAGCGTGCAGCTACACCCGAGAGGACTCGGCACCCCAAGAGGCGGGTAAGATACGGAGCCGCGACCCGGCGGGACCCGAGCCTTCCCCCACCCCAGCGCACCGGCGGGAGGAGAGGATTCAGAGCCGGGAGGGAGTGGAAGCACCCCCCGCGAAGTAGCCAGCCCCAGTGATCTGCGCGGGGAGCGCTGACCCACATCGCGCAGTGCAGCTGAGATTGGAGAGACAGAGGGGCAGGATCTGTGCAGGGAAAGCGCCAGGGTGCTTGCAGCCGGCTCCGGGAAGGAAAAAAAAAAGTGCGCGCTTTCCTCAGCGGTCTTAAAGAGACAGGAGCCCAGCGGAGGAGCCGGATCGCCCCAGCACACTCAGCCCAGCAGGCTGGGAGTACTGGGGAGTTTCAGACGCCTTAGCTGGCGACTGAGGAAGCGTAGCCATACTTAACACTTCTCACTGAGATCAACAGCCTCCTATTCGTTCCCACCCCTGCCAGAGCGATAAAGGGCCCTGCGGAGCGGCACAGTCACAGCTGTGGAATAGTGGGGCAATAGCGCCACCTAGAGCATTCCCACAGAATCTACGTCCGGTGGGCATTTTTTTTTTTTTTTTTGTTTTGTTTTTTTTTGTTTTTTCTTTTCTTTCTTTTTCTTCTTTCTTTTTTTCTTTTTTTTTCTTCTCTTTTTAAAGTCTTAAAGAGCCCAGCTGACATACGTGGCAACTATCAGTGACCAATTCTATAGCCATGAAAAGACAGAGGAATATGGTTCAGACCAAAATCAACCAGACAACCCCAGAGAGGGAGTCTGAAGGGATGGAAATGCACAGTCTTCCTGAAAAAGAATTCAGAATAAAAGTCATAACCATGCTGATGGACCTACAGAGAAATGTGCAAGAGCTGAGGGAGAAAGTGAGGGAACTGAGGAAAGACAATACAGAAATCAGACAAGCGATCGACGGGCTTAAAAGCAGAATGGATGAGATGCAAGAGACTGTTAATGAAACAGAAAACAGAGAACAGGAGTATAGAGCAGCTGAGGCAGAGAGAGATAAAAGGATGTTTAGGAATGAAAGAATATTAAGAGAACTGTGTGACCAA
>JAVSCE010008372.1:0-35848 GCA_032199065.1 Smutsia gigantea | reverse complement strand
ACTAATTTGCATTCCCACCAGCAGTGTAGGAGGGTTCCCTTTTCTCCACATCCTCGCCAACATTTGTTGTTGTTTGTGTTTTGGATGTTGGCCATCCTCACTGGTGTGAGGTGATATCCCATTGTGGTTTAAATCTGCATTTCTCTGATGATTAGCGATGTGGAGCATCTTTTCATGTGCCTGTTGGCCATCTGAATTTCTTCTTTAGAGAAGTGTCTATTCATGTCCTCTGCCCATTTCTTAATTGGATTATTTGCTTTCTGTTTGTTAAGGTGCATGAATTCTTTTTTTCTTTTTAAATATAATTTATTTTATTATCATTAATTTACAATTACACGTGCAATATTACGATTATTAAACTACCCCTTCATCAGGTCCCCCCCACCAACCCCATTACAGTCACTGTCCATCAGCGTAGTGAGATGCTATAGAATCACTACTTGTCTTCTGTGAGTTGTACTGCCCTCCCCCTGCCCCCACAACATTACATCTGCTAATCGTAATGCCCCTTTTTCCCTCTTATCCCTCCCTTCCTGCCCATGTTCCCCAGTCCCTTTCCCTTTGGTAACTATTAGTCCGTTCTTGGGTTCTGTGAGTCTGCTGCTGTTTTGTTCCTTCAGTTTTTTTCTTTGTTCTTATACTCCACATATGAGTGAAATCATATGGTACTTGTCTTTTTCGGCTTGGCTTATTTCACTGAGCATAATACCCTCTAGCTCCATCCATGTTGTTGCAAATGGTAGGATTTGTTTTCTTCTTATGGCTGAATAATATTCCATTGTGTATATGTACCATATCTTCTTTATCCAGTCATCTACTGATGGACACTTAGGTTGCTTCCATTTCTTGGCTATTGTAAATAGTGCTGCAATAAACATAGGGGTGCATCTGTCCTTTCAAATTGGGCTGCTGCATTCTTAGGGTAAATTCCTAGGAGTGGAATTCCTGGGTCAAATGGTATTTCTATTTTGAGTTTTTTGAGGAACCTCCATACTGCTTTCCACAATGGTTGAACTAATTTGCAGTCCCACCAGCAGTGTAAGAGGGTTCCCTTTTCTCCACATCTCGCCAACATTTGTTGTTGTTTGTGTTTTGGATGTTGGCCATCCTCACTGGTGTGAGGTGATATCTCATTGTGGTTTTAATCTGCATTTCTCTGATGATTAGCGATGTGGAGCATCTTTTCATGTGCCTGTTGGCCATCTGAATTTCTTCTTTGGAGAAGTGTCTATTCATGTCCTCTGCCCATTTCTTAATTGGATTATTTGCTTTCTGTTTGTTAAGGTGCATGAGTTCTTTATATATTTTGGATGTCAACCCTTTATCAGATACGTTTTTATGAATATATTCTCCCATACTGTAGGATGTCTTTTTGTTCTACTGATGGTGTCCTTTGCTGTACAGAAGCTTTTCAGCTTGATATAGTCCCACTTGTTCATTTTTGCTTTTGTTTCCCTTGCCCGGGGAGATATGTTCATGAAGAAGTTGCTCATGTTTATGTCCAAGAGATTTTTGCCTATGTTTTTTTCTAAGAGTTTTATGGTTTCATGACTTACATTCAGGTCTTTGATCCACCTTGAGTTTACCTTTGTGTATGGGGCTAGACAGTAGTCCAGTTTCATTCTCTTACATGTAGCTGTCCAGTTTTTCCAACACCAGCTGCTGAAGAGGCTGTCATCTCCCCATTGTATATCCAAGGCACTTTTATCAAATATTAATTGACTGTATATGTTTGGGTTAATGTTTGGATTTTCTATTCTGTTCCACTGGTCTGTGGGTCTGTTTTTGTGCCAATACCAAATTGTCTTGATTACTGTGGCTTTGTAGTAGAGCTTGAAGTCAGGGAGCGTAATTCCCCTGTTTTATTCCTCCTTCTCAGGATTGCTTTGGCTATTCGGGGTCTTTTGTGGTTCCATATGAATTTTAGAATTATTTGTTCCAGTTCATTGAAGAAAGCTGTTGGTAGTTTGATAGGGATTGCATTGAATCTGTAGATTGCTTTAGGTAGTAGCCATTTTGACAATATTTATTCTTCCTAGCCAAGAGCATGGGATGCATTTCCATTTGTTAGTGTCCTCTTTAATTTCTCTTAGGAGTGTCTTGTAGTTTTCAGAGTACAGGTCTTTCACTTCCTTCGTTAGGTTTATTCCTAGGTATTTTATTCTTTTTGATGCAATTGTGAATGGAATTGTTTTTCTGATTTCTCTTTCTGTTAGTTCATCATTAGTGTATAGGAAAGGAACAGATTTCTGTGTGTTAATTTTGTATTCTGCAACTTTGCTGAATTCAGACATTAGTTGTAGTAGTTTTGGAATGGAGTCTTTAGGGTTTTTTATGTACAATATCATGTCATCTGCAAATAGTGACAATTTGACTTTTTCTTTACCAATCTGGATGCCTTGTATGTCTTTGTTTTGTCTGATTGCCGTGGCTAGGACCTCCAGTACTATGTTGAATAACAGTGGAGAGAGTGGGCATCCTTGTCTTGCTCCGGATCTTAGATGAAAAGCTTTCAGCGTCTCGCCGATAAGTATGATGTTAGCTGTGGGTTTGTCATATATAGCCTTTATGATGTTGAGGTATTTGCCGTCTATACCCATTTTGTTGAGAGTTTTAATCAGGAATGGATGCTGAATTTTGTCAAATGCTTTTTCAGCATCTATGGAGATGATCATGTAGTTTTTGTTCTTCTTTTTGTTGATGTGGTGGATGATGTTGATGGATTTTCGAATGTTGTACCATCCTTGCATCCTTGGGATGAATCCCACTTGATCATGGTGTATGATCCTCTTGATGTATTTTTGAATTCGGTTTGCTATTATTTTGTTGAGTATTTTTGCATCTATGTTCATCAAGGATATTGGTCTGTAATTTTCTTTTTTGGTGAGGTCTTTGCCCGGTTTTGGTATAAGAGTGATGCTGGCTTCATAGAATGAGTTTGGAAGTATTCCCTCCTCTTCTATTTTTTGGAAAACTTTAAGGAGAATCGGTGTTATTTCTTCTCTATATGTCTGGTAGAATTCAGAGGTGAATCCATCAGGCCCAGGGGTTTTGTTCTTGGGTAGTTTTTTGATTACCAATTCGATTTCGTGCTGGTGATTGGTCTGTTTAGTTTTTCTGTTTCTTGCTTGGTCAGTCTTGGAAGGTTGTATTTTTCTAAGAAGTTGTCCATTTCTTCTAGGTTTTCCAGCTTGTTAGCATATAGATTCTCATAATATTCTCTTATGATTCTTTGTATTTCTGTGGGGTCCGTCGTGATTTTTCCTTTCTCATTTCTGATCGTGTTTATGTGGGTAGATTCTTTTTTTCTCTTAATGAGTCTGGCTAGGGGTTTATCTATTTTGTTTATTTTTTCAAAGAACCAGCTCTTGGTTTCATTGATTTTTTCTATTGTTTTATTCTTCTCAATTTTATTTATTTCTTCTCTAATCTTTATTATGTCCCTCCTTCTGGTGACTTTGGGCCTCATTTGTTCTTCTTTTTCCAATTTCAGTAATTGTGTCTTTAGACTATTCATTTGGGAATGTTCTTCCTTCTTTAAATAGGCCTGGATTGCAATATACTTTCCTCTTAGAACTGCCTTTGCTGCGTCCCACAGAAGTTGTGGCTTTGTGTTGTTGTTGTCATTAGTCTCCATATATTCTTTGATTTCTGTTTTGATTTGGTCGTTAACCCATTGATTAATTAGGAGAGTGTTGTTAAGTCTCCATGTATTTGTGAGCCTTTTTGATTTCTTTCTAAAATTTATTTCTAGTTTTATACCTTGGTGATCTGAGAAGTTGGTTGGTAGGATTTCAATATTTTTGAAATTACTGAGGTTCTTTTTGTGGCCTAGTATGTGGTCTATTCTGGAAAATGTTCCATGTGCACTTGAGAAGAATGTGTATCCTGTTGCTTTTGGGTGTAGAGTTCTGTAGATATCTGTTTGGTCCATCTGCTCTAGTGTGTTGTTCAGTGCCTCTGTGTCTTTACTTATTTTCTGCCTGGTTGATCTTTCCTCTGGAGTGAGTGGTGTGTTGAAGTCTCCCAAGATGAATGCATTGCTGTCTATTTCCTCCTTTAATTCTGTTAGTATTTGTCTCACATATGCTGGTGCTCCTGTGTTGGGTGCATATATATTTATAATGGTTGTATCTTCTTGTTGGACTGACCCCTTTATCATTATGTAATGTCCTTCTTTATCTTTGGTACTTTCTTCGTTTTGAAGTCTATTTTGTCTGATACAAGTACTGCAACACCTGCTTTTTTCTCTTTGTTGTTTGCATGAAATATCTTTTTCCATCCCTTCACTTTTAGTCTGTGTATATCTTTGGATTTGAGGTGTGTTTCTTGTAGGCAGCATATAGATGGGTCTTGCTTTTTTATCCATTCTGTTACTCTGTGTCTTTTGATTGGTGCATTTAGTCCATTCACATTTAGGATGATTATTGATAGATATGTACTTATTGCCATTGCTGGCTTTAGATTCGTGGTTACCACGGGATCAAGGGTTGCTTCTTTACTATCTAACAATCTGACTTAACTTTCTTGTTCAGTTATTCTAAACATTGTCTGATGTTTCTTTATTTCTCTCCCTTCTTATTCTTCCTCCTCCATTCTTTATATACAAGCTGTTTTATTCTTTGCCTTTAGTTAGTTTTGGATGGTCTGCTTTCTTTGCTATGATTTTATTTTCTCTGGTGACAGCTTTTTAGCCTTAGGTGTGCTTCCATCTAGAGCAGTCCATTTAAGATATCCGGTAGTGGTGGTTTATGAGAGGCAAACTCAACTTTCGTTTGTCTGGAAATTGTTTAATCCCTCTGTCATATTTAAATGATAATCGTGCTGGATACATTATTCTTGGTTCAAGGCCCTTCTGTTTCATAACGTTAAATATATCATGCCATTCTCTTCTGGCCTGTAAGGTTTCTGTTGGGAAGTCTGATGATAGTCTGATGGGTTTTCCTTTGTAGGTGATCTTTTTTCTCTCTCTAGCTGCCTTTAATACCCTGTCTTTACCTTTGATCTTTGCCATCTTAATTATTATGTGTCTTGGTGTTGTCTTCCTTGGGTCCCTTGTGTTGGGAGATCTGTGGGCTTTGGTGGACTGCGAGACTATTTCCTTCCCCAGCGAGGGAAAGTTTTCAGCAATTATTTCTTCAAAGACACTTTCTATCCCTTTTTCTCTCTCATCTTCCTCTGGTACTCGTATAATGCAAATATTGTTCCGTTTGGATTGGTCACACAGTTCTCTTAATATTCTTTCATTCCTAGAAATTCTTTTATCTCTCTCTGCCTCAGCCTGTTCTCTGATTTCTATTCCATTAACAGTCTCTTGCATCTCATCCAGTCTGCTGTTAAGCCCGTCGATCACTTGTCTGATTTCTGCATTGTCTTTCCTCACTTCTCTCACTTCCTCCCTCAGCTGTTGCACATTTCTCTGTAGGTCCTCAGCATGGGTATGACTTTTATTCTGAATTCTTTTTCAGGAAGTCTGTGCATTTCCATCCCTTCAGGCTCCCTCTCTGGGGTTGTCTGGTTGATTTTGGTCTGAACCATATTCCTCTGTCTTTTCATGGCTATAGAATTGGTCACTGGTAGTTCCCGCGTATGTCAGCTGGGCTCTTTAAGACTTTAAAAAGAGAAAAAGAAAGAAAAAAAAGAAGAAAGAAAGAAAATAAAAAGAGAAAGAAAAGAAAAAAGAAAAAACAAAACAAGAAAACGCCCACTGGGAGTAGATTCTTTGGGAGTGCTGTAGGTGGCGCTATTGCCCCACTATTCCCCAGCCATGGCGGCGCCACTCCGCAGGGCCCTTTGTCACTCTGGCAGGGGTGGGAACTAATAGGAGGCTGTTGATCTCAGTGAGACGTGTCAGTATGGCCACGCTTCCCCAGTCACCAGCTAAGGCTTCTGAAACTCCCCAGGACCCCCAGCCTGCTGCGCTGAGTGTGCTGGGGTTATCCAGCTCCTCCACTGGGCTCCTGTCTCTTTAAGTCCGCTGAAGAAAGCGCGGTTTTTTTTTCCTTCCCGGGAGCTGGCTGCAAGCACCCTGGCGCGTTCCCCGCTCAGATCCTGTCCCACTGTCTCTCCAATCTCCACTGCACTGCGCAATGTGGGTCAGCGCTCTCCACGCAGATCACCGGGGCTGGCCACTTCGCGGGGTGTACTTCCACTCCCTCCCGGCTCTGATTCCTCTCCTCCCGCCGGTGCGCTGGGGTGGGGGAGTGCTCTGGTCCCGCCAGGTCGCGGCTCCGTATCTTACCCGCCTCTTGGGGTACTGAGTCCTCTCGGGTGTAGCTGCACGCTGTGCGCTTTCCTGTGTATTCTGGTCTCTCTTTTAGGAATAGATGTATTTGATGTGTTTTCATAGATAAATATAGTGTTGGGAGGAGATTTCTGCAGCCCTGCTCATGCCGCCATCTTCCCGGAAGTCCCTAGATGATTTTCTTAAACAAATTGATCTTTATTGTCCTTGGTTCCCAGAAGAAGAAGGAACTATTAATGTAGATATTTGGAATAAAGTGGGAAAAGTTTTTAAAAAATAGTCAGGCATCCCCCATAACCTTTTCTTTGTGGGCTCTTATCAAAGATGCCATAGAGGAACAGCATAAAACCAAGCAGTCCTCCCAAGTTCTTAAGCAAAAAGAACAGTTAGCAGAATTGCAGGAGGAGAGGTTATCTGAGAAGGGAGCCATGGGCGGGACGGCCCAGAAGCCCGCTGCCCCCAGTATTTTTGTATTAGTTTATCTAAGTATGTGTTCTTTTATGAAAAGTGTTGCTAATTGTAGTCATTGCATCTCAATCTGTATGTTTATGTGTCTAGTAAAGAAAAATGTTTTTCTACCTCCGGGTGGTATCAATAAGAATTAATGCTAATTTATTTTAAACTGAAATGGACATGTCCTTATGGTTATCAGCTGCCTGTTTACCTAAAGTCATTTCAATTGATGTTATCTGTTAAATCTTTCAAGAAAATTGCTTAAGCTTTACTCTATGTAATGTTCAGTAAAAGTTTCATGAGTAATCTAGCATAGTTCTGAGTAAACTAAGTATAGCAAGTGAACATCTTAATACTTGTGTGTTATAGGGTGCTACAGTGTGTATATCTGCAAACAGCCTGGGAATTTTTGTGGTTACCAAAATTCTTAGAGTTTTGCTAAGTTATATGAAGATGTTTTGTGCTCTGTAAAAATTGTGCTGTAAGGCACATTTCCAGAAATGATAAAAAGTGTTCATAAATGTATCAATCTGAGGAATGCTGGTGTCACAGTTTACAATAGCCTATTTTTCAGTGTTCATTGAAAGTTAAAGTACCTAATGTTTTAATTTCTAATTAAAACTACTTAATATAATAAAGAAGACATCTCTGCCTGCTAGAAAAGACATGTGTTTAATAAAAGAAAGTATAAAGAATAGAAATTCATTTTGTTGAGGGTAAAAGAATGTAACTTCTAAAGTACAGCTGTTTATTTAAAAGAAGAACTCTGAAAGTAAAAAGAAAGTTGTAGAAAGTTTGTGGAAGTTGATACAGTCATGCTATGTGAAATTAAAGCAAATAAGTCTCAATATCAAGTGCACAGCAAGATTAGAGTTTTGTTTTCAGTTAAAAGCCAAAGTTGTCTTAGACTGTTAGCCTGCTCTTAATGTTAAGAAATTGCAAAGAACTTTCTAATTGTTCTTATCAAAGCAGTTTTTCATGCTTAAAGTCTCAATGAGTTCTCTGAAAATTTAAGAAAGTGAAATCTTCATATTAAAAGGACTGTAAGCCAAGTGTTGTTAACAACTAAGTAACCTGTATTTGCATTTAAGCCTTTTTATTGTCATTCTAGTTAAATACCTATAATCCTATTTAAGCAAGTACCAAAGAAACTCTTCTGACAACTTTCCAAAATCAAATTCAAAAAAGGGTACTTTTACCTGTAACTCTGATATTTTCCAGAGGGCCCCTGGAAAATGTCAGAGAAATTTTCTCTTCGTTAGAGAAAGTATGTGGCTAATTCGGCTTATTTATCGATATATAATCACTTGCTTAATTACCTGGAAAGCACTGTCAAAGAGAATGATGCCAAACTTGTTGCTGGATGTTCTGTGTTGCAAAAATATCCAAATTTCCTTATGTCAACTGTCTTATAGTAAGCTCTCACCAGATCTTTAGCCATTCTCATTTACAAGTTTTTTGTCATTTATAATCACTGTTTTATTACTCCTAAACTAGTAAAGAACTAGATTTCAGCAAAACAAGTATTTACATAGGATTAAGTAAACTAAAGAAAATGATTTTCTGGCTTTTTGTTTCAAGTGTTACTGATAAAGTGTTTTAAGCTTTTTCTCTTAAGCTGACAACAGTTTAGTAAATGACAATACCTTTGTAAGCAGAATTGAAACATTTATCTTTCTCTCTACCTGATCCCTCCAGAATTTAACAACTTTCAATAACTATTTTTATATTTCATAGCCGTATGTTTGCATAAGTTCAATAAAAATCTGCTTTCCTTGTAAGAAGACCAATTAAAAACACTAGTTATATTACCGAGGCTTTGACTGGAATACTATTCCTGAGAGACACGTGTGTAAACTCATGTTAACAGACAGCTTTAAGAAACTAAGGTTGACTTCATGGAGCCAACAGAGCCCCTTAGAGAAACTGTCCTAGACCCTTTTTGCAGGATTCCCAGCAGCCTTGCCAGGTGAGTAAAGAAAGTCACTTCCTAGCAGGTGCAGGAACCTCAGAATGTCTTGGAGACCTCAAGAAGAGAGGAATTCACCCAAATCTGCAAGTACTGCAGGCACAATATGATGGCAAGTCTAGCTTAGCTTACTGGCCTTGTGTGGCTTTTAAAAGTCCAATCTGAAATTCCTTATTGTTACGCCTTATGTTGTTTCCCATTTACCTGTTACTTTATGGGGTAGAGACATCTTAAATCAATTGGGCGTAATGATGTGTAGTCCAAATGAAGTTGTTACCTCACAAATGATAATACAGGGTTTTGTACCAGGGATGGGCCTAGGGAAACATCATCAAGGAATAAAAAGGGCCATCATCCCCCAGGGCAACACTTGCAGACAAGGGTTGGAGTATTTTCCATGAGGGCCGCTGACATTCCTGTACCCCATGCAGACAAAATTTCTTAGCATTCAGACACTCCTGTGTGGGTTGATCAGTGGCCTTTAACAGAAGAAAAGGTCCAAGCAGCACATCAGTTAGTACAGGAACAACTACAGGCTGGACATTTAATAGAATCCAACTCACCATGGAATACTCCCATTTTTGTAATTAAGAAAAAATCTGGAAAGTGGAGATTATTACAAGATCTTAGGCAAGTTAATGCTACCATGGTAGTCATGGGAGCTTTACAGCCTGGTCTGCCTTCTCCCGCTGCTATTCCTAGAGGATTTTATAAGCTGATCCTAGATTTAAAAGATTGTTTTTTCACTATTCCCTTGCATCCTGAAGACTGTCAAAGGTTTGCCTTTGTGTACCTTCTATTAATTTTAAGGAGCCTCTGAAAAGATATCATTGGCAAGTACTCCCACAAGGAATGGCCAATAGTCCTATTTTGTGTCAGAAGTTTGTTGCTTCAGCCTTATTACCTATCAGAAATTCTTGGCCTCAAATGTATATTATACATTACATGGATGATATTTTATTAGCTGGTCAAAACGCTCAAGAAGTGTTGCAATGTTTTAGTCATTTAAAGGAACAACTGCAAAAGTTTGGGCTGCAGCTTGCTCCTGAAAAAATTCAAACTTTAGAACCTTATGATTATTTAGGGTTCAAGTTGTTTTCATGAACTGTTACTCATCAAAAAGTTCAAATTTGTGTAGATAATCTTAAAACACTTAATGATTTTCAAAAATTGCTAGGAGATATTAATTGGTTGTGTCCATATTTAAAACTAAACACAGGAGACTTACAGCCCTTGTTTGATATCTTGAGGGGAGATCCTGCTCCCCTCTCCCCCCGGACACTAACCTCTGCAGCCCGAAATGCTTTAAAGGTTGTTGAACATGCCATTCAAGAACAATTCGTTACTTATTTTAATCCTAGTAGCTCATTATATTTACTTATATTTGCCACTAAAGTCATGCCTACAGGGTTGTTATGGCAAGGAAGTCCAATTATGTGAGTCCGTTTATCTTCTTGCCCTGCTAAAACTATCACTCCTTATTATAACTCTGTAGCTACATTAATTATGATAGGGAGAAAACAAGCAATTATTTATTTAGGCAAAGAACCTGACCACATTATTCAGCCTTTTAATAAAAGGCAAAGAGATTGGTTAGACAACAACAATTCCAACTGGCGTCTTTCACAAGTTGGATTCATTGGAAGAGTTGATAATCATTATCCTGCTAGTAAGTTAATAGATTTTTTACAAAAGCATGAAGTTGTATTTCCTAAAGTCACCAAATTCCAACCCTTAAAAAATGCTGTAACAATATTCACTGATGGAACTTCCAAAGGTAAGGCAGGATATTATGTTACTGAGCTGGTAACTTTTGATGTCCCTGGTTTATCAGCGCAATTGGCTGAATTAGTAGCAGTTCTTGCAGTTTTTCAACGTTTTCCTCAGGCATTTAATCTGTATACAGATAGTGCATATATAGCTAACTCTCTATCATTATTGGAAACTGCTGGCCAAATTAGTGCTTGCACCAGAGCAGGACAGTTGTTTCATCAGCTACAACATAATATTCTTATGAGGACACATCCCTTTTGTGTTGAACACATACGTGCTCATTCTGGTCTACCAGGACCTTTGTCTCATAGAAATAATTGCATAGACAAAGCACTTGTTTTTCCTGCTTTGGCAATTACACCTATTCGGCAAGCTCAACTTGACCATAGTAAATTCCACTTGAATAGCACAACTTTAAGATTGAAACATAAAATAACTAGAGAGCAAGCCTGAATGATTATAAAGCAATGTACAGAATGTAGTCATTTGTTACCTATTCCACATTTGGGAGTAAATCCGCAAGGCTTGATACCTAATCATATATGGCAAATGGATGTCACTCATTTTAATGATTTTGGAAAAATGAAGAATATACGTGTGAATGTTGATACATGCTCAAGTTATATTATGGCTTCTTTACAATCTGGAGAAACAAGTAGGCATGCTATTGAGCATTGTCTTCAAGCTTTTGCTCATATGGGAATCCCCAAGATACTTAAAACAGATAATGGCCCTACATATACCAGCCAGTCTTTTCAAAAATTTTGTAAACAATTTAATATTGAACATAAAACAAGAATCCCATATAATCCCATGGGACAAAGTATAATTGAACAAACTCATTTAACCTTAAAAACATACCTTCAAAAAATAAAAAGGGGGGAGTTATGCCCCCACAAATCTAATAAAGCACAGTTGTCCCTTGTTTTGTTCATTTTAAACTTTTTACAAGTGGATGCTAAAGGACAGTCGTCTGCTGATCGTCATTGGCATCCTGAGACTCAAAAAAACTATGCTTTGGTAAAACGGAGAGACCCTTTGACTAATGCTTGGAAAGGACCTGACCCTGTGCTAATTTGGGGATAAGGTTCAGTTTGTATCTTTTCCCAGGAACATTTCCAGGGAGACTTGTGCATCAAGTGGAAATTGTGGAGAGTAATGAAATGCTTACTGATCTTTCCCCTGCTGCTGCCCAACTACAACTTATCCAATTTATTAAAAGCCCTTAGAATGCTCAGTTTTTGAGTTTTTCCCTTACCCTCTCTAATCAGATTATTCAGCTAAATGAAACTAGAGCTGAAGTTTGGGATATTAATACTACCACTACCTTCTTTGCTAAAGTTTGGGATAACATTAAGAAATTATTTGATCCTTCCTGAATCTTTTTGTACTGCTGTGTATTTGCTTGTTTGCTTTTACTTCTACTATTTTGTAAGTGCTTGATGAGAAATCGACGTCAACAACGTGCCTTTAATGCTTCGACTTTAAAGATTCTCATGGCCCTTCAAACAGAGGAACTTTCCACCAATGCACAGCAAGTGCATGTGTAGCTGGCTCAGCTCAAACAAGATGTCTGACCCCGTGAACTGCCAGAAAGATCATTCTGAAGGCTGGTTAGTCAATGACGGGTAAGAGTCTGGTGTGCAGACCAACCTAAGAGAGGCACAGCCTCAAAGAATGACTTTCTGAGATGGGGACAACAATGTCAGGACCAAGAATCCTGGCTCCCACTGTTCACTAAAAATAAAAAAAGGGGGGGGGGGGAATTGTGGCAGCCCAGCAGCTGCACAGATTATCTTTGTTTGCTTACTACGTCATTTCCTCTTGGCCATGAGTTAAGTTTCGTATTCTTCTGAGTTAAGTTTCATGTTCTTCAGTGGAGCATTTCTGAGAAATCAGCTGATGCCCTGACGTCATTGTTACCTTGGAAACTAGGGCAGGACTGATTCTGCCTATAAATACTATAGCCCTGCCTAATAAAGTTGAGCCTTGATCAGAGTCTTGTCTTGGCTCCATTCTTCTCGCCCCTCTGTCTCTCAGGCCTGAGCCCTCTTTCGCAGGTACCCATGTTGACTGGTGGTCGCAGGTGACTACAAACAGCAATGACTTTTTTATTAAGTATCATTAATATACAATCTTATGAAGGTTTCACATAAATAACACAGTGGTTTCAACATTCACCCATGTCATCAAGTCCTCACCCCCTCCATTGGGGTCACTCTCAACATAGTAAGATGTTATGGAGTCATTAATTGTCTTCTCCTTGCTGTACTACCTTCCCTGTGACTTACCTATATTGTGATTGTGAATTATACTGCCCCTTAATCCCCTTCTCCCTCCCCACCCACTCCCCCCAATCCCTCCCCTTCAGTAACCACTAGTCCCTTTTCAGAGTCTGTGAGTCTGCTACTATTTTGTTCCTTCTGTTTTGCTTTGTTTTTATATGCCACAATGAGTGAAATCATTTGGTATTTGTCTTTCTCCGTCTGGCTTATTTCACTGAGCATAATACCCTCTAGATCGATCCATGTTGCTGCAAATGGGAGGATTTCTTTTCTTTTTTTTATTTTTATTTTTTTAATATAATTTATTTTATTACCATTAATCTACAGTTACATGTGCAATATTACGGTTATTAAATTACCCCTTCATCAGGTCCCCCCCACCAACCCCATTACAGTCACTGTCCATCAGCATAGTGAGA
The DNA here is from genome assembly GCA_032199065.1 of Smutsia gigantea. Taxonomy (NCBI): domain Eukaryota; kingdom Metazoa; phylum Chordata; class Mammalia; order Pholidota; family Manidae; genus Smutsia; species Smutsia gigantea. The sequence goes on along the minus strand of JAVSCE010008372.1, from coordinate 22,705 downwards.
TGCTATAGAATCACTACTTGTCTTCTCTGAGTTGTACTGCCCTCCCCTTGCCCCCCAACATTATATCTGCTAATCATAATGCCCCTTTTTCCCTCTTATCCCTCCCTTCCCGCCCATTTTCCCCAGTCCCTTTCCCTTTGGTAACTATTAGTCCGTTCCTGGGTTCTGTGAGTCTGCTGCTGTTTTGTTCCTTCAGTATTTTTTCTTTGTTCTTATACTCCACATATGAGTGAAATCATTTGATACTTGTCTTTTTTGGCTTGGCTTATTTCACTGAGCATAATACCCTCTAGCTCCATCCATGTTGTTGCAAATGGTAGGATTTGTTTTCTTTTTATGGCTGAATAATATTCCATTGTATATATGTACCACATCTTCTTTACCCATTCATCTATTGATGGACACTTAGGTTGCTTCTATATCTTGGCTATTGTAAAAAGTGCTGCAATAAACATAGGAGTGCATATGTCTTTTTGAATCTGAGAAGTTGTATTCTTTGGGTAAATTCCAAGGAGTGGGATTCCAGGGTCAAATGGTATTTCTATTTTTAGTTTTTTGAGGAACCTCCATATTGCTTTCCACAACGGTTGAACTAGCTTACATTCCCACCAGCAGTGTAGGAGGGTTCCCCTTTCTCCGCATCCTCGCCAGCATTTGTTGTTCTTAGTGTTTTGGATGGTGGCCATCCTTACTGGTGTGAGGTGGTATCTCATTGTGGTTTTAATATGCATTTCCCTGATAATTAGCGATGTGGAGCATCTTTTCATGTGCCTGTTGGCCATCTGAATTTCTTCTTTGGAGAAGTGTCTGTTCATATCCTCTGCCCATTTTTTAATCGGGTTATTTGCTTTTTGGGTGTTGAAACATGTGAATTCTTTATATATTTTGGATGAAAACCCCTTCTCAGATAATTTGTTTACAAATATATTCTCCCATACTGTAGGATATCAATGACTTAAGAGTGCATATTTGATAAAAACATATGTACTGTAATTCATTTCCCAAAAAAGTTTATGTAAACGTGAAAACTGCACAAAATGTCTGCTGACATTTACAATCAACCACCATGGAAGATGTAGTGAAACTACACCAGCAGCAATGTTGAAATATGGTCAGATTTAATTTATGTCACTGCTGAAGGCACATTTAGAAATCATTCTGTTCAACATGGTTTTTCATCTAGATCAAATGCTTATTCTCAATTAATTTATCTTGTTTCAGTTTCTTCAGTTGAATGAAATTGGTCCTACTTGTGAAGGTAAAACATCTGACAGCATTATCTCTGTTGTAAACTCAGTTGAAGAATTTATCACTGAAGGCATATTTCTTTGTTTTTGCACTAATAAAAATAGAAATTGGGCAGAGTACACATTGGGGTAAAAACATTGTTTTTACTAAATTAATAAACTTACATAATGGATTTAAAAAATTGCAACTACCTCAATCCATAAGTCTTCTGGAGTTGCTTTGCATTTATTTCACCTATATGTGGGACTTCTGTACCACCAGATGCTATAACAGACTGAGGATGATGAAAGTTGTAAACAAAGTACTAAACAGGGAGGAGCTTCTCAGAAAGACCCCTAGCAGAGTGCTTCTCAACCATATTTTTTTATTATTATTGTTTGGACCCCCACCAAAAGAGTCTTTTCCCTAATTGTGCTAATGAAAGAGACATTTTTCCTATTGCTCCCCCCCCCATGAAATTTTAATAACATAGATATGCTGTGTATCTGTCATGTACTGTATGTATATCTGCTTTATAAATAAAAAGAGTTAGTTTTCTCACCCCCCTGCAAACCAGTTTTTGCCCTTTTGGGGACAGTAGTATCATTGTTGAGAATGCAGGCCCTAGAATAAAGTCTATTCTAGACCCACCCTAAAATAACTTAAAATAAGCCTCAGAAAGATTACTGTGGTCCTTAGGTCATTTTTCCACTTGCCAGTACAAAACTCAACCTTCTTTAAAGGAATATAACAAAATCCAGTTACTCAACAATATAAATTCATACTAATCAAATTTAGACATATGAAGAAGCAGAAAAATGTGGCCCATAAACCAGGAGAAAAATCAACTAATAGAAATAAATCTAGACATGGCAGAGATGAATTGATGGAATAAATAAGCAAAGACTTTAAAAAGTAGTAGTATAAAAATTACGAAGATGCCCAGGGATTTAAAGGAAAATATGAACACAGTGAGGAAGGAAATCTTTACTTCATAATTTATTTCCTTCTGTTTGAAAATTCTGCTTTATTGTTGCCTTGTTTTGTATGATCTTTTGAGAAGTCCCATGCTGGTCTAATTCTTTTTTTCTTATTAAGGTATTATTGATACAGACCTTATGAAGGTTTCACATGAAAAAACAATGTGGTTACTACATTTACCCATATTATCAAGGCCCCACCCATACCCCAATGCAGTCAGTGTCCTTCAGTGTAGTAAGATGCCACACGTTTACTATTTGCCTTCTCTGTGCTACACTGTTTTCCCAGTGACCCTCCACACCATGTGTACTAAACATAATACCCCTCAATCCCCTTCTCCCTCACTCCCCACCTGCCCTCCCACACCCCTCTCCTTTGGTAACCACTAGTTCCTTCTGGGAGTCTCTGAGTCTGCTGCTGTTTTGTTCCTTCAGTTTTGCTTCGATGTTATACTCCACAATGAGGGAAATCATTTGGCACTTGTCTTTCTCTGCCTGCCTTATTTCACTGAGCATAATATCCTCCAGCTCCATCCATGTTGTTGCAAATGGTAGAATTTGTTTCTTTCTTATGGCTGAATAGTATTCCATTGTGTATATGTACCACTTCTTCTTTATCCACTCATCTACTGATGGACACTTACACTGCTTCCGTATCTTGGCTATTGTAAAAAGTGCTGTGATAAACACAGGGGTGCATATGTCTTTTTGAATCTGAGAGGTTGTGTTCTTTGGGTAAATTCCAAGGAGTGGGATTCCAGGGTCAAATGGTATTTCTATTTTTAGTTTTTTGAGGAACCTCCATATTGCTTTCCACAATGGTTGAACTAGCTTACATTCCCATCAGCAGTGTAGGAGGGTTCCCCTTTCTCCGCATCCTCACCAGCATTTGTTGTTCTTAGTGTTTTGGATGATGGCCATCCTTACTGGTGTGAGGTGATATCTCATTGTGGTTTTAATTTGCATTTCCCTGATGATTAGTGATGTGGAGCATCTTTTCATGTGTCTGTTGGCCATCTGAATTTCTTCTTTGGAGAAGTGTCTCTTCATATCCTCTGCCCATTTTTTAATCGGGTTATTTGCTTTTTGGGTGTAGAGGCATGTAAGTTCTTTATATATTTTCATGTTAACTCCTTGTCAGTTTTGTCATTTACAGATATATGCTCCCATACAGCAGAAGCATTTTTGTTCTGTTGATGGTGTCCTTTGCCATACAGAAGCTTTTTAGTTTGATGTAGTCCCATGAGTTCATTGTTGCTTTTGTTTCCCTTGCTCGAGGAGATGCGTTCAGGAAGAAGTTGCTCATGCTTATATTCAGGAGATTTTTGCCTCTGTTGTCTTCTAAGAGTTTTATGGTTTCATGACTTACATTCAGGTCCTTGATCCATTTCGAGTTTACTTTTGTGTATGGGGTTAAACAATAATCCAGTTTGATTCTCTTGCATGTAACTGTCCAGTGCCAACACTAGCTGTAGAAGAGGCTGTCATTTCCCGATTGTATGTCCATGGCTCCTTTATCATATATTAATTGAACATATATGCTTGGGTGTATATCAGGGCTCTCTAGTCTGTTCCATTGGTCTATGGGTCTCTTCTTGTGCCAGTACCAAATTGTCTTGATTACTGTGGCTTTGTAGTAGAGCTTGAAGTTGGGGAGCATAATCCCCCCAGCTTTATTCTTCCTTCTCAGGATTGGTTTGGCTATTCGGGGTCTTTTGTGGTTCCATATGAATTTTAGAACAATTTTCTCTAGTTCTTTGAAGAATGCTGTTGGTGTTTTGATAGGAATTGCATCGAATCTGTAGATTGCTTTAGGCAGGATGGCCATTTTGACAATATTAAGTCTTCCTATCCATGAGCATGGGATGTGTTTCCATTTATTGGTATTTTCTTTAATTTCTCTCATAAGTGTTTTGTAGTTTTCAGAGTATAGGTCTTTCACTTTCTTGGTTAGGTTTACTCCTAGGTATTTTATTCTTTTTGATGCAACTTTGAATGGAATAGTTTTCCTGATTTCTCTCTCTGCTAGGTCATTGTTAGTGTATAGGAATGCCATAGATTTCTGTGCATTAATTTTGTATCCTGCAACATTGCTGAATTCTGATACTAGATCTAGTAGTTTGGGAGTGGATTCTTTAGGGTTTTTTATGTACAATATCATGTCATCTGCAAACAGGGACAGTTTAACTTCTTCCCTGCCAATCTGGATGCCTTTTGTTTCTTTGTGTTGTCTGATTGCCACAGCTAGGACCTCCAGTACTATGTTGAACAGAAGTGGGGAGAGTGGGCATCCTTGTCTTGTTCCTGATCTAAAAGGAAAAGCTTTCAGCTTCTTGCTGTTAACTATAATGTTGGCTGTGGGTTTGTCATATATAGCCTTTATTATGTTGAGGTACTTACCTTCTATACCCATTTTTTATAAATTTATTTTGATATCATTAATCTACAATTAAATGAGTAATATTATGGTGACTACACTACCCCCTTCATCAGGTCCCCCCACCCCCACCCCATTACAGTCACTGTCCATCAGCGTAGTGAGATGCCATAGAGTCACTACTTGTCCTCTCTGGGTTGTACAGCCCTCCCGTGCCCCCCCAACATTACATCTGCTAATCGTAATGTCCCTTCTTCCCCTTGCCCCTCCCTTCCCACCCATCCTCCCCAGTCCCTTTCCCTTTGGTACCTATTAGTCCGTTCTTGGGTTCTGTGAGTCTGCTGCTATTTTGTTCCTTCCGCTTTTTTTTTTCTTAGTTCTTATACCCCACATATGAGTGAAATCATATGGTACTTGTCTTTTTCGGCTTGGCTTATTTCACTGAGCATAATACCCTCTAGCTCCATCCATGTTGTTGCAAATGGTAGGATTTGTTTTCTTCTTATGGCTGAATAATATTCCATTGTGTATATGTACCACTTCCTCTTTATCCATTCATTTACTGATGGACACTTAGGTTGCTTCCATTTCTTGGCTATTGTAAGTACTGCTGCGATAAACATAGGGGTGCATCTGTCTTTTTCAAACTGGGCTGCTGCATTCTTAGGGTAAATTCCTAGGAGTGGAATTCCTGGGTCAAATGGTATTTCTATTTTGAGTTTTTTGAGGAACCTCCATACTGCTTTCCACAATGGTTGAACTAATTTGCAGTCCCACCAGCAGTGTAGGAGGGTTCCCTTTTCTCCACATCCTCGCCAACATTTGTTGTTGTTTGTGTTTTGGAAGTTGGCCATCCTCACTGGTGTGAGGTGTTATCTCATTGTGGTTTTAATCTGCATTTCTCTGATGATTAGTGATGTGGAGCATCTTTTCATGTGCCTGTTGGCCATCTGAATTTCTTCTTTGGAGAAATGTCTATTCATGTCCTCTGCGCATTTCTTAATTGGATTATTTGCTTTTTGTTGAGGTGTGTGAGTTCTTTATATATTTTGGATGTCAACCCCTTATAGGATACGTCATTTATGAATATATTCTCCCATACTGTAGGAAGTCTTTTTGTTCTACTGATGGTGTCCTTTGCTGTACAGAAGCTTTTCAGCTTGATATAGTCCCACTTGTTCATTTTTGCTTTTGTTTCCCTTGCCCGGAGAGATATGTTCATGAAGAAGTCGCTCGTGTTTATGTCCAAGAGATTTTTGCCCATATATGTTTTCTAAGAGTTTTATGGTTTCATGACTTACCTTCAGGTCTTTGATCCACCTTGAGTTTAGCTTTGTGTATGGGATTAGAGAGTAGTCCAGTTTCATTCTCTTACATGTAGCTGTCCAGTTTTTCCAACACCAGCTGCTGAAGAGGCCGTCATCTCCCCAATGTATATCCAAGGCTCCCTTATCAAATATTAATTGATTGTATGTGTTTGGGTTGATGTTTGGATTTTCTATTCTATTCCACTGGTCTGTGGGTCTGTTTTTGTGCCAATACCAAATTGTCTTGATTACTGTGGCTTTGTAGTAGAGCTTGAAGTCAGGGAGTGTAATTCCCCCTGTTTTATTCCTCCTTCTCAGGATTGATTTGGCTATTCGGGGTCTTTTGCGGTGCCATATGAATTTTAGAATTATTTGTTCCAGTTCATTGAAGAAAGCTGTTGGTATTCTGATAGGGATTGCACTGAATCTGTATATTGCTTTAGGTAGTATAGCCATTTTGACAATATTTATTCTTCCTAGCCAAGAGGATGGGATGAGTTTCCATTTGTTAGTGTCTTCCTTAATTTCTCTTAGGGAGTGTCTTGTAGTTTTCAGAGTACAGGTCTTTCACTTCCTTCGTTAGGTTTATTCCTAGGTATTTTATTCTTTTTGATGCAATTGGGAATGGAATTGTTTTTCTGATTTCTCTTTCTGTTAGTTCATCATTAGTGTATAGGAAAGCAACAGATTTCTGTGTGTTAATTTTGTATCCTGCAACTTTGCTGAATTCAGATATTAGTTCTACTAGTTTTGGAATGGAATCTTTAGGGTTTTTTATGTACAATATCATGTCATCTGCAAATAGTGACAATTTGACTTCTTCTTTACCAATATGGATGCCTTGTATGTCTTTGTTTTGTCTGATTGCTGTGGCTAGGACCTCCAGTACTATGTTGAATAACAGTGGAGAGAGTGGCATCCCTGTCTTGTTCCCGATCTTAGATGAAAAGCTTTCAGCGTCTTGCCGTTAAGTATGATGTTAGCTGTGGGTTTGTCATATATAGCCTTTATGATGTTGAGGTACTTGCCGTCTATACCCATTTTGTTGAGAGTTTTAATCAGGAATGGATGCTGAATTTTGTCAAATGCTTTTTCAGCGTCTATGGAGATGATCATGTGGTTTTTGTTCTTCTTTTTATTGATGTGGTGGATGGTGTTGATGGATATCCTAATGTTGTACCATCCTTGCATCCCTGGGATGAATCCCACTTGATCATGGTGTATGATCCTCTTGATGTATTTTTGAATTTGGTTTGCTAATATTTTGTAGAGTATTTTTGCATACACGTTCATCAGAGATATTGGTCTGTAGTTTTCTTTTTTTGTGGTGTCTTTTCCCAGTTTTGGTATTAGAGTGATGCTGGCCTCATAGAATGAGTTTTGAAGTATTCCCTCTTCTTCTACTCCTTGGAAAACTTTAAGGTGGATGGGTATTAGGTCTTCACTAAATGTTTGATAAAATTGAGCGGTGGAGCCATCTAGTACAGGCGTTTTGTTCTTAGGTAGGTTTTTGATTACCAGTTCAATTTCGTTGCTGGTAATTGGTCTGTTGAGATTTTCTGTTTCTTTCTGGGTCAGCCTTGGAAGGTTGTACTTTTCTAGAAAGTTGTCCGTTTCTTCTAGGTTATCCAGTTTGTTAGCATATAATTTTTCATAGTATTCTCTACTAGTTCTTTGTATTTCTGTGCTGCTCATAGTGATTTTTCCTTTCTCATTTCTAATTCTGTTTATGTGAGTAAACTCTCTTTTTTTCTTGATAAGTCTGACTAGGGGTTTATCTATTTTGTTTATTTTCTTGAACCAGCTCATGCTTTGGTTAATCCTTTGTATTCTTTTACTCTTCTCGATTTTATTTATTTTTGCTCTAATCTTTATTATGTTCCTCCTTCTACTGACTTTGGACCTCATTTGTTCTTCTTTTTCTAGTTTCGTTAATTGTGAGTTTAGACTGCTAATATGGGAATGTGTTTCTTTTCTGAGGTAGGCCTGTATTGCAATATACTTTCCTCTTAGCATGGCCTTCGCTGCATCCCACAGATTTTGCAGTGTTGAACTATTGTTGTCATTTGTCTCCATATATTGCTTGATCTCTGTTTTTATTTGGTCATTGATCCATTGATTATTTAGGAGCATGTTATTAAGCTTCCATGTGTTTGTGGAATTTTTCATTTTCTTTGCATAATTCATTTCTAATTTCATTCCTTTGTGGTCTGAGAAGCTGGTTGGCACAATTTCAATCTTTTTGAATTTACTGAGGCTCTTTTTGTGGCCTAGGATATGATCTATTCTTGAAAATGTTCCATGGGCACTTGAGAAGAATGTGTATTCTGCTGCTTTTGGGTGTAGAGTTCTGTAGATGTCTGTTAGGTCCAGCTGTTCTAATGTGTTTTTCAGTGCCTCTGTCTCCTTACTTATTTTCTGTCTGTGTGATCTGTTTCAGAGTGAGTGGTGTGTTGAAGTCTCCTAGAATGAATGCATTGCATTCTATTTCCCCCTTTAATTCTGTTAGTATTTGTTTCACATATGTAGGAGCTCCTGTGTTGGGTGCATAGATATTTATAATGGTTATATCTTCTCATTGGATTGACCCTTTTATCATTATGTAATGCCCTTCTTTGCCTCTTGTGACTTTCTTTGCTTTGAAGTCTATTTTGTCTAAGTACTGCAACTCCTGCTTTTTTCTCCCTATTAGTTGCATGAAATATCTTTCTCCATCCCTTCACTTTTAGTCTGTGTATGTCTTTGGTTTTAAAGTGAGTCTCTTGAAGGCAGCATATAGATGGGTCTTGTTTTTTTATCCATTCAGTGACTCTATTTCTTTTGACTGGTGCATTCAGTCCATTTACATTTAGGGTGATTGTCAATAGGTATGTACTCATTGGCATTGCAGGCTTCAGATTCGTGGTTACCAAAGGTTCAAGGTTAACTTTTTACTATCTAAGAGTCTAACTTAATTCACTTAATATGCTATTACAAGCACAATCTAAAGGTTCTTTTTTTGTTTTTTTTTATCCTCCATTCTTTATATATTACGTATCATATTCTGTACTGTTTGTCTATCCCTTGATTGACTTTGGGGATGGTTAATTTAATTTTGCATTTGCTTCGTAATTAGCTGTTCTACTTTCTTTACTGTGGTTTTATTACCTCTAGTGACAGCTATTGAACCATAGAAACCTTCCATCTATAGCAGTCCCTCCAAAATACACTGTAGAGATTGTTTGTGGGAGGTAAATTCTCTCAGCTTTTGCTTATCTGGGAATTATTTAATCCTTCCTTCAAATTTAAATGATAATCTTGTCAGATAAAGTAATCTTGGTTCAAGGCCCTTCTGCTTCATTGCATTAAATACATTATGCCACTCCCTCTGGCCTGTAAGGTTTCTGTTGAGGAGTCTGATGATAGCCTGATGGGCTTTCCTTTGTATATGATCTTATTTCTCTCTCTGGCTGCTTTTAATAGTCTGTCCTTATCCTTGATCTTTGCCATTTTAATTACTATGTCTTGATGTTGTCTTCCTTGGGTCTCTTGTGTTGGGAGATCTGTGCACCTCCATGGCCTGAGAGACTATCTCCTTCCCCAGGTTGGGGAAGTTTTCAGCAATCACCTCCTCAAAGACACTTTCTATCCCTTTTTCTCTCTTCTTCTGCTACCCCTATAATGTAAATATTGTTCCGCTTGGGTTGGTCACACAGTTCACTCAATATTCTTTCATTCTTAGAGATCCTTTTTTCTCTCTGTGCCTCAGCTTCTTTGTATTCCTCTTCTCTAGTTTCTATTTCATTTATCATCTCCTCCACCATATCCAATCTGCTTTTAATACCCTCCATCGTCCTCTTCAATGATTGGATCTCCGACGGTAATGCATTCCTGAGTTCTTGAATATCTTTCCTTACCTCCATGAGCATGTTAATGATTTTTATTTTGAACTCTCTTTCGGGGAGAGTCATAAGGTCAATATCATTTAAATCTTTCTCAGGAGTTGTATTCATAATTTTACTCTGGACCAGGTTCCTTGGGCGTTTCATATTTGCGTATGGCACCCTCTAATGCCCAGAAGCTCTACTCTGGAGCAGCTCAGCCACTGAAGCAATGTCAGGGATCACAGGGGAGTGGTATTGGTGCCTCAGGGGAGGAAAGAGCTGTTTCCTGTTTCCCGGCTGCTATGCCTGTCTCCACTGCCTGAACCAGTGGGCTGAGCACACAGGTATAGGCCTCTGTGCTTTGCTTTTGTAGTTGGTGTAGACAGATCTTCCCTCTGACTGGCCTAATGCCAGGGTAGGGTTTGCCGGGTGCAATCCAGTTGGGGCTGACCAAGAGAAAGGCGCAGTAGGCTGCCTATCATGGAGGGGGTTCTTGGAGCTGTGTAGTCAGCCAGGGAGCTGGCGTACCTGAAGATCATGACAGCTCCCAACCTGCTGGGCAGAGTGCACCTGGACAATTTTGTCTACCTGTCCTTTCTCCTGAGCAATAAGCTCTGTGCAATCCTTGCCCCTTTAGCAGCCCTCTTGCTAAGGGCCTCCTTGTTAGGAAGTCTCTCAGACTGCCCACCTTTCTTTTGTCCCAGAGCAGCTGGATATGGATCCCTGCTTTCCACAAGCAGCTGGAATCTCAGTTTCTCCAAGAATTCTGCCTGTCTTAGCTTTCCAACCCCCTAATTATGAGAGTATCATGCAAGCACCATGAAATGTAGTTTTGTGCTACCAGAGCAGATCTCCGGAGTTAGGTATTCAACCATCCCAGTCTCCACCCCCTCCCTGCTCGGTTTTGTTTCTCTTCCTCCCACTGATGAGCTGGGGTGGGGGAAGTGTTTGGGTCCCGCCGGGCCACAGCTTTAGTACATTACCCTGTTCTGTGAGGTCAGGCCTTGTCTCCAGGTGTATGCAGTTTGGTGCAGTCCTCTTTCCTGTTGCTCTTTCAGGAGTAGTTGTATCAGTTATATTTTCGTATTATATGCAGTTTTAGGAGGAAGCCTTTGTCTCACCTCTCACACCACCATCTTTAATCTCGCTAGTCTAATTCTTTATCTGACTAAAGCAGAGCTTTGAAATAGCTACCACAAAGCCCCCTTCCAAGCAGGTCTGTAGTCAGGGAGGCACTGAGCTTGTGTATCAGGACATTTCTAAAAAAGTTGTGTAACAAGGCTCATCAGAACCTTCCATCCTTTGAAGTTCTAACCACCACCCCACCCCCACATTAGGCTGATATATAAACCATTATCCCCAGCTGGGCAGCGGCAGTGAGCCTCTGCAGTCAGTCATTCTCACAGTCACAGGGTAAACAACCGATACACTTGCAAGCATTCTGTACCCATAAACTACTCTATTTTTGCACTTTCAATACAGTATTCAATAAAATTTTACATGACATATTCAATGCTTTAGTATAAAATAGGTTTTGCTTAAATGACTTTGCCTAACTGTAGGCTAATGTAAGTATTCAGAGCACATTTAAGGCAGGCTAGGCTAAGCAATAATGTTCAGTAGGTTAGACATATTAAATGCATTTTTGACCTAAACATATTTTTAATTTTGATGGGTTTATCAGGACATAACTCCATTACATTTTCATAACAGTACTCAGAAAAATAATGTGTCCAGGGGAATAGATACATACATAAAAATACGGATTTTACAATACATACAAAAAAAATACTTAAGATGTTATTTGCCTTTTGCACTCTCAGTCTTTGACAAACGTGTGGAATTTCTAGAGGCTGCATGATATGATATTGCAGCAGATTGAATGCAGATACACAGATATGAGAATCCAGAAGCCTTCTCTTAAGTGAAACATTTAAGAGATTTGCAAAAAATGTAAAATAATGCCACCCATTCTCATGAAATTTTTGTTTTGAAAAACACAAGATTTTTTCATTAAAATACTAGTTACATGCAATAGCTTTATTATTGTGGCTTTTAATGCTTATTTCCAAGATATTTTTAAAATTCTGTTTTAATATCAAATATAATAAATGATGATATAAGTGACCCACAAATACAAAAGCTCTTTTGGGTACTCAAATCTTTAAGAGTGTAACAAATCCCTGAGACCAAAATGTTTGAGAACTACCTGAGCGATGGTGGTGGTGTGTGTGTGTGTGTGTGTGTGATAGCGTGTGTGTGTGTGTGTGTGTGTGTGTGTGTGTGTGTGTGTGATAGCCATTATATATCCTGAAATTTTTCGTTCTGTTTTATGTAGTATGGCCCTACGTTTTTCCTTTTTGATTGTTTTCCTCCTCACCTTCTAATCTCCAAGGGATGCCTCTCCTTTCCTTTTTTGAATTCTGTTCCCCTGGGCACATTATGTTTCTGATTTTGCCTCCCCAGCCCTGCAACCCCTTTTTATGTCCCTTCCCATGGTCAGTACTCTGATCTACCAGAATTCTTTTTCGGTATTTTTTTAACTTAGCAGCGATTTTAGATCAATCTTTGACCTAATGTTAGTTGCTGACTCTTCTCTTCCAGTTTTTCCAGGGCTGTCCGTGCTTTCCATGTAGATTTGCAATAGGATCGTGAAATATCTCACTGGGATTTGATGTTTATTTTCTCTTTACAGGTAATTGAAGTTTGGGCATTCTCTGTTACCTACCTGTGCTGAGAACAGAGGGATTCTTTGTTTTTGTTCTGTTTTGTTTCCGTGGTCTGTAGTAGGAGTCAGCAAGCTTTTCTTAAAGGGCCAGATAGTAAATATGTTAGGCTTGAAAATCATACTGTCTCTGTCATCACTTTTCAACCCTGCCATTGTAGCATGAAAGCAGCCATAAAGACAATGCTTACATGAGTGAGTGTAGCTGTGTTCCAATAAGATCTTTATTTACAAAAACAGTTGCCTTGCCTCTAGGACTTAATTTGCTGACTCTTCTTCTATATTGTTATTTGGAATGCAAAGAGGTCTGGATTTAGACAGCTACTATTATCCTCCACAGACCAGAAGGTCGTATTGATTTGTGGGGGTTCTTTATATATGCCAAAATAAAATACAAGTCTCTTTGTGGTAGACACAGAGGTACCACCCAGATGCCCCTTCAGGGAAAACTTGTTTTCCAGCTGCAGGCAGTGTGTTAGGCAGATAGCCTCCAGCTGTCAGCTATTTCAGGATCTGCTACATCTGCAGAGAGCTGCCCACCCAAGGTCATATATTTCCCAGCACAACCCATATCTGGAGACTGAGGGGGGCTGCGGGATCTAAAGGCCCAGCTATTTTGGCCTAACATGCAACACTTTGGTGTGCAATACTTGCTCCAGAGCAGCTGCTGTTGGTTGAGGCTTTGTAGGACCTGCGTCATAGCTAAAGTTCCTCCTCTGCCAGTCTGCTTCCTCTGCCTTCCTTTCACAAGTATCAATCCCTAGTAAACACCTCAGATTCTATCTCAACATCTGCTTCTGGAAAATGCATCCATGGTATGGATTGCAGATATCTTTCTGTGACTTATAATTGGTTATGCTACAACTTTTTCCCAATATGGTCCTGCCTTATTTCCATCACCTATTTACCTTAGGTTATTCTCACTCCTTCCTTGGAAGGTTTAACACCTGGAACACTGTCACTCTTTGCCGCACTACTCCTCTGATAATCCCTGGTAATTTCATATGCACAGAGATGTTCCTTCTAATGCCTTGGCCTCTCAGCTACTTGGCATCCTCTCCTCCAGTGGTCTTTTCATCCATCCTGCCTCAGCCATTCATTCCCATGGTCATAACCTTGATTTTGGCCCTACAAATTATTGCTACCTCTCTGTAATCCCAATTCCATATACCCCTCTCTCCGATCAACTCCTGTATTTCCAGCTCACATATCCTAATACTCCAACTGCAGTAATCCTTCGGTTTTACCATTACCCACAGTCCATTAATCTTACCCAGACACCCTCACGTACTTCCTTACTTCCTGTTATTGACTGAATTGTGTCCTCGCCCCCACCAATGTGACTATATTTGGAGATAGAGCCTTTAAAGCAATAATTAAGATTAAATGCACTCATGAGTGTGGGGCCCTAATCTAATAGGACTAGTGTTCCTTGTATGAGGAAGACATGATACAAAGTGAAAGAAGTCAGACAGAGAAAGATAAATACTGTATGATCTCACTTATATGTGGCATCTCAAAAAAATCAAGCTCCTAGATACAGAAAACAGATGGTGGTTGTCAGAGATGAGGGAGGGGGGCCAAATGGTACAAACTTCCAGTTGTAATATAAATAAGTCATGGGGAATGTGATGTACAACATGGTGACTATAGCTAAAATACGGAGTTGCATATTTGAAAATTGCTGAGAGTAGATCTTAAAAGTTCTCGTGAGAAAATTAATCCAATCAACCATTGCAAATGCCCTCAGCTCCCTTGGCCAGATCTCAATATGTATCACTTGTTTGGCAAAATCCAAACCTTGGTGAAATCCAGTTCTCCTAGCTACTCCAGGTCTGCATAGATGCTACCAAATGTGGCTGGAGAAAAGCAACTATGTTGTCTGGACTACTTTAAATTCATGACCACTTACCTCCAGCAGGCAAACTTCCTAGCAATTATTCTACATTTTTCTAGTCCATTAACTCTCCTACATAGTTAATTATTTTACATCTTTTCCTCCCTCTTCATACAGGTTCCATCCTAACCCCCTGCTGATGACCTTGCTGCTTATTTCACTAATAGAGGCCGCTGGAGGATCTCCACAGCTCCTGCTATCAAATCCACCAGCCTACAGCACCTAGCCACAAACACTCTGCCTTCTCTCCTCACCGCTTGTGCCCTCGCTTTCCCCTGCACTTTCCCTAATGCTCCTATAGCATTGACACTCATTATCCAGTGGGTAATTGCCACCAGCATGTCATTCAAAGATGCTGTATTATCTACCAGCCCCAAAATAACGAAACCAAGAAGGTAAAACCTTCCTTTTACCCTACTTATCCTTCAGCCATTGTACCGTTTCCCTGCTATCCCTTTAAAGCACAGTCCCTCAGAATAATGGTCTGTGCTCACCACCTCCAGTTCCTCTCCATCTGCTCTTCCCTGAAGCCACTTCAATCAGGTTTTCGCCCGTGTTGCTCCTCCAGAGCTGGCCTACTCTCTGCCCTCATTTCACTCAACTAACAATATTTATCCTAACAAAGGAAGCAGGGAGTGGGCCAGTCTGTGAGCAACATAAAAGATTACAACTTCGAAAAATAATTTGGTCACTAACCTCTCTTCTGCAAGGAAAAAAAAACAAGCAGATTAGCAATTTTTTTCACTGGATAAAAGAAAAGCTTACTCAATTCTTGACTTGAAAATTTAAGAACACGGTGAGTGCTGGTTCCCACTCCTCTGGCAAAGAGACCCAGATGAGGTCAGCTCCCCCAGGCAGTCCAAAGTGGTGACCCCACTGTCCCTTCTGAGCTCTCCATTTTGGCTTTGGTTCTTGCTTCTGAGGTACAAAACACAGCCAGTCCAAAGTGAAAAGGATCTGCCATTCCAGAGGGAAAATGACCATCCAAAAGATTGGAAAAAAATTCCAAAATCATTGATAGGCTCTTGTTTGATTGCTGTATGGCTTTATACATCAAAAATCCAGGAATAAAAATACAACACTTTCCTTGAACTATTCCTTCTGTTCATAAAGAAACTTATCTCCAAGTGTTGGGTTAGTTCGATGGGACCCCCATGATGCCAGCGTCCCTCCTCTGGGAAGACTTTTGAAGCATGGGGATATAAAAAAATTTTGATTGCTGCTGGAATAGGACCAATAAAACCCTCCAAATGTACCCTGTCCCCAGTATAATTTCCAATACTTCCATACTCTTTCCACAAATAGCAATCACCACTAAAGGGTTTTAATGTTTCATTCAAAATGGATTAGTTCCCATAGCCAACGTAATTTTAGTGAATGTTGTATTAATTCTTATGATAGTTCCCTGACTTCAATACAGCACTGTATCTAATCTTCCTCTATTCAGTTGTTCAACTGCCTAATTAGACTGTTGGTGATCATTTATTAGGACTTATTTCATCTGTGGTACATGAGTTGACTTTTGGGGCCCAAGGAATTGGTCTGGCCTATGTGATTATGGGGAGATTATCCTGGTTATGCACCACTTCTAGTCTCTCCTCCAAGCAAAATTACAGAAGCTCAGAGAAATAAGTGAAACAGAAAGGCTTTGGACATTAACTTTCCCAGTATATGGTGTTGCCAGGTCTATCAAGATATCACAACAAAAAGACTTTTGCCGCCAGCAGCATGTTTCACTAGAAAAAGACTTCCTGCTTAAAAGCATATTGATACTGGATGAATTGACAAATATATGTTCATTCACTTTGCTGGGATCTCAAGACACTATGGAAAATCTCCAGAGGCCTAAAACGTACAAATTGCGGGATTAGTGGTATACCAACAAGGAAGCTAGCCTATCGTGGGGGAAATGCCAGTGCCAGAAACCTAGAGCTCTGGGGGAACCTAGACATGGGGAATGGGAGGAAAGCTTTGGGCCTATACGAGGAAGGGCAATGACAAGAAAAACTTGCCTGTCTCTGTCATGATTTTGACTGGAAAAAAAAAAGTCTCCCCAGAGAGGTTTTAGCCATAAACCTGCCCTCTCTTTAGTCTGGGGTTCAAATTTACATGATCTTAATTTAATAGATTGTTTAGCCAAAAACAAGCAAACAATAAAAAAGAAAATCTACCAAATGAGGAAATAAACCACCATGAGATAGAGTCAGAAGAAACAGCAACAAAGAAACAGATTTAGAGTTTAACATTTAAAAAGCTATCAGTATGATTCACCATACATTAAAGAGGAAACTATAAGATCATTTCATAAAAAGTAGAAAGAAAATATTTGATAAAAGTGAAACATAATTTTGAAGAAAAATGAAAACTGGAAGGATACACTTTACTAGATACCAAAACTTATTATAAAATATGGTAATTAAGACATGAAGGCATTGGTGCAGGCACAAATAGAAAAATGGAATAAAATACACATCCTAAAACAGACTCAAGCACATACAGACTGTTGGTGTCTGACAAAGCTCCCCCTGAAAAGCAACAGGGGGAAGGAGGCCTTCTCACTAAATGGTGCCTAGACAATTGGCTATCTGTATGGAAAACATGAAGTCGGACTTCTGTTTTAGACCATATACAGAATCATTTCCAGGTGGCTTAAATACCATGTCAATGGGGGTTCAGTCAGGCAAAAGAAATTTGAACTAGGGAAATGTAATATAAAGAATTACTAACTAGTTACAAGGGGACTAACTCCTTGGAGGAGTAGAGAACCCCAAACAATATGGCAGGCAGGGATGCAGGGAGCAGCCACCGCGGCTAGCTATGGCAGAGTACCCAAGACAGGAACAAAGTTGGAAGCAGGCCCCCCACCCAAGGCTGAGATGCAGGCCTCTTTAGAGAGGGTATAACTGTGCTCTCCTGGGTGGGAGAGAAGGTGCCACAGACCAGGCCTGACAGGCAGGAAAGTGACCGTTGGAGTGCTGGTGAAACTTGCTGGGAAACCAGCTGTTGGGCGCCAGCAAAACACTCTGGAGGCCACTTCCTGGCAGCCACACCACTGGAACAAGGGAGAAAAGCATCAAAGCCAAGAAAAGTACTCTCCTCTTGAAGTGTCCCTCTAGCACCCTGTTCTGGTAAGACCTAGAACTGTGTCAGTTGACAAGGGAAGACTATTTATCAGGTCCAGCACCAGTATTCCAAAGCAGGACAAAGGAGGGTGGATTTGGAGCTGAGCAGTAACAAATTGATAACTGCATAAATACATGAGTGTGAAAGGCAAAACCATGAAGCTTTTAGAAAATACTATAAAAGAGTTAACTTTATGGCCCAGTATTCCAAAGACATCTTAGTTACCAAACATAAAAAAAACAAACTTCTTTTCAGCAGAAGATATCACTGAGACAGTGAAAAATCCTCAAGGGGGCAGAAGATATCTGCAGCATATATAATTAATAAAGAACTAGTGTCCAGAAAATATAAATAACTTCTATATGTGGTAGATGTATTTTCCAAAGATTACATCAATATTGCCCATCTTGTGCTCCTATACAATCTGACTTTGTACTCCTCCAATAGTAAAGTAGAACATCTTTCATATCAATAAGAAAAAAAAACAGACAATCCAATAGTAATATAAAAAGTTTAAACAAGCACTTCACAGATGAGGAAATCCAAGGGCTAATAAATATACGAAAAGTTGATCAACTTCATTAGTAATCAGGAAAAGGCAAATTAAAACCATATTGAGGGGAGACTTCCGGGAAGATGGCGGTGTGAGCAGGGCGGCAGAAATCTCCTCCCAACACTATATTTATCTACGAAAACACAGAAAATACATCTATTCCTAAAAGAGAGACGAGAATACACAGGAAAGCGCACAGCGTGCAGCTACACCCGAGAGGACTCGGCACCCCAAGAGGCGGGTAAGATACGGAGCCGCGACCCGGCGGGACACGAGCCCTCCCCCACCCCAGCGCACCGGCGGGAGGAGAGGATTCAGAGCCGGGAGGGAGTGGAAGTGCACCCCGCGAAGTAGCCAGCCCCGGTGATCTGCGCGGGGAGCGCTGACCCACATCGCGCAGTGCAGCGGAGATTGGAGACACAGAGGGGCAGGATCTGAGCGGGGAACGCGCCAGGGTGCTTGCAGCCGGCTCCGGGAAGGAAAAAAAAAAGCGTGCGCTTCCTTCAGCGGTCTTAAAGAGACAGGAGCCCAGAGGAGGAGCCCGATCACCCCAGCACACTCAGCCCAGCAGGCTGGGAGTCCTGGGGAGTTTCAGACGCCTTAGCTGGCGACTGAGGAAGCGTAGCCATACTTACACTTCTCACTGAGATCAACAGCCTCCTATTCGTTCCCACCCCTGCCAGAGTGATAAAGGGCCCTGCGGAGCGGCGCAGTCACAGCTGTGGAATAGTGGGGCAATAGCGCCACCTACAGGATTCCCACAGAATCTACGTCCGGTGGGCATTTTTTTTGTTTTTTGTTTTGTTTTGTTTTTGGTTTTGTTTTTGTTTTTTCTTTTTTTCTTTCTTTCTTTCCTTCTTTTTTTTTCCTCTCTTTTTAAAGTCTTAAAGAGCCCAGCTGACATACGTGGCAACTACCAGTGACCAATTCTATAGCCATGAAAAGACAGAGGAATATGGTTCAGACCCAAATCAACCAGACAACCCCAGAGAGGGAGTCTGAAGGGATGGAAATGCACAGTCTTCCTGAAAAAGAATTCAGAATAAAAGTCATAACCATGCTGATGGACCTACAGAGAAATGTGCAAAAGCTGAGGGAGGAAGTGAGGGAACTGAGGAAAGACAATACAGAAATCAGACAAGCGATCGACGGGCTTAACAGCAGAATGGATGAGATGCAAGAGACTGTTAATGGAATAAAAAACAGAGAACAGGAGTACAGAGCAGCTGAGGCAGAGAGAGATAAAAGGATTTCTAGGAATGAAAGAATATTAAGAGAACTGTGTGACCAATCCAAACGGAACAATATTCGCATTATACGAGTACCAGAGGAAGAAGAGAGAGAAAAAGGATAGAAAGTGTCTTTGAAGAAATAATTGCTGAAAACTTTCCCTCGCTGGGGAAGTAAATAGTCTCACAGTCCACCGAAGCCCACAGATCTCCCAACACAAGGGACCCAAGGAAAACAACACCAAGACACATAATAATTAAGACGGCAAAGATCAAAGATAAAGACAGGGTATTAAAGGCAGCTAGAGAGAGAAAAAAGATCACCTTCAAAGGAAAACCCATCAGACTATCATCCGACTTCTCAACAGAAACCTTACAGGCCAGAAGAGAATGACATGATATATTTAACGTTATGAAACAGAAGGGCCTCAAACCAAGAATATTGTATCCAGCACGATTATCATTTAAATATGATGGAGGTATTAAACAATTTCCAGATAAACGAAAGTTGAGAGAGTTTGCCTCTCATAAACCACCACTACAGGATATCTTAAATGGACTGCTCTAGATGGAAGCACACCTAAGGCTAAAAAGATGTCACCAGAGAAATAAAAATCATAGCAAAGAAAGCAGACCATCCAAATACTAACTAAAGGCAAAGAATAAAACACCTATTATAGAAAGAATGGAGGAGGAGGAATAAGAAGGGAGAGAAATAAAGAAACATCAGACTGTGTTTACAATAACTTAACAAGAAAGTTAAGTTAGATTGTTAGATAGTAAAGAAGCAACCCTTGAACCCTTGGTAACCACGAATCTAAAGCCAGCAATGGCAATAAGTACATACCTATCAATAATCACCCTAAATGTAAATGGACTGAATGCACCAATCAAAAGACACAGAGTAACAGAATGGATAAAAAAGCAAGACCCATCTATATGCTGCCTACAAGAAACTCACCTCAAATCCAAAGATATACACAGACTAAAAGTGAAGGGATGGAAAAAGATATTTCATGCAAACAACAAAGAGAAAAAAGCAGGTGTTGCAGTACTTGTATCAGACAAAATAGACTTCAAAACGAAGAAAGTAGCAAGAGATAAAGAAGGACATTACATAATGATAAAGGGGTCAGTGCAACAAGAAAATATAACCATTATAAATATATATGCACCCAACACAGGAGCGCCAGCATATGTGAGACAAATACTAACAGAATTAAAGGAGGAAATAGACAGCAATGCATTCATCTTAGGAGACTTCAACACACCACTCACTCCAAAGGATTGATCAACCAGACAGAAAATAAGTAAAGACACAGAGGCACTGAACAACACAATAGAACAGACGGACCTAACAGACATCTACAGAAACTCTACACCCAAAAGCAACAGGATGCACATTCTTCTCAAGTGCACATGGAACATTTTCCAGAATAGACCACATACTAGGCCACAAAAAGAACCTCAGTAAAGTCGAAAATATTGAAATTCTACCAACCAACTTCTCAGATCATAAAGGTATAAAACTAGAAATAAATTTTAGAAAGAAATCAAAAAGGCTCACAAATACATGGAGACTTAACAACACCCTCCTAATTAATCAATGGGTTAACGACCAAATCAAAACAGAAATCAAAGAATATATGGAGACTAATGACAACAACAACACAAAGCCACAACTTCTGTGGGACGCAGCAAAGGCAGTTCTAAGAGGAAAGTATATTGCAATCCAGGCCTATTTAAAGAAGGAAGAACATTCCCAAATGAATAGTCTAAAGACACAATTAGTGAAATTGGAAAAAGAAGAACAAATGAGGCCCAAAGTCACCAGAAGGAGGGACATAATAAAGATTAGAGAAGAAATAAATAAAATTGAGAAGAATAAAACAATAGAAAAAATCAATGAAACCAAGAGCTGGTTCTTTGAAAAAATAAACAAAATAGATAAACACCTAGCCAGACTCATTAAGAGAAAAAGAATCTACCCACATAAACACGATCAGAAATGAGAAAGGAAAAATCACGACGGACCCCACAGAAATACAAAGAATCATAAGAGAATATTATGAGAATCTATATGCTAACAAGCTGGAAAACATAGAAGAAATGGACAACTTCTTAGAAAAATACAACCTTCCAAGACTGACCAAGCAAGAAACAGAAAAACTAAACAGACCAATCACCAGTGACGAAATCGAATTGGTAATCAAAAAACTACCCAAGAACAAAACCCCAGGGCCTGATGGATTCACCTCTGAATTCTACCAGACATATAGAGAAGAAATAACACCGATTCTCCTTAAAGTTTTCCAAAAAAATAGAAGAGGAGGGAATACTTCCAAACTCATTCTATGAAGCCAGCATCACTCTAATACCAAAACCGGGCAAAGACCTCACCAAAAAAGAAAATTACAGACCAATATCCTTGATGAACATAGATGCAAAAATACTCAACAAAATAATAGCAAACCGAATTCAAAAACACAACAAGAGGATCATACACCATGATCAAGTGGGATTCATCCCAGGGATGCAAGGATGGTACAACATTCGAAAATCCATCAACATCATCCACCACATCAATAAAAAAGAAGAACAAAAACCACATGATCATCTCCATAGATGCTGAAAAAGCATTTGACAAAATTCAGCATCCATTCCTGATTAAAACTCTCAACAAAATGGGTATAGACGGCAAATACCTCAACATCATAAAGGCTATATATGACAAACCCACAGCCAACATCACATTTAATGGCAAGAAGTCAGAAAGCTTTTTATCTAAGATCGAACAAGACAGGATGCCTCCACTTCCTCCACTGTTATTCAACATAGTACTGAGTCCATGCGAATCAGACAAAACAGCAGTATATATGTATCTCAGATTTGTAAAGCAAGAAGTCAAATTTCTACTATTTGCAGACATGATATTATACATAAAAGTCTCAAAGACTCACCCAAAACTATTAGAACTAATATCTGAATTCAGCAAAGTTGCAGGATACAAAATTAACACACAGAAGTCTGTTGCTTTCCTATACACTAATGATGAACTAACAGAAAGAGAAATCAGAAAAACAATTCCATTCACAATTGCATGAAAAAGAATAAAATACCTAGGAATAAACCTAACGAAGGAAGTGAAAGACCTGTACTCTGAAAACTACAAGACACTCCAAGAGAAATTAAAGAGGACACTAACAAATGGAAATGCATCCCATGCTCTTGGCTAGGAAGAATAAATATTGTCAAAATGGCCATACTACCTAAAGCAATCTACAGATTCAATGCAATCCCTATCAAACTACCAACAGCTTTCTTCAATGAACCTGAACAAATAATTCTAAAATTCATATGGAACCACAAAAGACCCCGAATAGCCAAAGCAATCCTGAGAAGGAGGAATAAAACGGGGAATTAC
>JAVSCE010008371.1:0-42001 GCA_032199065.1 Smutsia gigantea | reverse complement strand
GAAAGCAATTTGGTTGGAAGGAGATGACTAGAGAACATGTCTTGATGTTTCCTTGCATAGCAAGCACATGAGTTTTGCTTAGGTTATTGGTTTATTAGTCATGGCTTTGGGGGATGCTAAAGTTCCCTAAGCTAGCCCTTGTTGCTGTCACTGGTGGCAGAGGAAGGGTGGACCTTCCTGATAGACCATAGTGACCTGTTCCAAGACAAAGACCATCCCATTATCCCCAGGGGACTGGGGCAGGAGATGGGGAGGAAGAGGAGGGAGAGGGTTGTTGGGAGGAGAAAGGTTAGGCAGCAGAGAAATCCCCAGAGTAAAACTGCCAAAAAGAAGAGTTCCCCACAACAGGATGAATCAAGGCCTTTGCAGTCAGAGAAACCACAGGCTGCTGGCACTGAGCCGATGCCAGCAGGTGACCTAGTTGGAGGTGTGTGTGGCTGAAGGAGTCAATGTGCTAAAAAGCGCCACAGATATTACAGAGTAGGCAAGAAAGAACTGGGAAGGGAATCCTAAAAAGCAGAGTCAGCTATATCCTCAGGCACCCATATCCAGTGTTTTCTGTTATACCTGGATGCCTTCAAGAAGATGCAATATCCAGTATGCAGTGGAGCCAGGCTGCACTGAGATATTGCCCACCTGAGGCCCAATGAAGCCAGCACAGTAGGGCATGAACATACCATGCAAACTGCTTTGTAGGTCATATCTTGAACCTGGGGTAATAACAGAGATTCTAAGAGTGAATTCAAGAGGTAGGATGAATAGGGCACCGTGAGGTCAGGGAAATGGGCATCACCCATAGGTATCCCCTCCCTGACCCTACAGCTTGCCCCTTGAATTAGCACTGTTCAGTCAGAACTGAAAGTCTCTTGCTTCAACCTCCTCATTGTGCAGGTGAAGAAACTGAGGCTTAGATGAGTGAAGGCCTATTCTACAGTCACACAGTGAATGAACACAAGAGTGGTGAGACTAGATCCTAGGTCAAATGACAGTTGGTGCTCCTTCCATTTACTCCCTTATTCAGCATGGCACTGAGCTCACCTCAATGAACAAAACTTCAAGCTGCAAACTACAGGTCAGCCCTGCCTTGCCTCCCACCAGCCATCTTTTCATTCTGCTTCCTACCCTGGCCCGGAAGAACAGCAGGATGAAGCCGTGGGCAGCCCTGCAGATTTAGGCAGGGTGAAACACAGTGCTGTGAGAGCAATAAGCACAGCTTAAGATGTGGACATGAAGGAACAACTCTCAGGGGTTGTCTCAGTGCTGGGTAATTGACGTTTGAGGCATTTCAAATCATGTCATTATCCTTGCACTTAAGGCTGCCGCTGGGGATAGTATGATGGGAATAAGGCCAAAATTCCCCGAGATAAACAAACACACTCAGTCCCAGCCCGAGCTTCAGGTAACCTGCTGCCACTAGACATTCTGGCTCCCTCAGCATAAGAACTGGGCTCCCAGCTCCCACACAACTCTGAACAGATCCCTGGCAGCAAACACACATGAAACTCTGCAGCCAGCCCTGCATTTTGAAAGCAGGGAAGCACTGTAGCTCCTGCCTCAGCCCTTTAACCCTAGAAAAATTGAGGTACAGGGGCTCAGAATGTGCACCTGCCCAGCAAGTTGAGAGGCTAGCTTCAAGGATCAAGCTCAAGGACTTGGAGGCCTCAGAGATATCTGACATGGTCCCACTGTCAAAGTACTCACAGTTCTGGTGATACTGAAAGAAAGTAGTGGCAGAATAAGGGAAAGTGATGTGGGTTTTCTATGCAAAGAGGGGATGATGAGAACCAAAGCAAAAGGGCTCTGCACTTATTTTCCCATCTGGCCACTTTGCGGCAGGCCACTGGCCCTCTGGGCTCCAGTTTCCTCATCTAAAAAAAACTCAACAAAGCAATTCCTAAACCTGGTCTATTTTCAAAGGCCTCTGATGAGATTATTTAAAATGGAGACTTTGGGGCTCCACCTCAGAAACTCTGATTCAGAAGGTTTATAATGGACCCCAGGGAAGCCATGTTTTTAGCACACTCCCTAGATGATTTTTATGGTCAGCCAAGGTTGGGAACCACTGGACTAGATGACCACTAAGGACCTTCTAGCCCCTACCTTCCATGGATCTAAGTCAAGGCTGGACCAAGTACTTTATCATGACTATCAAATGTCACCATCCACAAGGCCTCTGTCATGCGACTACTTTCACATGACTCAGGTCCAGACATTTCACACAGGGAGTGCATGGGCCTCTCTGAAAACTCACAAAGATTAAAAATGACTATGTGTTCAGACCCAAAGGACATAGCTATGGTCTTTTGAACATTGGACCTTTTATTTGAATAGGTAAGTCAATAACTTAATAATCTTATTTAGGAAGAGAAGGGCAAAAGCCCATTGAGGGGTGGCAAAGGGAGAGGTTTTCAATTACATGTTGGGGCAAGACTGGGTGGGGAGGAATGCATTGTCTGTTGCAAACAGTTAGGTAACTCTGTCATTCTGTCATCCTCATCTTCACCCAGGCTCCAGGCCAAAATACAAACTTCCGACTGTAAAAAAACAAACAGAGACCTTCATCTCCCTGGCATGACAGGAGGCAGGAGATTGAATCCAGGAGCTCATGGAAAACTCTATCTGTACCAATGTCTTAGAATTCTCAAAGTTGAAAAGTTCTTTCTTCTATATCAATTTTCTTCTTTTGCACGTTGACCTCACTAGCACTCTGGTCTCTGTGTGAGAGGTAGACAAGTTTAAGTTAACAATCCCCGGATAAATACGTGCCAGAATCCACTTGAACCTGGGATGTAGTCTGCTTGTTTCATCCAAAGGTATCACTGAGCTGGCAGGGAGGAGCCTATCCCTCAAGGCAGGTTTTCTCATGAAGAGGACAGAAGGCAGAGAACTGACTTAGGTTGAGTCTGGACACTGGGGGTGGGGAGGTCAGGTTGCCTAGGGAAGGACAGGGCAAATATCCGAAAATTTACCTTGCTCAGCTGCACTTGGCATGCGGATGAGGCAGGCTATGCTTCAGGAATTCTAGACAGCCAGAGGATGGGTGAGAGTGCGGCTCTACTATGGAATTCAGAAACCTGATTGGTGCTAGGGGAAGAAGAGGGGGAAATAATCTTGGCCTCTACACCTAAAATCAAGAGTCCATAGATAGAGCAAGGGAATAGAGAGTCATTTGGCAGACATCCAGGAGCAAAGTGAAGCTTGGGGGCTTCCATGGAATTTCTTAGGCAAAGGGGCATGGTTAGCAGTCAAAGGAAAAGCGAAAAACTCTGACCTTGGTTGTTAAGAACAATGATTTAGAAAACAAACCCAACACATCACACCTTTAAATCAGCCTCACAAATGAGGCCTGAGAAGTCAGCAGTGGATCCTGGCTTTGGCGAGAATTCCTGGAGTGAGAGGCATGAACCACTTGAGCCTTCTTGCCCAGAATACCTTAACCTTTTTCCAAACACGCCCATCATCTCCTACCTTTGCCCCTCATTTCCTTCAATTACATTTGTCAAGCATTGTGTTTGGTGCTGGGATTAGAACATCTCTCCTTATAAATCATTGTACTCAATTGTATGTCTGTTCATACAGACATGAGACATGAAACTTAGTTCCCTATCTCCCCTTGACCCTCTGATCATAGCACCTAGCAAATGTACTATATATAGTGAAATAAAATGAGTCTTCTTGCAGGAATCTAAGCCAAACATGGAAGGAGATGGAAAGGCAGTGCACAGTCAGTATCTTTTTGGTGGACTGCCTAATTTTTATTAGGCTTGCTGCCTGGTTTTATTTGATTCCTGGAGACTGATGATTATCTTAATAGCTAATCCAGACTTCTCACCTCTCATATGCTTACAGATGAACTTCCTACCAACCACAACACATGTACACACAAGTTAGAATCTATCACTTATTACCTATTTGCCCTTCATTTCTCTCAGCTTCAGTTTCCTCAACTGCAATAATAATAACACCCTGAGACAAGTTGCTTTTTCCCAAATAGATCTCTCCTACTGGTTTATATTGACTTAAGATTGCCAGTGTTCTGTGGGTGAAATGAGAAAGCCTTTCTGTGCAGAAAAGCCTAGCTAACTTTGTCCTTGGCAGAAGAGGACCCTATGGGCACCTTGTGATTCTCCACCACAAACATAGAGATTCTAGAAGCAAATGCCTCCCTAGTCTTCAGAGCAAATACCAGAGGAGGACAGGACATTAGCCAGGCTAGGTAAATCTGAATTATTGTGTGTATGGAAAGGCAGTCAGTGAACAGGGAGTATTAACAATAGCAGCTCCTTCTGTGTGAATGGCATTTTAGAATTCACCAAGCAGTTCCAGTTTTTTCTCTTATTTGATCTCAAAACAAGGAACAGAAATGCCCTAGCTGTTTTTTAATACATTTTTTTCCATTCAATCCCAAGTCAAACCTTAAAAATACAGTCTGTTTTTTACCTGTTTTACAAATGAGGTAACTGAGGTTCAGGGCAGTAAAGTACCTTGTCCAAAGTCACACAGGGAGATAGTAGTGAGATTTGCTGATAGTGGTACAACCCATGTTGTCTGATTTCTTGTGGAGTGCTCTTTCCCTTCTACCAAATAACAAGGTTGGAGGAGCATGGGACAGGATGTGGTGCAAGGACAGCAAGGTTTGAAGAGGGAGGCAATAGAGAAAAGGAAGAGAGAGCATCAATATAATGGAAGGTGAAAGGGACTGGGGAGGGATCTGAACCACAGCCCCTCCTCCCACTGAAATTTCCGAAGTGCTGCTCAGGGCCCTCATAGGGCAACTCCCCTCGCAACTTGGCTCCACAGGCAACTCGACTCATCCCAGACCCGCCAATCAGCTAATCTGAGTGATCCTCTGATGGGCAGATCAATACCTCTCCCACTAGGTACCAGACCCTGACTAGTATCACTCTGTGAGCCAAACTGCTTTCTCCTGTATTACTTGACAGGGCCTTCAAGGAGGCAGGCCTAAGGTAAGTGACCATCTATCAAATATCCCCTTGCACTCAAATCTAGGCCTTACAAGCACCTCAAGCTCACTATCAAGTAGCTTCTCCCCATACCTGCCAAACACCTATTGTATTCAGAAAACTTTAAAAAATAGCAGGGCTTTTGCTCCAATGTATGGATTGGCAGTTGGCTCCCAATCAGGATTAATGTGACTGTTGCTAGTTTACCCTCAATCACTGCCAAGCAAATAGTAAAAGTAGGTTTCATTACATATGACTCAGTTTCCTCACATGCAAAATGAGGTAGTGGTCTATGTGATTGCTCTCTGGAAGTTAAAGAGTGCACAACTCAGTGAACCAAGGAGTCAGGCTTGGCTCGGCCCTACGTGTGCTCAGGTGCACACACACACCCTCATTAATCCTCACCACATCCACATCCACACACACACACACACACACACACACACACACACACACACACACACTCCTCTTCTGAAGCTGACCAGGAAATAAACATATTTGGAAAGGCATTCCATATATATTTATGGACAAAAAAATAAATTCACATTCAGAGTAAACAATCCCCAGTCTCAAAGCTGAATCTCCCTGCCCTCTCCTTACTACCCAACCCTAACACACACACACACACACACACACACACACACACACACATACATTTTTCAAGTCATCTTGTGAGGAGCCTTACAGTTTGCCCTTTCCTGGCAAGCTGGAGCAATATGGCCTAAACCTAGACGGAAACTATATCTTGGACAGTGACTGTAATGGGGTATGTGGGAGGGACTTGATAATAGGGGTGAATGTAGTAACCACAATGTTGCTCATGTGAAACCTTCATAAGATTGTATAATGGTACCTTAATAAATAAATATATATCTTGATCTACCTGGGACAATCCTAGTTTGTGTCTATTGTCCCAGCATAATATTGACAGTGTCCCCTTTCACTCTCAGGAATTTCCCACTTTGGATAATAAATTATCTGGTAGCCCTACCTAAACTTCTCCTCACCCTGGGCTGTGGATGGGCCACCGGAAATGGAGCCCATCACATCAGGCCTGGGCCTGCTGTCTTCCTGGAAAACCATCTTGCTCTCCAGCCAAGCTTAACTCTTCAATTCTATCGCTAGGGATTCTTTTTTAGTGTTCTAACCTTGAATATAAGCAGAACAGTTTACTGGCCCACATTCCAGTAGTTAAGGAGAAGTTGGAGTGCTTTGCCATTCTAGTTGGACCCAAAGCGGGCACTAACACTCCTCCTTTTGGTCTCACCCCATTTAATTCCCCAGTTATGATTGTCCTGCTTATAATCTTGGATACCCTACCTTTTTCTCTTCTTCCTGTTTCTCCCTCCCAAAACATTAGACTCTGATGACTTCAGGTTCTCGGAAGCAAATGTATTCCATGCCACTCCCCCAGTCCTAGGCTCAGAGATCCTTGGAACAAAAAAGGAATGGCAGAGAAACATTGATTCAACCTCATTTAGGCTCTGTGGATAATTTTCATTAGGCCTGCTGCCTAATTTTTTTTAGCTTCAGGAGCATGTGAGCCGGTGACTATTTTTGTGGCTGGATTAACTGTATTTTGAAAAAAAAATCTGAATATGCTGTCAGCTCTTTGCAAACATGGCTATAAATATATTGTGCAGAATAGAGTTGTAGTGCTATTCACAGAGCAACTGGACAAGGATCCATGTTCTCCAGACATGTGGATACCACACGCCACAGCTTGAATTTTGGCAGCAGCTGTGCTAATATGCAAACAAGATGGAAGCAAGGAAGGGCAAAAGGGATATTATCAGTGTGAAGTGGGGAAATTTGAAACAGGGCTTTTTCAGACTCTTGGAAAATTGAATAGTCTGGGGAGAATCGGGAAAGTATGGCACATTCACCTGTACATCTATGGGGCTGTACATATATGTACATATGCATGTACATGTATACATAGATACATATACATGTGTCTGTGTGTGGGTATACATGTGAGAGAAAGAGGAAGAGTCTATCCAGGTAGATAAATATGTATGTGTGCCTATGGTTGTCTGCTCTTACTTGTCAATCATAAGTTCAGGCTTAAGGTCAGATTATGTGTATAGTTTTATACACACAAGTGGTTGTGGTTGCTTATACACACATACATCATTCATGTGAAACCTCAACCCAGCTAAACATACATGAGAACATGTACAAATCTACAGATAAACATATGTCTCTGGCAGCCACGATGATAATTTGTATGTAAGACTCAAAGCAGTTTTCAAAGGATTGTCACATCTACCCTCTCATTTGAACCTTATCATAAGACTGTGAGATAGAGATTATTACTCCTTCTCCCCATTTTACAGATAGGGAAAATGAGGCTCAGAGAGGCCAAGTAACTTGTCCAAGGTGAGGCTCAGAGAGGCCAAGTAACTTGTCCAAGGTTGCATATTAGGTAAATGTCAAAGCCAGGATTCTAACTCTGGCCTATCTGATGTCAAATCCTGTACCTTACCCTATACCACATAGCACAGGAAAAAATGAGGCAAAGGGGACTTGAACATTGGAGTCTTCTTTAAGACCTCACATTCCAAGGCCATCTTTTCTGTTAATGATGAAACAAATTCCATGAAAAGAAGCAGGGCACCAGGGCCAGTCCTATTCTGTTGAGCCATGGTCTGGAGAGTGGTCTCTAGGTTGCTGGTCTTGTCTGGAGAACTAGCTAAGTCCACTCATGGGATGCAGATGAGACACAACCTTCTGGAGAAGGTGTTCACTGGTGATACCTTAGAGCCCATGGTGGGGGGGCGGGGGTTGAAGGGGTGCTCCTGGGGTTAGGAGCTGAACAATAGGTTTGTTCCTTCTTTATTCTCTCCTCTAGCTGTGTGTCTTTCCCTTCCTAAAATTTATAGTAGGCTCCTAATATCTGGTCTGACCAGTTCCACCTGAGTTTTCCATGGTTGAGACATTCTGTGAGGAAGACAGGTAGCACAGGTCTAGCTAGCCCTGAATGTAAGGGTGTCATCCCAAGGCAAAGCAGCAAATGGACCCATGTGCTAACCTTCTTTACTCTGGCCACCAGGTCCCTGCAGCTGGTTGGCCAGCAGATCTAAGGAAAACTTGATTTTGGCTAGTCTTTCCATAGGCAAAATCTAGGTCAAGGCAAAAAATTCTGTGGCTCTTGGAATAGGCATCTTTCCTGTTGTTCACCATTTGGATGGTTAGAACTTGGTTGAGAATAATGGAGATAATGATAATGACTCCAGGGTTTCAGTATCACTGATTTGAAGTCCTTGGAGAAGTCAGGGTTCAGGGAAGGTGGAATGGTCTCCTAGTCATCTGGAGATAGGAGGTCTTCACCATTCCCCTTCTTTATTATGACCGCTCAGTCATCCCAATCACTCATCAGAATTTTAACTTGCTAATGTTTACAGCTTCCCACAAAGGGCCCCTATTGGGACTTCCAGGCATTTGTCTACCCCACCCTCTGGCCCCAGAAGATAAATCCTCCTTCCATGTAACAGGATAAGAGGTCCCAACTGCCAAGGAGGCCATGGAGCTTAGCAGGATAAGCTCTTAGGAGGCAGTAGACAAACCACCTTGCTGAGGATTGAGCTGTTCGGGTCCAAAACTGTTGTATGTGGATGGGTAGATCACCCACAGTCGTTGGTTCCCTCCAAAACTTAGGAGTAGTTTATAGGCTGATGTGGTCAGTGCAGCATTACCCATCAGGTGGACTAAGTGTGATAGGACACCAGTGAAACAGGGTCACCCTAACATGAGAAAAGTATAGATTTAATGAATTGTTTCAGAATTTGGCAGTTGGAAAAACAATCCTTAGGGCTTCTAAAGGTCTTAATCTTGTCCTGGGTATAACCAATACTACAGCAGCCCAGACGGTACCTTAACAACCCCAGGAATTCCTTACTAAGTAATGTTAAGCTCCCTTGCGCTCGCCCGGGGTTACACTAGCTTACTAAGGAGATAATAAGAACAGCAAATGCTTATACAGCACTTGCAATGTGCCAGACACTGTTCTAAGCTATATACAGTTGACCCATGAAAAATACCAGGTTTGAACTGTGCAGGTCCACTTATACATGGATTTCTTTCATGAAATATATTGGAAATATTTTTGGAGATTTGTGAAAATTTAAAAATATTTGCTTTTCTCTAGGTTACTTTACTGTAAGAATACAGTATATAACACATATACAGAATATGTGTTAATTGACTTTATGTTATTGGTAAGGCTTCCAGTCAGCAGCAGCTATTAGTAGTTAAGTTTTGAGGAGTCAAAAGTTATATACTGATTTTTGAAACTGTGTCAAGTTTGGCCTCCCAACACCCACATTGTTCAAGAATCAACTGTATAATTCAGTTAAGAACCATATGTGAGTTCAACCATTGTGGAAAGCAATATGGAGGTTCCTCAAAAAACTAAAAATAGAAATACCATTTGACCCGGGAATCCCACTCCTTGGAATTTAAAACTTCTCAGATTCAAAAAGACATATGCACCCCTACATTTATTGCAGCACTTTTTACAATAGCCAACATATGGAAGCAACCTAAGTGTCCATCAGTAGATGAATGGATAAAGACGAGGTGGTCCATATACACAATGGAATACTATTCAGCCATAAGAAAGAAACAAATTGTACCATTTGCAACAACATGGATGGAGCTGGAGGATATTATGCTCAGTGAAATAAACCAGGCAGAGAAAGACAAGTGCCAAATGATTTCCCTCATTTGTGGAGTATAACAACGAAGCAAAACTGAAGGAACAAAATAGTAGCAGACTCAGAGACTCCAAGAAGGAACTAGTGGTTACCAAAAGGGAGGGGTGTGGGGGGGGGGAAGGGAGGGAGAAGGGTATTGAGGGGTATTATGTTTAGTACACATGGTGTGGGGGATCATGGGGAAAACAGTGTAACACAGAGAAGGAAAATAGTGAATCTGTGGCATGTTATTACACTGAAGGACAGTGATTGCACTGGGGTATGGGTGGGGACTTGATAATATGGGTGAATGTAGTAACCACATTGTTTTTTCATGTGAAACCTTCATAAGAATGTATATCAATAATACCTTAATAAAAAAAATTTTTTAAAGAACCATATGTGCTAAATACTCTTGTTATCCTCCTCTTAAAATGAGGAAATATTGACACAGAGAAGTTTGTCCTGCCTAAGAATACACAGCTAGTAAATAATGGAGCCAGAACTTACCAAGCAGTTTGGCTCCAGGGTCAGTGCTTACTTAAGAGGACTCCATGAGAGGAGGACTCTTAATAGTACTTCACCTATAAGACACAAACCCCTTTTTTTCATTGTTATTTTCCTTTGAATTGATGTTTAAAATTTGGTTTCATCCTAAATGATATCCACAATATTACTAGTTTGTGTAAATTTTTCCTAATACATATTCAAATAAATATATAGTATTAAAGTTAAAAAAGGCATTTTCCCATATACCATCTAAATTTGCAAAACTTGTTCTAGTTTCTCTGGTCTCTTCTAGGAATACTTGCAGAATTGTTCTGTATTTGGCTGACATTAAAAGCTATATTATAGAAAAATTGGCTTTTTCTTTTTATAGTGGTCTAAATTTAACTAAATATATTTAGGAAACAAAAAATCTTTAATTGTTTACTTTTTTAAAGTTTAGAAATAATTTCTACAAAATATTTCTAGTATGTATTTTTATGTATAAAATTTTTCTAACTGAAGAATTGTTTATACACAATCACATTGGTTTCATCTAAATATTATTATAAATTAAATTCATTTACTCTCTTTCAATGTAGAAAGATGTTACAGAATCATTGACTATATTCTTCATGCTGTACTACCATCCCCGTGAATAACTTATATTCTGATTGAGAATTATTGAGCCCCCTTATGCCTCTTACCCTTCCCCCACACCCACCCCTACCCTTCCCCTTGGTAACCACTAGTTGCTTCTCAGTGTCTGAGTCTACTGCTGTTTTGTTCCTTCTGTTTTGCTTTGTTTTTATATTCCACAAATAAGTGAAATCATATAGTATTTATCTTTCTCTGCCTTCCTTGTTTCACTAATACCCTCAGGATCCATCCATGTTGTTGCAAATGGCAGGATTTCTCTTTTTATGGCTGAATAATATTCCGTTGTGTAAATGTACCACCTTTTTTATCCATTCACCTATTGATGGACGCTTACATTGTTTCCATATTTTTTCTATTGTAAATAACGCATCAATAAACATAGGGATCCTTATCTTTTCAGATCAGGGATTTTGCTTTATTCAGGTAAACTTCTAGAAGTGGAATTACTGAGTCAAATTGTATTTCTATTTTTAGTTTTTTGAAGAACCTCCATACTGCTTTCCACAGCAGTTGCACCAATTTACATTCCCACCAACAGTGTAGGAGGGTTCCCATTTCTACACATCCTCACCAACACTTGTTATTTCTTGTCTTTTGGATACTGGCCATTCTGACTGGTCTCATTGTGGTTTGATTTGCATTTCCCTGATGATTAGTGATGTGAAGTATCTTTTCATGTGCCTGCTGGCCATCTGTATGTCTTCTTTGGCGAAATGTCTGTTCAGGTCCTCTGCCCATTTTTTAATCGGGTTACTTGTTTATTTGGTGTTGACGCATATGAGCTCTTTATATATTTTGGCTGTTAACCCCTTATCAGATGAGTCATTTACAAATATATTCTCCCATACTGTAGGATGCCTTTTTGTCTTGCTGTGTGTTTTGCTGTACAGAAGCTTTTTAGTTTGATGTAGTCCCATTTGTTCATTTTTATTTTGCTTCTCTTGTCCAAGGAGATGTGTCCAAGAAAAAAATTGCTCATATTTATGTTCAAGAGATTTTTGCCTGTTTTCTTCTAAGAGTTTTATGGTTTCATGACTTATATTCAGGTCTTTGATCCATTTTGAGCTAATTTTTGTGTATGGAGTTAGAAAATAATCCAGTTTTATTCTCTTGTGTGCATCTGTCCAATTTTCCCAACACCAGTTATTGAAGAGGCTGTCTTTTCCCCCATTGTATATTCATGGCTCCTTTATCATAGATTAATTGACTATATATGCATGGGTTTATATCTGGGCTCTCTATTCTCTTCCATTGATCTACAGGTCTGTTCTTATGCCAGTACCATATAGTTTTATTATTGTAGCTTTGCAGTAGAGCTTGAACTTGGGGAGCATAATACTTTGCTTATTCAGGATCTTTGATACAAACCCCTTTTTAAAAATAAAGCGAAGATCTTAGAAAAGTGATCATACAGTAGAGAATATTCAAGAGCTATTTCTTCAGGTGTGTTACCTCAGCATATCATAATTTGTCCCACCAAATCTCAGTTTTGCATTGAGACACTTGCTCACTTGTGCACACATGCTCTCTCTTTGCCTTTCTTGCATGGAATCCTCCAAGGATATAGGATAGAGACAACAGCATAGCTAACCTTTCCAAAATTCATCTTTTCTCAAATCTGGGAGGATCTGTTTTCCATTTTAATCAGAGAAGGTGCTCTCTTATACTCACTACCTCACTATTCCCCATTACCCTCAACCCCTTGTCAGGAAATACCCAAGGCCTCTTTTGTTTATAGAAACCGTTGGGTCTAAGCACCACTAACTCTCTTGAGGGTCCAACTTTCTTATTGCATAAGTAGAAAAACTGAGGACCAGAAAAGGGAAGGGACATGTCAGGGTCATAAAGACAGTAGCAGAGCTAGACGCAGAATCCAGGAGTCCTTACTCCTAGGCCAGTGCCTTTCTTGATCCCAGCTGGCAGGTCTTAGCTATGCTTCAGTGCTTCCTTCCATGACCCTCATTTCCATCCCCCTTAAATTTTTAAGTTCCAATTGTTTGTTTGTTTTTCATCATGCCTTACTTCTTATCCACACACTTAAATTTTAAGCTGCTATCAAGTTTAAGGAAAATTCTATTCCAGCTTTCAGGGAGCTCCTACGTCTCTGTCCCCATGGAACATGGAATTGAAAGACCTGGGCTCTAGTCTCAGTTGTGCTAAATATTAAGTGTATGACCTCAGGCCACTCACTTTCCCTCAATCTGCTCTCCATTATCTGCAACTATAAAATGGGAATATGAATCTCTGCACAGCCCTTCCCTGCTATGAACTTTCACCTAACTGATACGAACCACACTGACTTTTCATTTTCCAGAACCTCTCAATATAGTACTTGTTGTGATCAAAGATGTTGGCACATAATGAGATTCAAATGAGTATTTTATTTCATACTGTCTCTGTTGCAAAGACAAACACCAACTAAGATGTAAACTACAACGTGCTGCACACAGAGGAGATTATTATCATTCAATATCCCCTTCTCCTGGGACTCACAGCATCTGGAGGCCTGTTTAGGACTCAGAGTGAGGAGCTGAGAGCTGCTGCCACTTCTGCTCTCAGGCCCTTTATCTCTCCCCTCAGACCTCTTAGAAAAAGTGCCTGGGCTGCTGACATGGAAGAGCAGGTGGTGTAGGCTGGGCAGGCTATTCCACAAGTCATTTTCAGGCACTTCATTCTGTGGCCCAATGCCCAGATATCCTCCGGCTCTCATGCTCTTTTTTTCAAATGTCCTAAGTATTTTCTCTTCTTCCTGCCCTTCCACTATACCCCACCTTCTGGATCAGGGCCTAATGGGGAACAGTGACTCATTGAACTCCCAGAGAGCAAAGACCCAGACTCTGAGCAACCACTGAACTGTCGAATTTTCAATCCTCACCCTGCCACTGTCCAATTCATAGGCTCCTCTACACTTAGCTAAATCCCATTTGAAGCTACAACTTTACCAGTTGACCCCTCTGGCCCTCACACTCATCTCACCTTTTGCACCCCACCACACAGAAAATTGCCTTCAATTTTATATATACACATATTTTTACTGCTTAGCAGTGATCTGAAATTGATGGGTATGTTATGTCTTCTCAAAGAAATCATAAACTTCTTGAGGGACACCTTTTCTTCTCTGGCTCATCCAAGGTCCAATCTAGCACATAATAAACACTTATTGAATTGAACCAAACATTAACTGAATTGGAGGTGGAGGGCATATGGAAGACCTGTGAGCAGGGACAGAATAACATTTACTTAAAACTTAGTATGCTCCAGGTTGTATGCTAGATGTTTTATATGCCTCATCCCATTTAATCTGTGCACCAATAATGACAGATGTTATTACTATCCCTATTTTATGCATGAGAAAACTCAGACTTCAAGAAGTTAAGACTTTTGTCAAGGCCAGCCATGTGGTAAGTAACTGAATGTAGTGCTGTTTGACTCCAAAGCCCATATTCAAAAATAGGTAACAGCTTGCAGAGACTATAGTCAATAGTACAATATCTTTCTATGTTGGCAGATAATAACTACACTAATTGGGATGAGCCTTTATAATGTAGATAACTGTTGAATCACTATGTTGTATACTTGAAACCAATATAATATTATATATCAACTATACATCAATTAAATATTTTTTATTTTGAAAAAGATTGGTAAGAGTTTGAATACATATTAGCAACTTATTGATTAAATAAATTATGATATACCCATATAATGGAATATTCTGCAATTATTTAAAAAAAGAATGAAGACTTCATGGACTTAATATGTAATAATATTTAAGATATATTTTGAGGTATAAAAGGCAAGGTGGAGGATAATGTAAATTATAAGCTACCATTTGTATTTTTAAAATAGGATGTACACACACACCCCACACAATTGCTTATACATATACAGAATTATCTCTGGAAGGACACACCAGATAACACTGGTGGCCTCTAGGAAAGGGAAGAGGGTAGCTCGGAGACCAGGGTGGGAGAGAGACTTGTTATACCTCTTGAATTTTGTCTCATGTTAAATAAATAAAATTACATTCATTAAAACACAATAAAACCTCCTTCCACAAAGCAATGTCTGCGGATTGACTTTGGAAAAGTTCAGGTAAAGATGAAGGGAGTAGTATGCCAGTGATTGAATTAGGGAACTCCCAGGGTGCCAGAAGCTCCACCCTTTTCACCCATTCTACAGCTCCTCTTACACACCAACCTCCACTACAATCATCTGCCTGTAATGCTGATCAAGGTCACGTCTTTCCAGATCTCTGTTCTTTTCCCATAGAATGGGAACCAGATAGGGTAGGATTAGATGGTCTATAAAATATCTTCTGGCTCAGCATTTAAATAACTGAAAATCAAGATGGTAAGTCCTAGTATATTTGAAATCTTCATCTCAAAGAGGGCTTGGGGATCTTGTTTTGTTATTTGCAACAAAAAAGAGAAACGTTTCCCATTCTGTTTTGTCTACTTGGTCTTAATGGAGACTCCCCAAGTGGTAACTGAAATGCTTCTTAAAACTGTTATTGCACTCCTCCTCCAAGCCTCTGGCCTTCTGTGGCCTCTCATCTCCGGGGCTGTCCTGTTTAGAACACAAGGAAATTGGCCCACTGCAAAACTGAATACAAAGGAGCAAGGCCCCTTCTATGCTTAACGTCCCCTGGCCCAGACCTTCTGACCCTAAATATCCCTTTCCTTCTTCCTCACTACCTTCAGGAGAACAGAGGCTGTGAGAGACCCTCGGGAGGAAGTGACACTCTGACTCCACCCACCATCGGCCCCCAAACCCTAGCAATTCCTACTAAAAACTCAGTCCTTGACTCGTAGGGAGGTTTGTGAGTTCTTGCCAAGAGCTGTAAATATTTCAACATGACTTGTTTCCTTGAATGTATATAACCTAGGATCTGGCTCCTCCTCTCCCTGGGCTCTTAGAGAACTGAGGAACAAAGAAAACACAGCCAGTCCTTAGCTACAGGACACCAGGGTCAAACTGCAGAGAATACAGTGTGGAGATGGGGAAGAGATGGAGTGGGAAGGTAGAAGATGGGGAGCAGGGGTTGATTCCTTTTCCAGAAACATTTTGAGAAAGGTGCAGCAACTCAGTTTTGAGGGGCTGGTAAAGATTACCTAGATAATAGTAATAATAACACCACCCCTTAGCAATTTTCAAAGATCTTTCGTATACACAATCTCATCGACCCTTCAAAGTCCTATAAAAGTAAGTACTATTAATCCCATTGTGCAGATAAGAACACTGAAGCCTTAAAAGTTCCTGTGACTTGTTCAAGGCTAAACAACTCAGAAGAGACTATTTCTCTGGCCCTTTTTGGACCCAAGGATTATGACTCTGGGTAGAGTGAGAGGGTAGTTAGAGGAGTATGTCATGTATCACAACACTGTCAGACTTTTGTTCACTAATCCCTTTCTTGGTCATCTGTTTTTGTTCCTTAATCGTAAAGATACCCTGAAGCTACAGGAATGAGAAACCCTGCAGTAGCTACCCTTGGTGGCTGCTCCCCCACCTTTACTATTATTAAGTAATATCTAAAAGCAGGAGTTTTAGACTCAGACTGTCTGGGTTCAAATCCTGCCTCTGCCACTATTTGCTATACAAGCTTAAGAAAGTTGCTGAACTTCTGTGCCTCATTCCATGAAATGGAAAAAATAATAGTAACTTCATAGAGCTATTGAAAATAAAATGAGGTGGTACATGTAAAGCGCTTCATATAATGTCTGGCACGGAGCAAGGGAAGCAAAGAGAAGAGAGAGAACAATACAGGAAGGAAAGGGGGTGGCATATCTAGCAAGAGTGATACAAATGCAACACAAAAATAGGAGTTGAGAAAATATGTGGTTAGGACAGCCAATTTCATCCCTTCTCTTTCCAAACCCAGAAACTGGAGCAAAGTAGAGGATAGAGGAGTGCAAGACTACCAGGGTGAAGAGGTATATACCTCCTCAGGCCACCCAAAGAAGCCACATTCCCTACCCACAAATAGGTGCCAAGTGATTTCACATTAGTAATTATAGCACCCAACTTCAAAGCAAGTGACTAAATATCTCTAGGTTTATTCCTCCGTCATCCCTAAAATAAGAGAAGGCTACAGTGTCCTAAACCCTCTTCTCAGTAACCTTTGAGTACTGAGAGGGGTGCAGGATAAGGGGAGGATGGAAACAGAAAGAAACTTGCAATAAATGTTTCCAAGTCCTGCTGTTGGGGAGTTGCAAAGGGGTCCAAGCCAAGAGATACAAGCCAGGCTGGCCATATTCTCTCCATCACTCTCACCTAACAAGTTTCCCAGTCAGGTCCTTTGCACTTGTCCTCCATAACCCCTACAGAAGCTTCTGTTACATTAAACTTCATTCCAAAAACAGATGGGAAAAGACTTCTTTCAGATAGAATATTCATAATCTATGACTTGGGGTGTACGGTGTCTGCGTGTGTGCACGCACATATGTGTGTTTAATATGAATAAAGCCTTTTCTCTAAGGTTTACTCATTCAATCCCAGGTGAGACAGTTCCTTTCAAGACAGGAAATCCCACTCCATTTTTCACACAATCTGAAAAGAGTAAAAGATTCTTTCTTTTCAAAATGCAACAAAACACAAAGATGCTGGTGGGAAAAGCAGCACACAATTCGGGGAAACTGATCTGCTCAAAAGGTCAGGATGGCATCCTTTACATCTTTCTGCAAATGCTGACAGTGTGGCTGCTTGTTTACTCTTCATGGCACTGGAGGAAATATTTCCAATGACAAGTAAGTATATAACCAGGGAAAAGGAGAGAGAGATCTGTGCCTGCTACTTCAGTAGCCACACTCTCAGCTAAGCCCTGAATGAAGATGAAGTTGACCAGGGATTATGGATACCCAATAGGGCCTTCTCTAGGATCTCAAGCAGCAGCCTTCCCACACCCACTACAGTGAGACCCAGGCAGCAGCCCTGAGCCAATTATAAAGATGGCCTGCCTGAAGCCCCCTGTAGGAAACCACTGTATTACATTTAGGAATCTTGGTTTACTCTTCTATCCTGAAGTAACAGCAAACCAAGGTCATACTAACCATGCACTTCTGAGAAATGAGGATGAGCTGTGGGAAATTGTCTGGAGAAGGATCTAAACTGAGGCTTGAGAGAATGCTTGCAGTTTAATGCTGTTTAGGAACAGCCTTAAATGCTGGGAAACATCAGCACACAGACCCACTCTGCTAGATAGCAGCAGGCCAAACTGAGGGAATTCTCTTTGAGACCCAGTTCTGTACTGATGAGGGCATTCTGGGAGAAGTAGTTGTACATCCAGAGTTGCCTTTACATACTGGGTAAAAAGAAGTGGGTATTTTCAACTACACTGGTACACATGAGCAGCCCCATAATTTTTAAATACACATTACATAGGAAAATAATATTGATATGGTTTTCCTTTGCTTTCCCGATCTCCTCCCAACCCATCTGGACACTCCTTCATGTGGATTAACAGATTTCCATTTTGTCTGAATGAGTCAAAATTTATGCTAAGTGAATAGTAAAGAATAAAATACCACATAATTCTAGACGGATAGAATGGTAGAGCTAGAAAATTCATCTAGTCAAACCCTCTTATTTTACAGATAGATAAACTGTACAGCAGAGGTACAGCAAAGTAAAGAGGCTGCTCAAAATCACAGACCAAGTCAGGGGCATGAGTTATCTAACACCTAGTCACTGCCTAGCTGGATTTTTTAGGATCACCAGGCATTTGAGGTCAATGTTTAGACTTAGAATGAGCATTTCAGTCCATTGGACAGTGAGCCAGGGATCTAACCTCAACCAGCTACTCCAACTCAAACAAGTATCCCATGCTAGGCTTCCCAATGTCCCAACCTCTTCTCCTCATCCCTTCCAGTATGAGTCAAGGTCCTAGTTTGGGATCCAACTTGTTTGGAGAGGAGGCAGAGGAATGACTTGAAAGATGCCTGGGCAATGGCTCTGTGGCCCAAACTTCACAGACAGCTCTGAGCCAACCTGTTCTAGTTTCTCTGGACAGTGAGCAAAAGCCTCCAGCCAAAGGCAAGACATTGGCAGATTTGCTCAAAAGATACCTGGCTCCCAAAGTCAGCAACTTAGTGATCAGTCCAGTGAGACACTGAATTAGACAACGAAAGCCCCTAATGTGGGGAAAAGACCACTTAATCTGCCCCTGGCCTCACCCATCCTTAGGACTCTTTGTTTGCCCAAAGGCAGAATGTACCATTTGTCCTTTGCCTAGAAAATTCTATCTTCATTAGAGTGGCCCATGAGCCTGAACTATCTTATGCCCAATAATGAACCTTCCTGACTATTGTCTCATTTCCTGGGTGGTGAGAGCCCTAACCCCACTCCCCCAACCTGGGAGCCTACAAAGGCCATGCTTATAAACTGCCTAATAAAAGATACTTCCCATCGATTTCATGGCTCAGTGCTAGACTGGCAGTTGAGGTAGAAAGTTCAGGGTAGTGGGTTTACTCTGGAGAATGTTCAAAAAGACCTAAGCTTGGCAGTGAAATAAGCCAGGCGGAGAAAGTCAAGTACCAAATGACTTCACTCATTTGTGGAGTATAACAACGAAGCAAAACTGAAGGAACAAAACAGCAGCAGACTCACAGACTCCAAGAAGGGACTAGCAGTTACGGAAGGGAGGAAGTTGAGGAAGGTGGGTGCGGAAGGAGGGAGAAGGGGATTAAGAGGCATTGTGATCAGCACACATAATGTAGGAGGCGCACGGGGAAGGCAGTATAGCACAGGAAGACAAGTAGTGACTCTATAGCATCTTACTACACTGATGAACAGTGACTGCAAAGGGGTGTGGGGGAACTTGATAATATGGGTGAATGTTGTAACCACAATGCTGCTCATGTGAAACCTTCATAAGATTGTATATCAATGATACCTTAATAAATAAATACAGACACACATACATACATAAATAAAAGCCCTAAGTTTGGAGCCATTGTTAACAACTCTGGCTTGTTCTGCTTGTTCTGCCTTCTTCCCTGGACCCCCAACACTAGGCTACCCCAGTTTCAACCCACTTAGGGTTCCAATAATGAGCTGGGGCCTGTGCCCAATGCCACCTTGTTCCTCTTTCCCCTCTTTCCACCAAACGCTCCCCTCTCATCCCAGGAAGCCATGCTATACTTTCCACCAAATTTCCTGGTTGCACCTGTCCTGTCTCTTGCTTTGTGTTGGGGGACTCCCAAATTTCCAACAAGCTCTGCAAGAAGTATAGGCTCATTTCTCTGCTTATCATTTCTTTTTTTTTTCCCCCTAAATCAGACCTTGGTCACTTGCTTCTATCTCAGGAGTCTTTTGCCTGCCAGTCCTCCCAAGCCTAGGATCCAGGGAAAGTTGGCTTCCCTTTAAAAACGGGTAAAGAGAAGGGACAAGATATACTGATAGTGCCACCACAGAACTGTACAGATCACATAGCCCACAAAAAGTATACATTGTATGCTCTAGAAGAGCTTGAATTTCACTTCCCTTGTACTCTCTGTGGCTTTTTCCCATGCCCAGAGACCCTTCTAATGTGGAACTAACCTCCAAACATCAAAACTTACCTTTCTATGGGGCTCCCTCACAGAAGTCCCAATCATCCGCAGAACCTTAGACCCATTAGGCCAATCAGCACAGCTTTAGGGCTGTGAAAATATTAGGCCTAGCCAAAGAGAATTTGGGTTACAGGGTGCCTCCAAATATTAATTCTTACATTTTTAGAGATGGAAGGCATGTCAGACACTAGTAGAAATGGACAGTGTACCACATGAATAGAAAAGCCATGTGGGGTATAAGTTCTGTGTTCCACAAAATGGCTATTGAGCAAATACTGGCTGATAAAGATTTTAGAAAGCTTCTGCTGGCTTCTTCTATCCCTTGAGACACCAGCACTGTGGCACAGGTTGCTGAGAAATTTTGAGTGAACTTCAGAAAGTGTGCAGAGGCAGAGACACATTTGGAATCTCAAGATCTGAATGGTTGCTGGGGACAGCTGAGCAGCTCAGGAAAGGTAGTGCTAAGAACGAGATTTTCTAGGAGTTCAGGAATGTGGTGGGTGTTCTTGACTTTTTCAAAATAAAACCTGAGATGTTCTCAAGGGCCTCCAATATAAAAAATAACTTTCGTGAATTTAAGACACACCATAACAAGAACCCATAGTATTCTGAGACCCTGAGGACATACCAAATTCCTTTCTGTCCCTTCCTGACCTTTAGTCACCATAATTTGAACCAGTAACCCCTGTCCTCAATGCACCTAGTCTCTGTCAGAGTACACACCAGCCACACCTCTACACAGCCCACTGCACCACCCCCCCAGCTGCACTGTGAGGTCTTGACCGGAAAGCCTCAGCCAGCCCTCCCCCTGAGTCCCCTATGATCACCTACTTTGAAGTTAGTTCCTCAGCAGTGAACCTCTTCCTGGTAAAATAGTGGTCTTTCCAAGTTTTATTACTACACACTCCTAAGGCCCCAGCTGTAGGCCTGCTCACACCACATAAATGCCAGAGCCCAGTTCATCCTGTTCCCCAGTACTTCTCACCAAGCTTCAGCCAGACTTTACCACTGACCCTGAAGGCCAACAGCCTGCCATGGACTGCAGGGTAGTGTTCAGTAGATGCCCTCCCAGGTAATCTAGGCAACAGCCAGAGGCCCTACCCTGGCTGCCTTCCCAAGAGCCCCTGAACTGCATCAAGGCTAGGAAAAGGTAGTTCTGGGGTGAGTGTGGCAGTGGCTTTCCTCCCAGAATTTGTTCTACACAGTCCAGAGACCCCCTCCACTCAGGGGTCAGTGAAGCCTGGGAAGTCCTGAGACTGCCCTGGACAACCACTAGCACACACTCCAACTTTGAAGTGGGGCCCAAACACTGCTTTGCCAATATAGGTCACAAGGTTAGAGGTACCAAGAACCCCAAAATGTCTTCTTCAAGAACAGCCCAGAGACGCTGCAAACTAAAGAAAAAAAAAAAGGTCCTTGGTTGAGAGAAGTAGGAGAGGCGCTCCAAGGGCACTGGGAATCCACAGGTGGATGACCCACCATTCAAGGTTTCTATGTTCACTAAACAACCACCAGGCCCCCTCAAGAGAGCAGAAGTTCGCGTTGGGGGTGGCGAGAGCAGGCAACCCTTCTGCCCCACGCAGTACTGTAAAAAGCCGCATATTCTGAGCTGCGAGTAACGAGGGGGGCTC
Source organism: Smutsia gigantea (assembly GCA_032199065.1). Taxonomy (NCBI): domain Eukaryota; kingdom Metazoa; phylum Chordata; class Mammalia; order Pholidota; family Manidae; genus Smutsia; species Smutsia gigantea. Next base: position 20,015 of record JAVSCE010008371.1, on the reverse strand, counting down.
TCCTAAGAAGCCCAAGAGGGAGAGGGCATCCTAGCCCCTTGGCTCCCTCCCGAGACTCCTCAACAGAAGTGCTGAGGGGCTTCGCCGGTGGCTTGCTTAGGAAGCGGGATGACTCCTCTCACTTCTCGGAGCCCACAGGCGGGCTCAGTGGGAGGAGCGCACGGCAAGGGTTATACCACCCCCGCCCTGCTTGTGTTAAGGGAAGACGACCAAGTCAGCCTCACGCGCAAGCCGGAGGGGCGGAGGCCGGCATTCTGGCAGAGGCCGAGCAAGGCACCCAGCGGATAGCGGAGGAGCGTGGTGCGCCAGTGAGGGCAACCCCTGAGGCTGGGGTCGACGCGGTATGAATCTCAGGGCCCAGTCTGCAGTGCGCCTCACGCCTCTCAAGCAGGAGACCGCGGAGACTGCCTCCCTGCTGGCTTTGGGGTTCAGCTAAGAGGACATGAAGATCCGCTCGGTCCCTCACAGTGGAAGAGGTCGGCCTGGCCCTGCTGGGCCGTAACCACCATGAGCAAAGAGTCGCGCGCACAGCCCCACTAGGACTCCCTCCCTCCCTTCCTCTCTCTCCTGCAGACATGTGTTTGACTCTTCGCGCAGTCACCAGGATTCCTAAAGTGTTTTGACAGAAAACACGTCTGCTCCCCGTACAGAAACGGGAGCTACTGTGGAGATCCGTTGTAAGGTGTTCCCTGAAAACCCTCCCAGCGTTCCAACTCTCTTCTCCCTCCATGGCTTCGCCCCCACCCACCAAAAAAAAACATTCTGCAAATATTTTCCCCCAGTACAGAAGTTCAGAGTACTTTAAACAAACCCCAAAGGTGCGTCTGGTTTTGTCACACGGCAGAAAAGTTAATTTCTTGTCTGTGACAAATGAATGTCCCAGGTCCCACCCATAGAACATCTTGCACCTAGTCACCACAGCCAAGGCTGCCCAGAGCCCCACAACCCGCCTTAGCAACACAGTCCGCAAGGGGCAAGGGGGCGGGGTCGGACCCGCACGCTGGAGGGCCGTCTCGGACTAGGGGGTATGGGGTTGGCAGCAGCGGGAGCAGACACCCTTGAGGATAATGCCAGGTGGGGAGCGCAAGGCCACTCACCTGCTTGAAACTCCACTTGTCGATTTTTCTCTCTTTCCTCCTGCAGCAGCATGGAGTATAGGATCCCAAAGGAGTTCTGGATACCGAAGATGGAGCCGTTGCACCAGGTAGCAGCGAAGACCACCAACCAACCGAAGCCACCTTCAGGGGCCTGGAAGCCGCGCGCGGTGCCGCGGGTCTCCACGGTGGGCGTGGGCTCCGGTTCGTGCACCGGCTCAGGCTCAAACTCCAGCTCGGGGAGGGGGGCAGGGTCCGGTAGGGGTTGCGGCTCCGGCTGGGGCTCTGGCTGGGGCTCGGGTTGGGGCACTGGCACTGGCTCCGGCTCCGGCTCTGGACTACCCACCCGCTCCTGCCTTTCCTGGTCTGCCTCCCGCCAGGGCCCCTTCGCTTCCTCACTCGCCGGGCTTTGCAGCGCCATCGCGGCTAGGGGACTGTAGCTGTTCGGGCGGGAGAAGCCGCTGTGTGCCTGGTACTTGTTTCTGCTGCTGCTGCTGCTGCTCCAAAGCGCTGCTTCTGCCTCTGCCTCCTCCTCCCAGCTCCGCGCCCCAGCTGACCAGCCTGTCCCGAGACAGACGGTCCCTCGAGCCTTCTCCTCCTCCTCCCTCGTCCAACCCCCCTCCTCCTTTCCCCATGTCATCTCTCTCCTCCTCCTCCTCTACCTCCCACCTCTTCCTCCCTCAACAGGCAGCCGCTACAGTCTCGCTCTTCTCCCCAGCCCTTCCTCCTCTTCATACTCGCCTGCCTACTCTACCCGCTGCTGCCTCACTCCCTTTCCAAACTACTGAATTCTATGCTCCTTGTCCATATGCCCAGGAGGGGGAGAATTAAAATGGAAAAAACAAGAACCCAAACTATCTTGTTCCCTTGCCCTCTCCTCCCCCGCAGGATCCAAAAGGGCATTGATCAACCCCGAATCCCAGCGGAAGATCCCGCCTGTCCTTTGCTCCCTCTCCCTTCTACCTCACAAAGAGCCTGGAACTCGGGTGGCCCTGGGGACCCCAGAAGGAGACCTGGCCCGTTACAGACCCCACCCTGCCCTCAGGAGTCCCTTTGCCCCCATCCCCCACCCACCCCTTGAACTTGAAGGCAGACACCCGAAGGGTATAGCCCAGGCTTCGGACAGAAGGTGAGCACAATCTTCTCAAGCCCTGGGGCTCAAACCCCACAAGACTGAGCACCTCCTCTCTCACTCTCTCCCCTCCGCCCCCGCTCTTCCCGGCAAATCCTTGGCGGCGCGCTGAGAGCCGGAGGCGGCCCGACCGCGAAGCCCGCCCCTATAGGCAGTCAATCAGGGCTTTGTTTGCTCCAGCCTCAAGCCCAGAGGAACGGTAAAGGGCCGAGTCTGGGCCAGGGGCCGGACCAGGAAAATAGGGAGGTGCACTGGCACCGGAGGGGGCCGGGCCCGGGCCTGGGCGGGGCGGGAGCTGGAACTCAGCTCCGGCTCCTCCTGGCGCTCGGTCCTGCATTGAGGAGCTAGGAGTCGGGGCCCGGTCCAGCCGCCAGTTTGAGCAAGAGATTCCCGGCCTCCGACACCGCGGCTGGGCTGATCCCTCGGGCCACGGCCGCTGCTTATCAGGCGTTAGGAAGCAGCTAGTGGAGGGATGGCTTTCCAGCTCCCATGGCCCCTTCCGCCCACCTCGGGCAAACAGACGTAGGCGTCCCCTGAAGATCCCAGACTAAGGCCCCAGCCCCACGAGAGTAAGGGAGATTTTGCTCCCCAAAGAGTGCGCGGGTGTTGCCAGGCGGGAGGAGTGATCTGCCCTGGCCAGGCTCCCTTTCAGAGTACAAGGCTGTACTCAGCCTCAGTCTTGGGGGCTGGCCCAGCAACCCCGGGAAGCTCTCCCTCACCTATGGGCCTGCGCTTCTAATGTACTAATCATGAGGTCGCGCGCGGTATGGTTACCAAGTTACTCCGCTCCCCACCAGTGGGCGGGCAAGCGCCAAGCTTCTACCCCGCATCTCATTAACCTTCTTGCTGGGTGAAAAGACTGCATGGCCAGTGAAAATGCAGCCCAGTGCTGCACCACAGGCCCATGAACATAGTCATTAAGCACCTGAGGGTGGGCTGAGCTGACCTTGAGGATAGAGGTGTCTCCAGGAGCTTGCTGTGCCATGAGAGGAATCAGCCAAATTCACAAATCACAGGGGCCACGCCAGCTTAAGCAAACAAAGCATGCCCCTATTGCCCCAATGTAACTACTATATTATTATCACCTGCTTTTCCAAGCACAAAACCTGAGTCTCAAGGAGGTCAAGACATTGTCATGGGATAAGACTGAGGTCATGGGACAAGTCAAGTACAAGCTGGAATTCAAGGAAGGTTTACATACAGCAAAGCCTCAGTCTCCAGGGAGCTTTACCATGGGAGTCTAGGGCCTGGTGCTCCAGAGGAGATGAACAGAGGAGGGAAGGCAGGATCTGTCTGAGCTACCACAATAGGCTTCTGGAGGAGGTGGTGGCCTAGATGGGCCTAAAATGTTGAGAAAGATTTTAACAGGCTGGGGATGGGGGTGGGTGTCCCTGTCTAAGAGGGACAAAGCAGAGGCGTGGAAGGGCTCTGAGAAAAAAGTAAGTGAGAGCTAATCAGGCCAAAAAGTTAATATGTATGCTGCCTCTCCCAGGAAATGTTTGCAATTTAATAAAAATCCACAATGCTTCAACCATGAGGAGTGAAAAACCATGAACATTTTGGGTACTGGTGCTGAAGAGTTACTTTTTAGTCAGGGATCTCACCCTACACAGAGGAACATAACCTTGGTTTCCCTTTGCAGGGAACTTGACTAAGACCCTGTAAAGGGTTATTTCCAACCCCAGCACCGGAATAGACCCTGAAGCCTTGTGACCCATGTCAGACCCTTAATGTCTAAATTCCATTTCCCTCATTGTTTAAGTGGGGTTTTAGATCACTGGAGTGAGGGTGAGGGTGGATGATGACACCCACTGAGAATCTCCTGTGAACCTAACCCTATTTATATACATGATCTTACGTAATCTTCATAACAACCCTATAAAGTCGGGATAATTTGTCCCTGTCTTATAAGTGAGGAAACAGAGGCTCTAAAAGATTGTCAGTTGTATGAAGTCAAAAAGCCATTAAGAGGTATTTGCTCATTTATGCAAGCTGCAAAGTATGTGTCCCACCCAGGAGACAGGATCTTGTTTTTTCCGTCCCACCATTCTATCGACACATACAGTACCTACTATTTCTCCACTCTTTAGAAGGTATTTTATAACGGCTAGTGCACTGGCATCATGAGACCTGGGTTCTAATCTTGGATCTACCATTGCATACCTGTGTGATCCTAAGCAAATTGTTTTCCCTTTATGAGCTTCAACTTCTTTATCTGCAAAATGGAATCAATACCTACTTCACTGAGTTACTAAATGCCATGCTGAGAAGTATAGGTTTTATTTTAGATACACAGGACAACCCCTGAGGATTTTGAGTGAGAGACTAACACAGAACAACATTTTAGAAAGAAAACTGTGGCAACAGTATAAAAACAATACTGTGGTTTGGAAAGGTAAGAGGTAAGGAAACCAATGAACCAGGTAAAAAATGTTGATGATCTGAAGTACGGCACTGACTCTGAAGATGAACACAAAGGGATTGCTCAACCAGGTGGGTAGTTAGGGAAAAAGAAGCAGCAAAAATGATGCTGACATTTCTTGCTTGACTGAAGGAAAGGATGGTAATCATTTTAACAGAGATTGGGAATTAGGAGCCATATCAGGTCTGAGGTGCCTGCGGCTTCCTGTCTCTTCTCCTTCCAAACAATCCTATCAATTACAGCTCTGAAATACAGTTTTAATCACGATACTTCTCTGCTTTAAAAACTTTCAATGATTCTCCATTTGACTCTCAAGTTTTAACTCCCCAGCCAAGCAACATTGGTTCTTTATGTTTTGGGACCAGTAAATATTTACTAAGAACTTCTATGTGCTAGGCTCTGTACTTAATATCAAAGACACAGAAAGACCTGTGCCTGTTTCTGAGGCATTCATGGCGTGTCTAGCACCATTTTCTCCCCTCCCTTTTTTCAATTCATGCCAGACTCCAAGCACACTGGATTACCCACCATTCCATGATTTATCGGTACCTCTAGTCTTTAGCCCTCACTGTCCACTCTCCTCACTGTCTTCTGGTTGAGATTCTATGCCTTTCCTGAATCTCCAGAGTGGGTTCAACCTCCAGATAGCAGGATTGGTCTTGAACTCGGGAAGCACACGCCATTCAGTCATTCCATTTGTCAGGCCATTCAGTCATTCATTTCACAAATAGTTACTGAGCAACTATTGTGTGCCAGTCACTCCATCAGGCACTGGTCTGACATATAATAGTCTATGTCCTCATGGAGTTTACATTTTAGTGGAAAGTATTAGTAATTATAGCTACCATTTATTGAGTTTGACTCTACTAAATTGGGTGAAGACATTTTGAGATTGAGCAAAATGGAAGGGAAGGATGTAAAGGCTGAGACAAAGTTGAGAAGTACAAGTAAGGCTAAGGTATTAAGTTGAATGAAGTATTTTCTACAAATTTCTAAATCAGACTTGGTCAAGAAACATCAATAGCAACAAATCTTTAGAGAGCACCTACTTTGTATAGACTCATTTAGCTTGGCTCATGCTCAAGACAATTAAGTGGCATGTGACTCCTGAAAGCCTTTTGAGTTATTTTACTTGTCTGCCTGTGAACCTTGGGAGATCTCTGGTTTTTACTGCAAATGAAAGAATGTGCTTTCTTTCTGTCCCTAACAGATATAAGCTCACAATGAATCAGTCCAATTGCTTATGCCCTTCATTACTCATACTCATACTAGTGGATGAAGTAGAGCAGTGGTCCCCTAACCTGGTTGCATATCAGAATCACCTAAAGACTTTTATAAAATAGTTAACTCCTGGGTCGCACTCCATATTTGCTGAATCAGAATATCTGAGTGTGGAAGCCAGCAATATATAGTTTTTTTGTTGGTTTGTTTATTTTTCATTTTGGAATCATTAATGTACAATTACATGAGCAACATTATGCTTACTAGACTCCTCCTATTATCAAGACCCCCCCACCAACCCCATTAGAGTCACTGTCCATCAGCGGAGTAAGATGCTACAGAATCACTACTTGTCTTCTCTGTGTTTTACTGCCTTCCCTGTGCCCCACCCCCACACATTATGTGTGCTTATCTTAATACCCCTTATTCCCCCTTATCCCTCCCTTCCCACCCATCCTCCCCAGTCCCTTTCCCTTTGGTAACTGTTAGTCCATTCTTGGGTTCTGTGAGTCTGCTGCTGTTTTGTTCCTTCAGTTTTCTCTTTGTTCATATACTCCACAGATGAGTGAAATCATTTGATACTTGTCTTTCTCCACCTGGCTTATTTCACTGAGCATAATAGCCTCTAACTCCATCCATGTTGTTGCAAATGGTAGGATTTGTTTTCTTCTTATGGCTGAATAATATTCCATTGTGTATATGTACCACATCTTCTTTACCCATTCATCTACTGATGGACACTTAGGTTGCTTCCACTTCTTGGCTATTGTACATAGTGCTGCGATAAACATAGGGGTGCATATGTCTTTTTCAAACTGGGCTGCTGCAATCTTAGGGTAAATTCCTAGGAGTGGAATTCCTGGGTCAAATGGTATTTTGACTTTTTTGAGGAACCTCCAATACTGCCTTCCACAATGGTTGAACTAATTTACATTCCCACCAGCAGTGTAGGAGGGCTCCCCTTTCTCCACATCTTTACTAACATTTGTAGTGGTTTGTCTTTGGGATGGTGACCATACTAACTGGTGTGAGGTGATATATCATTGTGGTTTTCATTTGCATTTCTCTGATGATTAGCGATGTGGAGCATCTTTACATGTCCCTGTTGGCCGTCTGAATTTCTTCTTTGGAGAAGTGTCTGTTCAGATCCTCTGCCAATTTCTTAATTGGATTATTTGCTTTTTGTTTGTTGAGGTGCGTGGGTTCTTTATATATTTTGGATGTCAACCCTTTATCGGATATGTCATTTATGAATATATTCTCCCACACTGTGGGATGCCTTTTTGTTCTTTTGATGGTGTCCTTTGCTGTACAGAAGCTTTTCAGCTTGATATAGTCCCACTTGTTGATTGTTGCTTTTGTTTCCCTTGCCCAGGGAGATATGTTCATGAAGAAGTTGCTCATGTTTATGTCCAAGAGATTTTTGCCTATGTTTTTTTCAAAGAGTTTCATGATTTCATGACTTACATTCAGGTCTTTGATCCATTTCGAGTTTACTTTTGTGTATGGAGATAGACAGTAATCCAGTTTCATTCTCTTACATGTAGCTGCCCAGTTTTGCCAACAACAGCTGTTGAAGAGGCTGTCATTTCCCCATTGTATATCCATGGCTCCTTTATCGTATATTAATTGACCATATATATTTGGGTTAATATCTGGATTCTCTATTCTGTTCCACTGGTCTGTGGGTCTGTTCTTGTGTCAGTACAAAATTGTCTTGATGACTATGGCTTTGTAGTAGAGCTTGAAGTTGGGAAGCAAGATCCCCCGTGCTTTATTTTTCCTTCTCAGCATTGCCGTAGATATTTGGGGTCTTTTGTGGTTCCATATGAATTTTAGAACGATTTGTTGCAGTTCATTGAAGAATGCTGTTGGTATTTTGATAGGGATTGCATTGAATCTGTAGATTGCTTTAGGCAGGATGGCCATTTTGACAATATTATTTCTTCCTACCGAAGAGCATGGGATGAATTTCCATTAGTTAGTGTACTCTTTAATTTCTCTTAAGAGTGTCTTGTAGTTTTCAGGGTATAAGTCTTTCACTTCCTTGGTCAGGTTTATTCCTAGGTATTTTATTCTTTTTGATGCAGTTGTGAATGGAATTGTTTTCCTGATATCTCTTTCTGCTAGTTCATTGTTGGTGTATAGGAATGCAACAGATTTCTGTGTATTAATTTTGTATCCTGCAACTTTGCTGAATTCAGATATTAGTTCTACTAGTTTTGGAGTGCAGTCCTAAGGGTTCTTTTGGGTACAATATCATGTCATCTGAAAATAGTGACAGTTTGACTTCTTCCTTATCAATCTGGATGCCTTTTATTTCTTTGTTTTGCCTGATTGCTGTGGCTAGGACCTCCTGTACTATGTTGAATAAAAGTGGGGAGAGTGAGCATCCCTGTCTTGTTCCCAATCTTCAGTGAAAAGTTTTCAGCTTCTCGCTGTTAAGTATGATGTTAGCTGTTGGTTTGTCATATATGGCCTTTATGATGTTGAGGTACTTGCCCTCTATACCCATTTTGTTGAGAGTTTTTATCATGAATGGATGTGGAATTTTGTCGAATCCTTTTCCAGCATCTGTGGAGATGATCATGTGGTTTTTGTCCTTCTTTTTGTTGAGGTGGTGCATGATGTTGATGGACTTTCAAATGTTGTACCATCCTTGCAACCCTGAGATGAATCCCACTTGATCATGGTGTATTATCCTCTTGAGGTATTTTTGAATTCCATTTGCTAATATTTTGTCGAGTATTTTTACATCTATGTTCAGGGGTATTGGTCTGTAATTTTCTTTTTTTGTGGTGTCTTTGCCTGGTTTTGGTATTAGAGTGATGCTGGCTTCATAGAATGAGTTTGGAAGTATTCCCTCCCCTTCTATTTTTTGGAAAACTCTAAGGAGAATGGGTTTTATGTATTCTCCATATGTCTGATAAAATTCAGCAGCAAATCCATCTGGCCCGGGGGTTTTGTTCTTGGGTAGTTTTTTGATTACCAATTCAATTTTGTTGCTGGTAACTGGTCTGTTTAGATTTTCTGTTTCTTCCTTTGTCAGTCTTGGAAGGTTGTATATTTATAGGAAATTGTCCATTTATTCTAGGTTATCCAGTTTGTTAGCCTATAGATTTTCATAGTATTCTTGAATAATTCTTTGTATTTCTGTGGTGTCTGTTGTGATTTTTCCTTTCTCATTTCTGATTCTGTTTATGTGTGTAGATTCTCTTTTTCTCTTAATAAGTCTGGATGGGGTTTATCTATTTTGGTTTTTCTCATGGAACCAGCTCTTTGTTTCATTGATTTTTTCTATTGTTTTATTCTTCTCAATTTTACATATTTCTTCTCTGATCTTTATTATGTCCCTCTTTCTGGTGACTTTGGGCCTCGTTTGTTCTTCTTTTTCCAGTTTCAATAATTGTTACTTTAGACTATTCATTTGGGATTCTTCTTCCTTCTTTAAATAGGCCTGGATTGCAATATACTTTCCTCTTAGAACTGCCTTTCCTGCGTCCCACAGAAGTTGGGGCTTTGTGCTGTTGTTTTCATTTGTCTCCATATATTGCCTGATCTCTGTTTTAATTTGGTCATTGATCCATTGATTATTTAGGAGCATGTTGTTAAGCCTCCATGTGTTTGTGAGCCTTTTGTTTTCTTTGTACAATTTATTTCTAGCTTTATACCTCTGTGATCTGAGAAGTTGGTTCGTAGAATTTCAGTCTTTTTAATTTACTGAGGCTCTTTTTGTGGCCTAGTATGTGGTCTATTCTGGAAAATGTTCCATGTGTGCTTGAGAAGAATGTGTATCCTGCTGCTTTTGGGTGCAGAGTTCTGTAGATATCTGTTAGGTCCATCTGTTCTAGTGTGTTGTTCAGTGCCTCTGTGTCTTTACTTGCTTTCTGTCTGGTTGATCTGTCCTTTGGAGTGAGTGGTGTGTTGAAGTCTCCTAAAATGAATGCATTGCATTCTATTTCCTCCTTTAATTCTGTTAGTATTTGTTTCACATATGTCAGTGCTCCTGTGTTGGATGCATAGATATTTATAATGGTTATATCCTCTTGTTGGGCTGACCCCTTTATCATTATGTAATATCCTTCTTTATCCCTTGCTACTTTCTTTGTTACGAAGTCTATTTTGTCTGATACAAATACTGAAATGCCTGCTTTTTTCTCCCTATTGTTTGCATGAAATGTCGTTTTCCATCCCTTGACTTTTAGTGTGTGTATGCCTTTGGTTTTGAGGTTAGTCTCTTGTAAGCAGCATATAGATGGGTCTTGCTTTTTTATCCATTCTATTGCTCTGTGTCTTTTGATTGGTGCATTCAGTCCATTTACATTTAGGGTGATTATCAATAGATATGTACTTATTGCCGTTGCAGCCTTTGGATTCATAGTTACCAAAGGTTCACAGGTAGCTTCTCTACTATCTAACCGTCTAACTTTAACTCACTTATTATGCTATTATAAACACAGTCTGATGATTCTTTATTTCTCTCCCTTCTTATTCTTCCTCCTCCACTCTTTATATGTTAGGTGTTTTATTTTGTACTCTTTTGTGTTTACCTTGACTGCTTTTGTGGATAGGTGATTTTATTTTTGCCTTTAGTTAGTATTTGGTCTACTTTCTTTGCTGTGGTTTTATTTGCTCTGGTGACAGCTATTTAGCCTTAGGAATACTTCCATCTAGAGCAGTCCCTTTAAAATGCACTGTAGAGGTGGTTTCTGGGAGGTAAATTCCCTTAACTTTTGCTTATCTGGACTAAACAACTTTTGTTTAATCCCTCCTTCAAATTTAAATGATAATCTTGCTGGATGCAGTATTCTTGGTTCAAGGCCCTTCTGTTTCATTGCATTAAATATATCATGCCATTCTTTTCTGGCCTTTAAGGTTTCTGTTGAGAAGTCTGATGATATCCTGATGGTTTTCCTTTGTAGGTGAACTTTTTTCTCTCTCTAGCTGCTTTTAATACTCTGTCCTTGTCTTTGATATTTGCCATTTTAATTATTATATGTCTTGGTGTTTTCCTCCTTGAGTCACTAGTGTTGGGAGATCTGTGGGCTTCCATAGTCTCAGAGACTATTTCTTTCACCAGCTTAGGGAAATTTTCGGCCATTATTTCCTCAAAGACACTTTCTATCCCTTTTTCTCTCTTCTTCTTCTTCTGGTACCCCTATAATGCAAATATTGTTCCATTTGGATTGGTCACACAGTTCTCTTAATATTCTTTCATTCCTAGAGACCCTTTTATCTCTCTCTGCCTCAGCTTTTCTGTATTCCTGTTGTCTGATTTCTATTCCATTAACAGTCTCTTGCACCTCATCCAGTCTGCTCTTAAATCCTTCCATTCTTTGTTTCAGTTCTGTTATCTCCCTCCGGAATTCATCCCTTAGCTCTTGCATATGTCTCTGAAGCTTCATCAGCATGGTTATGAGTTTCATTTTGAATTCTTTTTCAGGAAGAGTGGTTATATCGGTCTCACCAGGCCCTCTTGCTGGCGTTTGAGTGATTTTGGACTGGACCAGGTTCTTCTGCCTTTTCATGGCGATAGAAGTGATTGCTGGTGAGTGGTGCGTGTGTCAGCTGGGAGAACAAAGTCCCTTCCTGTTTGCTGGTTACCTTGCCATTCTCCACTGCCTGTGCCTGTTAACTGCACACAGGGAGCAGTCTCTGGGTTAATCCCCTAAGCTGCTGTGGGCGGGGCAGCCTTTGGGATAACCTAGGTCACTGCCGGTGGTCGCAGGCACATGGTGTGTGTTCTCCTGCAAGAACGGTGACCCTTTTTGTCTTCCGTACTTTGCCCTGGCTTCCTCTGTCTGTGTGGTGCAGCTGCATACAGGGGGCAGCCTCTGGGTCTGGCCCAGTTAGCTGCATGCTGGGGGAAGACTCAGTGTGGTTGCTGTGGGTGGGGCTGCTCCCTGGCTGCTCTGCAGCAGTGTTGGGTCAGCCAGTTTGCTTGCAGTGCCAGCAGGGGGAATGAACAGCAGGCTGCTTATTGCCATGAGGGGCTTCGGGGCTGCATTGCCAACTGGGGGGTTAGGGTGCCTGAAGTTTCTTAAAATTCCCAGACTGCTGGGCTGAGTGTGCTGGGACGATTTTGTCCACCTGTTAAACCCTTGTCCCTTTAAGGCTTTTAAAGTGCCTGCTTTTCTTTTGTCCCAGGGCAGCTGGCTGTGGGGACTTGTTCACAGTCTTAGTCTCAGATTTTACTTTTCTGCTCCTCTAATATGCAGTACACTATGCAATGTGGATCTGTTCTCCTGGTGCAGATTACTAGGGCTGGTTATTTAGTAGTTTTGTGCTTCCACTCCCTCCCACTCTGATTCTTTTCCTCCCATCGGTGAGCTGAGTGTGGGGGGGAGTGCTGGGCTCCTGCCAGGTCATGGCTTTGTATCTTACCCTTTTCATGAGATGCTGAGTTCTCGCAGATGTAAGTGTAGCCTGGCTGTTGTACTGTATCATCTCGTCTCTCTTTTAGGAATAGTTGTATTTGCTGTATTTCAAAGTATATATGGTTTTGGGAGGAGATTTCCGCTGCCCTACTCATGCCACCTTCTTGAGAAAATCCCGCAGCAATATATAGTTTTAACAAGACTCCCAGGAATACTGATGCATGGTCAGGTTTTGAAACCACTAAACCAAAACAATAACAACCCAAAATTTGCATCTCAGAGACTAGTACAATTTCTATAAAATTTCTCCCAAAAGTCTGGAGAACAACGTAAGGACATCAATTTTTAATGTTGCTATGTGAGGACATGTATCATGACTATCATATCATTAATGAAATGATATTTTCACACTGAAATATAAAAAATGTAGAAAGGACATAGTCTTTTGCTGAAAAAAGTCTTTCCTAATAAAGGTTAGTTGGCAACAATTCTTTTCATATGTCAGCAGACTGAGGAAAATGTAATAGACTAGCACAGGTCTGCAAATTAATGCTTTGGATCCACTGGACTAGATGACCTCCTAAAGCCCTTCTATCCCTAATATTCTCTATTTTAGGCCAAAGGTACTTCCTTGCTTTGGGCCTCCCTTATTATCCTATAGAATTTTCTGGCTAGAGTGGAACTCAATAGGTCATTCACATCATCCCCCAGCCCTGTGCCTAAATCATCCTAACTACTTGAGAATGGATGATGTATTAAGAGCTTTCTCAAGAAAATTGAATACATACTCTTTCTCTCCTTCACTCACTTTTCTTTATTCATCTTTATGAGGGTAACAAGAGTTCTGATGACATAGCATCACCTTGGACCCAAGAGCCAAGTGGGACTGACTGTGGATAGGGACCAAGATGCTCTGGTAGTGGCAAAAGAAATCCAAAGGTAGAGAAGACAGGTTTTATTGTCCATAACCAAGAAAGAGTACTGATGGGAACCCGTATTACTGGAAAATGAATTTGAATGTTAACACCTTCTCATGTCCAACATGAAGACATTTAAGGGAAAAACTGTTGAATGTAGCATGATTTCAGCTTGATCCAGTAGGCTATTCATAATAACAGGTGCATTAAAAACAAATCAATTGGCCTATGTATGGAGACTGCTTCCTGAATGCCAAGAAAGCAATTATGCTCAGTAGTTGGCCCATTATTAGAACAGGCATCGAAGGGAAAGGATGACAGGGGCAGCAAAGCATTATAAAGAACAAGACTGGAAATACTTAACCTTATGAAGGCTAGCACAGAATAGCAAAGCTTGAAGTGAAAGGGTGATATGGATTGGTTTCTTGATCATATCCAGTCTAGAAATGGAATGTTTTCCTCACCATTTTATTAATTTATTTTTTCATTCCTTCAAGAGATATTTATTGAGAGCCTACTATGTGTTAAACATTGTACTAGACCCTGGCTAAAAAGTTTTCTATTCTGAAAAGTGGAACCCTTGTAGGGTTGGAACAGAGGTGTGTCAGGTGTATGGTTGTAATGCAGTGTAAGGACAGCCCCTTGTTACATCTTGGTTTCCTCCCATTGACTGATCTCTTTGAGCAACAGGTCAGTGTTATTTTTTTTTTTTTTTGGTATCCTTAGCACTTAACGCAATACCTGATACAAAGAAGGTACACTAAATAAATAAATAAATATAGCTACCTAATATAACAAGGCCTATTAACAATAGAGATGAGGCTCATCCTTCAGGTTTGTTGTAAGGATTAGAAATAAATATGGAAAGCATCTAGCATAGCAGCTGACATGTAGAGGATACTCAATAAATGTTAGTGTATACTAAGTGGAAAGATGGTTTGAAGATTGATTTCATTGGAAAAAAAAACCTGCTATGTTCTTCAGCATTAGTTCAATTACAAAAATCTAGAACTTAGAATGTCAGAGCTGGAAGGGATCTTCCATAAAGTCCAATCTCCTCATTTTACAGGTGGAAAAACAAGCCAAAAGAGGGAAAAGTATTCAGTTAAGGTGGTATCTAAGTTATCTAAGCCTTCCCTTCCAATTACCTCAAGTTCTTGTGGAAAGCAATATGACATACATACATGTAAGTTAGGAGCATCATTTCACAGATGACAGAGAGAAGGATTAAATCGTTTGCCCAAGGACCTATGATTCACACTGTAGCAGTCTGGCCTATTCTTTGATTTTAACTGCTACACTTCACTGTCATAGCATATATGAAATTATATTAAAATTACCAATTTAACATGTCTTCCCACTAGAACCTAAGATCCTTGAAGGCAGGAATAGTGTCTGACTTCCACTGTATAGAGATATTCATTAACTTAACCAATATTTATTGAGCAACTATTATACACCAGGATTTGCTAGTCCTAAAGAGCAGGCCATCTCCTGGAAGCCAGATTATCTAGCTCTGTAGTGCCATTGGTGTTCATTTCCCTTTTGTTATCACCTTCCCTTTACTAATGTCTTGTTGAACTATTCAACTTAGTCTCATCTCTTCTATAGGGAATAATGTTCTGTGTCCATGCTTGGGGTCAGGTTGTCAAAGGAGAATAATCAGTGAAACTTCAGGTGAAGATGAAGTGTCAGAGATTTGATGAGATCTGGGAGTTCCTCACCACATGGAGAGGTTTCTTTCAGTAAAGGCTTTGGGATATTACATTTTGGTAGGTGTTCTGTTTTGTTCATTTTAGGAAGTGCTATGGCCTTAAAGTATCCTTTGCCTACCCCCTCCAATCTGGCCTTGAAAGAACTCACAGTTTAGCTAAAAAATATGTCATATACATCCAGAAAAATAACCCCTAACACCAGGTCAGTGGCAGAGATTCTAACTGCTAAAGAGACCACAGGAGGGCAAGGTGAGGGAGACTCGGAAGTGGGGCAGGGTGGGGTTCAGAGTAGCTGAGGGAAAGCTGGGAGTAGACATATGCCCTCTGAGACATTTCTCCTGGTCCACCTCTTTGGGGGTGACTTAGACTCCAAGAAAGCCACCCCTTAGAACTTTAAGAACCTCAAGGCTGTTGCACAGGAAGTTTCTAGAGAGTAAGAGAAAAGGATGAAACAGCTGTAGGCCTTAGGACCAGAATCAGGTATCAGCAACTGAGTTAGAGGAGAGTAACTGTTATGCTCTGGCCCAATGGCCAAGTTTCAAGTCCAACTAGCTGACCTCGCAGATAAAGAAAGCCAGTCAAAGAGCAGGAAAAAAAAAAAATCATTCAAATAGAGCAGGGGCAAGGGTGCAAAGGTCAGGGGCAAGAGAGTTCGGTGGAGGGGAAGGACAAAGAGGGACGGTTTATTTTTCTCCTTCGGTACATATTTACAGAGTTCCTTTTATGCCTGATTAAACTCAGTTTTCCCAGGGCCTCTTTTTAGATGGAGGAGGGGACAAAGAAGGAGGAGTGTATTTTGTTGAAACTTTCTGAGACTGGGAGATATTAATCTACTTGCCCAAGGTCTTGCTGTGAGTGGGACCAGAACTTTTGACTCTTAGCTCTTAACCATGGGAAATTTCTCCATGCCACACTACCTCCTATTACATCATTCAACTGCTTAAAAATCTGAGTCAGTTCCTCACTGCCAAACTTCCAGGCTGCCTTATTGGGCCCCTCATTATCCAGGCTCTGTTCTATTCATGGGTTGGTTCTTGGGGCACTTCCCACAATGAGAATTAAGCCCAAGCAGCACAGAATTCTTTCCTACCTCACCTCCCCCAAATACCTACTCTCCTTTTTCTCAACTCCCGCCCCCCCAAAATTGAAAGACTTTTACCCTGAATACCTGCATATACACAACTGAATTCTACCACTAACATTTCACTACAATCACTTTGTCACGTATGTGTCCATCTATCCAACTCTCCATTGATCTATCAATCCATCTTATTTTTAATGCATTTCAAAGTAAATTGAAGATATCTGTACACATCTTCCCCCAGTACTTCTGCATGTATATTATTAACTAGAGTCCAATATTTTGCAGTCTTTTTTTCTTTTCAGGTAAAATTTAAATACAGTGAAATACATAAATCTTAAGGGAACATTTGCTGAATTTTGACAAATGCATACACCACCACAACCACAGTCAAGATATAGAATATTACCATCACTCCAGAAACTTCCCTCATGCCTCTACCCAGTCAAACTGACCCCCACCTTATCCTCAAGAGAACCACCATGGATTAGTTGTGTCTCTACTAGAGATTCATATAAATGGAATAATATAGTATGTAACCTTTGAAGTATGGCATCTTTCACAACATAATGCTTTTGAGATTCAACCAGGTTGTGCTACAAGGGTTGTATTCCCTTGTATTTGGGCATCTGGGTTGTTTCTAGCTTGGGGCTACTATGAATAAAGCTGCTATGAACATTGGTTTACAAGTCTTTTCATGGACATATTTTTATTTCTTTTGGGTAGAAGTGGAATTGTCAGGTAATAGAGTAAGGTTTTGTTTAACTATGTAAAAAAACTGCCAGAACTATGTCAAGAGAAGTTAATCCTTATTATACTCCCACCAGCAGTATATAAGAGCTCCAGTTACTCCACATCCTCACCAATGCTTGGTATTTTCATTTTAAAAATTAGTTTAGTCATTCTAGCAGATGTGTAGTGGTTTTAACTTGCAATTCCCTGATGATAATGATGTTAGGTATTTTTTCATGTCCTTATTGGTAATTCACACATCATTTTTTGTGATGTGTCTGTTCAAATACTTTGTACATTTTTAAACTGTTGTTCATTTTTTAATTATCAAGTTATAGATTTTTACATAACCTGGATACCAGTCCTTTACCAGATATGTGTTTTGCAAAATTTTCTCCAAGTCTACAGTTTACCTATTGATTTTCTTTACAATGCCTTTTAATGAGCAGGCATTTCTAATTTTGATGAAGCCTAACTTAATCTTTTTTTTTCTTGTTTGCATATTGCTTTCTATGACTGTTTAAGAAATCTTTGCCTAGCCCCAAGTCATATTCTCCTATGTTTCCTCTAAAAGCCTTATGATTTCAGATTTTACATTCATTTATGATCCATCTCAAATTACTTTTTGTGTATAGTGTAAGGTAAGGGTTGAAATTAAATTTTTGTCATATGGATATCCAATTATTCTTGTACCATTTGTTGAACTACTTCCATTTATCACATTGGCTTGCTTTGCTTTATCTTTTTTTTTTAATTTTTTTAATAATTTATTTTGGATCATTAATCTACAATTACATGTGCAATATTATGATTATTAAACTACCCCCTTCATCAAGTCCCCCCCACCAACCCCATTATCTTTTTTATTGTTAGCTCTTTTATTTAGAAAAGTGGATGTGTAAAGTTCATAAAATAGTCACAAATGGAACACTTTCAAATAACCAGCTCCCATACCCTGGCAACCATACCATTACCAGCAACACAAAAACCCCCTTTGTGTTTTCTTGCAGTTACAACCTCTCCTTCTGCTGCAGTGGTAACCACTATTCTGATGTCTAATAACATAGATCAATTTTGCTTCTTTTTTATACTTCACAGAAAAGGAATCATATGCTGTGTACTCTTTTGTGTCTGGCTTCTTTCTCTCAATATTATGTTTATGAGAATTATCCATGTCATGTATAGCAAAAATGTGTTCATTTTCAGTGCTGCATATTATTTTATTGAATAGATATACTACATGGACACAACATTTGGGTTGTTTCCAGTGTTTGTTACAAATGGTGCTGCTATGAACATGTCTTTTGTTGCACATATGTATGTATTTCTGTTAGATGTATACTTAGAAAATAGAATTACTAGGTCATAAGGCATGCATATCTTACCATGTTAGTAGATGCTGCCAAACAGTTTTCTTAAGTGATTATTTCAATATGCACTCTCACTAGTAGTTTCTCCATATCCTTGACAACACTTGGTATTATTTATTTTTCTCATTTTATTTATTCTGGTGCAAATAACATTGTGATTTTAATTACAGTTCCCTGATTTAAAGGTCAAGTACCTTTTCATGTGTTTTTCAAACATTTATTTATCCTGTTGGAATTGTCATCTTTTCATTTGTCACCATTCTAGTGATTTACCTCCCTTTTCACTTACTAAAAAGCTATTGTACCTTCAAGTTCCCCTCAAATGTCACATCTTTGATGAAGCTTTTTCCACATCCTATGCCATATAAATGTTTCATCAGAATCTCTTCAGCACTTTGCACTCAGTTATAACATTTCACTTTTTATTGGTCATCTATTTTCACCCTTTAGTGGATTAAACTATTTGTTAGAGCAACTCCAGCTTAGTGTCATGGGTCCTGTCTCTTTGCAGTTACCTCCCTTACTAGGTAGGCATCAAGGGCAGAAACTCCACCTGTTTAATTCTATACACCTGCCTTTGTTCACTATCCCCACACTTACAGAGTGGCAAACACATAGTAGGCACTCCATAAACATTTGTTGAATTCAATGATGTATATTACTTTGGATCTGCACAGGGTCTCAGCAAATGGATGTTTGTCGAATTAATACTAAAATGGATTTTGTACAGGAAAAATTAAATCAAGCCACTGAAAGCTCTTCCATATCCCTGAGGCTCAGAACTAGACCTTGTATTCAATTTCCTAGGCTATAGGGCCAGGGGCTATTTTTCTTAGGTCCCTACCAAGTTCCTGGAATGTCAGTTCTATGGGGGTGGATTTTTTATCTCCAGTATCTAGAAGAGTGCCTAACACATATTATATTTATAACAGTGTTTGTCAAGTGAATGATAAGAAAGTCAACAAAGCAGCTTGAGCCTCCACCCTCTATCCCACACTACCCTGATGTTTCCAATGCTCCATTAGTGGCTGCTTCCTTCAAGTTATGATCTTTCAAAATACCAGTCCCCAAAGAGGTGACTCACTCAACCTTTCACATGTGCACTGTGATTGGCTCTTCACAAAGCATCTTCATGTCCAGTATCCCCTTTGATCTGTACAGAAATTTTCTGAGGTGGGCAGATCATGGGTTTTCATGCCCATTTTACAAAGGGGAAATGGAGACCCAGAGAAGTGAAATTATTTTGTTCCAAATTACTCAACTAGTAAGTGAAAAGGGCAAGACTTGAGGCCAGGTTTTCTTATTTCCATCCAGGAATTTTTCTATCACAAATGAATTTATCAGATTTTGAGGATGGAAGTACTTGAGAGTCCTGGGGATATGAATGAAATGAGAAGGAACTAGGGAGAAAACTACAAACAGGGAGAAGGATCCTGAAGGGAGGGGTGGGGACAGTTAAAGATGAGCCTGGTGCTATAGTTGATCTGCCTTTCTCCCTATTCTGCCTAGGAGTCCCAGTTTTAGCAGGGAGGCCAAGCCTGGTACCTACATCAGTGGAGCTCCCCCAGGGTGAACACTTCCCTAACTGGGAGAAATCCAGTCCAAGGGGTACTTGTGAAAGAAACAATATTTCAGGCCCTCTTTCTATCAGATTTAGTTTTAGGAGTTAGGAGATTTGGGGCAAGGTATTTGTTGGGGATAAAGATGTGATAAAAGTAGCCCTCAGGGCCCTGCCAGCCAGTCAGAAACAAAATCTCTTGAGTCCAGATTTCTGGGAAAGTGCTAATTGTGTGAAAGGGGTGGGAGTGGGTCCCAGCTTCTCATCCAACTACGGAAAGCTAAATAGAGCTACCAGAATCAGATGATTCAAATCAGTTACAGACCCATTTCCAACACTTCCTTTTTGAAGTACCTCATGAACAAGTCTGGGCTGAGAAGGAGGTTGGGAAGAACC
>JAVSCE010008370.1:0-13932 GCA_032199065.1 Smutsia gigantea | reverse complement strand
AACACTAAGAAAGGACAGTTTTGTACTGCAACACACAAAATTATAAAGCTTGTGTGGGCCAGAGAAGTAGACTGTTAATCCACTATGTATGTTAATAAAGATGATCCAAAATAAAAGTTCAGATGTTCTTTATAGATCATGTGACTGGAGAGTGGGATGGCTCTTGGGCAAGACAGGGCTTGTAGCACGATCACTCATAGGAAAGTCAGACCCTTGCATCTGGGGCTTCTCCAGAAAGTGCCAGTATTCCACATCAAGAGAAAAGCATGTGGATGAACCAGGCATCTTTTGTTCCCTGTGAACCCAGGCACATCCTCGGGGGACAAATAGAGAATGCACCATCCACAGGAGGTAATGGAGTTTCTATAAATAGGTAGACATCTCTGTACTAGACAGTAATCATTCATTTTAAGTGTATCCTAGGAGACAACAAGAAGAATAAGATGTATATGATCTGTGGTTGTGTGCAGAGAGGAAAAAAAAATTATTTTTGTATTAGTTTTATATGGAAAATGCTAATTGGAAATTTAAATTGGCCATATCTTTCTCTAGCAGTTTTTTTAAATTGAAGCATTAATAAAGTGTTTCAAGACCTATCAAAGGACCAAAATCAGAGTGAATAAATTGTTTGCTTCTTTGCAGAACCATAAATATTACTGCTACTATTAATGACATTAATATTTAATTAGAAGAAAAAAAATAGTTTATTATGAAAATATTTTAGTAAACCCAGACTTAGTTTTCTGAAAATAACATCACTCCCACATCTTGCTTGTTCATCCTTTCTAAAATTTTTATTTTGTTTTCTTTTTAAGAAATTGTCATCAGCCATATCGCCAAAGCCATGTCTTTCTATAATGTTCCTTTGATGGCTTTTAAGTAAAGCTTTCCCTTCTGTTTTGGGGAGCTATTTCAGCTAACCACTGAACACTTTTTAAAGATCACAAAAAGGAGATGGATTGAACTAATAAATCACATTCTTTTTCAACTTAAAGATTATGTTCCCTAGTGGCTATCTATCCAGTAGTTCACAGGGACTTTTCCTAAGATATTAGATGAAAAGACTCAAATAGAGGCCCTGAGTAGCATTTATGCATAACATTGGCACTGAATTTGCATAGGCCTCCATGAAGCAGGAAGCTTGCTTTCTGCCTAAAACATTTGTGTGTTATGCTTGGGTTTATTTTCCCAATACCATATCGTATCCATTCCATCACTTTACTCAAAATATTTATTGATCATAATTATGTCCCATAAATTGACTGATGAGAATAAATTGGGCCAGGCAGTCCTTGGGAGCTTTTCAATCATGGAAATGATTTCAGTCTTTGAGGGTTGTTTTGCTTTTCCTATTTTTGTTTTAGTTTTTTTTTATCCTATTCAAGAGAATATTCCAAACAGGAGGTTCTTAAAAGGACTCTCTAGGTATGGCTCACTCCTCTACTCATTCTGGTTTATCAAGAAAATCTAGACGTGGGAGGTGGACCAGGAGGGAAGAAAACACACCACGGAGTTAGAGTCAGGGAAGAGTCTCTGTGAAATACAAGATCATAGCTTCACCTGGTTCATGTTCCCTGGGCTCCCCTGGTCCCTGAGGCATGCTGTCTCCCGCTTAGAGCACGCATCACCATTGTTCAAGCTACTCCTTTACATGCCTGTTTCCCTCATCTTTTCATGGGTCAGTTGCTTTGGAAAAGATCTTCCCTGAGAATATAAATGGAAGAATCTTGAGATCTCACCCCTCAAGATGTAATTGCTTACTAGAATTTAAAACACTTATTCAAAAATTAAATAAAAACCTGCCAAGTCAGGCTACATCATTGTCTCTTTTGCTTACAAGAGGGACTAGAAAGAGCTGATGCCTAATTCTTATTAAAACGTCATGCTGGTGTAAAAATCCTGCTTCTTTGCCTTTTATGTCACAAGAGTAGTCTTACTTTTCACTGTGTTCTGGATTTAGTCTTACTTGAAATGAAATAAATATTATGTTCAATTTTCTTATCCATCAGGTTTCTTCATATGTGAAAACTTTCTTACTTCAGAGCAACGATCTGCTTATTGTCCTTTAAGAAATGATACCTTGCATGGTGGGGTTCTTCAGTATTTACATTCCATTTATTTGGATTCCATCCCTTTGAGAAAATGGCAGATCCTTTTGGTGCGCCTGCAGGAGAAGGGGTGTGCTTACATACAAAAGCAGAAACAACTTTTGTTTTTAACAAATAATTTTTTCATCTGGTTCAAACAAGGATTTCTGCACAATCTATCAGTTGATCCTACCACACAGAAAATCTGATTCAGTTGTTTGACAGGAAACTGGTTTGGATGAGTTTATTATTATTTTTTTTTATTTTAAAGAAAATAGCTCAGAATTTCAGTATTACCATTTTAAAAATCAGAGCTTAATTTCTTATTAGAATGACAATCACTCAATTTTCTCCTTTGCCTTATTCTTTTTTACATGTTCTTTAAATTGTTAACCATTTTACAGCTTCATGGAGCAATGTGTTAGCTTCAGTATATAACAGTGAAGAGCTAATTATAAATACTAATCAAAATCAAACAACCTACCACTTTAATAGTCTTGTAGAGTTTTATCTGCCAAATAAATGGTTAGCACCTGGATTGGCTAGGCTACCATTTTTGTATTAAATGCACAATACTCACCACTTTCTCCAATTCAATTTTGTACTCACTTTCTGTATTTAAAGATATTTTTAATTAATTAGCTAATCCTAGTAGAAAACGGGAAATATTAAGCAGTTCTAGAAAGAGGTTTTTCTAGCAACTGTAATTTTTGTTGTTCATATGTTCTGTTTTGATAGAAAAAAAGATGTTTTCTGTCTTCTGTGTCTAAAGCAAAATTGTTCTTATTTTTGACAGAAATTTCTAAACCCATAGTTTCTTGTAATATCAGAATCACTGAATTTTTTAAATCAGATTTACAAAGAGAAGCATAAAAATCATGATCATATCTGCTGTTTTCCAGAACCCTTTCACTTACCAATTTGGTTATGATGCACCGCCGTATAGTTTCCATCATGTTTCTTGTGCTAGAGGTTTATTGAGTATCTTGGATCTGTGCATTTATAGTTCCATCAATTTGAACAATTTTCTTCAATATTTCTCCAAATATGTTTATGTCTCACCTCTCTCTCCTCTCTTTTGGGAACTCTAATTAGATGTATAGTTGGTCCTTTTAAGATACTCTGTTTTCTTGTTTAGACTTGTTTCTCCATACATAATCTTTTCTACTGCAATGTCTAATCTACCTTAAATCCCACCCAGTCTTTACTTGTTCAAGCTTATTTCTGGCTTCTTCAACATAAGCAACATAATATTAATAACAATTAACTGTTTAAATGACCTAATCTAATCATGTTATCTGTCAACTACAGGTCAATTCCAAATGATTGGTTTATCTCCTAATTATTTTCTTGCTTCTTTGCGAACCTTTAAGTGCCAGACACTGAGCTGTGCCTTGGTGGGTGCTGGATATTTTTGTATACCAATAGTATTCTTGAGTTTTGCTCTGGTACTAAGACAGTTTGTTCCTATTGGGTCTTATTTTTAAGTTTTGTTAGCAGAACCACAACAGCATTCAGTGTAGGGTTAATTTTCCCCACAATTGTTGCAAGCTTCTTTTTAGTGAGCTAATAGATGCCCTCCAAATTATGAGGTTCTCCCCTCTAACTGTTGGAAACAGGCAGTATTTCTGGCCCTTTGTGGGTTCTGGGTACTGCTTCCTCTAATTCTTTCAAAAGGTTTTCTCCCCTAGGTTTCGGTAGTTTCGTCACACATGTGTCCTAACTGGTAGAAAGCTGAACGCCCCTCTGCAGACTCCTGGAGTTCTCTGTGCAGCTGTCTCTGCTCTGATGCTCTGTGATCTCAAATACCTTGGCTTCCCTAGACACAGCTGTCTCCTCAACTCATGAGATTGCTGGGCCCGGCCTGGCTTCCCTCCTTTACTGTGGTCTGGAAACTTTCTCAAGGCAATTGTAGGGCTCAACTGATGTGTTTTCCATCTCTCAGAGATCCTTCTCTCATGATGTCCAATGTTTCGAAAGATGTTATTTCATGTGTTTTGTCTGGCTTTCTAATTGTTTCAGGCAGAAGCATAAATTCAGTCCTTATTACTCCATCAGAAGCAGATTTTCCAGGGTGGCTCTTAAAACATAAATAATTCTATGTCAGTCCCTTGCTCCAAATCTCCAAATCATTTCCCTTTAAACACTCCTTATGAAGGTCCACAAGACTCTACATGTTCTGGCTCCCACTTACCTCTCAGATTTCATCTACCATCCTCACCCCACCTTACAGTTAATGGTTGTCTTGCTATCCTTCCAATATGCCAAGCTTATTCTTGCCTCAGGGCCTTTGCTCCTCTGTACCTGGAACATCTTTTTCTCAGATTTTCCAATAGCTGACTCCTTCCCTTTATTCAGGATTCTACTCACATACTGTCTCCTCAACAGAGCCATGCTATCTGTAATAGCTCTGTACCTTCTGCTCACTGTTTTCCTTACACTGCTTTATTTTTCTAATGATCCCTTATCCTCAACATTATCTTACATAATTATTTACATTTCTTATTGTCTGTTTCTTCTATAAATTAAGGGAAATGACTTTTTATTATTCACTGCTCTATCTCCAGAGCTTACAGCATTGCCTGGCACTAACTAGGTGTTCATTATGTATTCTTTACATGTGTGGAAGGAGGGTTGGATGACATAACCTCAAACTTAAAGGATGACAGAGGATCTATATAGGAAGTTAGGTGCTGATTCACATTTCAGATAACTCTTGTGCTATCAGCAGAGAGTAGACGGTTAGAAAAATAAAAATGTGTTTTTATAGGAAGGGAGTTAAGAAATTGCTGTCTTCTTGCTCCTTCAGAATTTAAAGGAAATCAACAACAACCCAGACGCCAGAAGATACAAGAGTTGAACATTTGCTCTGATGACCTCCCTCCCCTGATTTTTGTTTATTTCTTGTTGCTTCAGCTATGTTTGTCTTTCCTTTTGTCTGGCAAATCCTCCATGTGACTTGAAAGGCAATTTCCCTACCCTGTGGATGGCTGCATTCATGGTTCTTTTATCTTAAGTCCATTAAGGCTACTTACTTTGCCCTGTATGACCAACAGTCCTATTTTTTTGTGGAGCCTGACCAAACTTTGTCACTTGTAAGGCACAAAAAGAAGTTTGCAGCTGCAGAGGACACGTCCTCCCAAAACTCCTATGCCATCTTTCACAGTCATCTTTACAAACACATTTTTCTCCATTACTTTATCTATAACATGGCCCTACAGCTTGGCTGAAGTCATCCTGTCACTTGTGTTTATTACTAACATGCCAAGCATCCTCAAAGATAGCATGACCTGATGACTTGTTTAGAAGATGTCGGCGTGAGTAGGGCACTGGAAATTTCCTCCCAAAACCATATATATTTTTGAAAATACAACAAATACAACTACTCCTAAAAGAGAGACCAGAAGATACAATACAACAGCCAGGCTACACCTACATCTGCAAGAACGCAGCATCTCATGAAAAGGGTAAGATACAAAGCCATAACCCGGTGGGACCTGAGCACTCCCCCCACCCCAGCTCACCAGTGGAAGGAAAAGAATCAGAGTGGGGAGGGAGTAGAAGCACAGGACTGCTAAATAACCAGCCCTATTAATCTGCACCAGGAACACAGACACACATTGCATATGTACTGGATATTAGAGAAATGGAAAAGTAAAATCCAAGACAGGGACTGTAAGCAGGTCCCCACAGCCGGCTCCCTTGGGACAAAAGAAAAATGGGTGCTTTTTAAAAGTCTTAAAGGGACAAGGGCTTAAGAGCTGGACAAAATCGTCCCAGCACACTCAGCACAGCAGGTGGGGAATCTTAAGGAACTCCAAGTGCCCTAACCCCCTGGGGGGTAACCCAGCCCAAAAGCCCCTTATGTCAATAAGCAGCCTGCCATTCATTCCCCCATGTGGTGCTGCAAGCAAACTGGCTGACCCGCCACAGCCGCAGAACAGCCGAGGAACAGCCCGGCCCACAGCAACCACACAGAGTCTTCTCCCAGCACACAGCTTACCGGGACAGACCCAGGGGCCGCTGCCAGTGTGCAGCTGCCCAGCACAGACAGAGGAAACTAGAGCAAGGTCTGGAAGGCATGAAGGGGCGCCGCTCTCACAGGAGAACACACCCGGTGCATCTGCGACGCCCCCACAGGGCTCTAGGCTATCC
Organism: Smutsia gigantea; assembly: GCA_032199065.1. Taxonomy (NCBI): domain Eukaryota; kingdom Metazoa; phylum Chordata; class Mammalia; order Pholidota; family Manidae; genus Smutsia; species Smutsia gigantea. Next base: position 7,690 of record JAVSCE010008370.1, on the reverse strand, counting down.
TGAGGGCTGCCCCGCCCACAGAAGCTCAGGAGATTATCCCAGAGAATGCTCCCTGTGTGCGGGTAACTGGCACAGGCAGCAGAAGCCAGAGCAAGGTCAGGAAGGCAAGAAGGGACGCCGTTCTCGCAGGAGAACACAGCTGGTGCTCCTGTGAACCCCCCTAGGGATGTTCTAGGACCACTCTGCCCACAATAGCTAAGGAGATTATCCCAGAGAATGCTCCCTGTGTGTGGGTAACCAACACAGGCAGTGGAGAAGGGCAAGGTGACCAGCAAGCAGGAAGGTACTTTGTTCTCCCAGCTGACACCTGCGCCACCTGCGACCACTTCTATCACCATGAAAAGGCAGAAGAATCTGGTCCAGTCAAAAATCACTCAGACAACCCCAGAGAGAGGGCCTGGTGGGATAGATATAACCAATCTTCCTGAAAAAGAATAGAAAATAAAAGTCATAACCATGCTGATGGACCGGCACAGAAATATGCAAGGGCTAAGGGATGAAGTCCAGAGGAAGATAACAGATATGAAACAATCAATAGAAGGTCTTAAGAGCAGACTAGACGAGGTGCAAGAGACTATTAATGGAAAAGAAATCAGAGAACAGGAATACAGAGAAGCTGAGGCAGAGAGAGATAAAAGGATCTCTAGGAATGAAAGAATATTAAGAGAACTGTGTGACCAATCCAAACAGAACAATATTTGCATTAAAGGGGTACCAGAAGAAGAAGAAGAGAGAAAAAGGGATAGAAAGTGCCTTTGAAGAAATAATTGCTGAAAACTTCCCCAAGCTGGGGAAAGAAATAGTCTCTCAAGCCATGGAAGCCCACAGATCTCCCAACACAAGGGACGCAAGGAAGACAACACCAAGACACGTAATAACTAAGATGGCAAAGATAAAAAATAAAGACAGAGTATTAAAGGCAGCCAGAGAGAGAAAAAAGATCACGTAGAAAAGAAAGCCCATTGGGCTATCATCAGACTTCTCAACAGAAACTTTACAGGCCAGAAGAGAATGGCATGATATATTTAATGCAATGAAACAGAATGGCCTTGAACCAAGAATACTGCATCCAGCACGATTATCATTTAAATGTGAAGGAGGGATTAAACAATTTCCAGACAAGCAAAACTTGAGGGAATTTGCCTCCCACAAACCACCTCTACAGGATATTTTAAAGGGAGTGCTCTAGATGGAGGCACTCCTAAGGTTAAATAGATGTCACCAGAGAAAATAAAATCACAGCAAAGAAAGCAGACCAACCAAATACTAACTAAAAGCAAAAAATAAAATCAACTATGCACAAAAGCAGTCAAAGGAAACACAAAAGAGTACAGAACACCTAACATATAAAGAATGGAGGAGGAAGAAGAAGAAGGGAGAGAAATAAAGAATCATCAGAATGTGTTTATAATAGCTTAATAAGAGAGTTAAGTTAGACAGTTAGATAGTAAAGAAGCTATCCTTGAACCTTTGGTAACCACGAATCCAAAGCCTGCAATAGCAATAAGTACATATCTTATGATAATCACCCTAAATGTAAATGGACAGAGTGCACCAATCAAAAGACACAGAGTAACAGACTGGATAAAAAAGCAAGACCCATCTATATGCTGCTTACAAGAGACTCGCCTCAAACCCAAAGACATACACAGACTAAAAGTGAAGGGGTGGAAAAAGATATTTCATGCAAACAATAGGGAGAAAAAACCAGGTATTGCAGTACTTATATCAGACAAAATAGACTTCGAAACAAAGAAAGTAACAAGAGATAAAGAAGGACATTACATATTGATAAAGTGGTTAGTCCAACAAGAGGATATAACCATTATAAATATATATGCACCCAACACAGAAGCACCTACTTATGTGAAACAAATAATAACAGATTTAAGGGAGGAAATAGAATGCAATACATTCATTCTAGGAGACATCAACACACTACTCACCCCAAAGGACAGATCAACCAGATAGAAAATAAGCAAGGAAGCAGAGGCACTGAACAACACATTAGAACAGTTGGACCTAACAGACATCTATAGAACTCTACACCCAAAAGCAGCAGGATACACATTCTTCTCAAGTACACATGGAACTTCCAGAAGACCACATACTAGGCCACAAAAAAGCCTCAGTAAATTCGCAAAGATTCAGATTCTACCAACCAACTTCTCAGATCACAAAGGTATAAAACTAGAAATAAATTGTACAAATAAAACAAGAAGACTCACAAACACATGGAGGCTTAACAACATGCTCCTAAATAATCAATGGATCAATGACAAATTAAAACAGAGATCAAGTTATATATGGAAACAAATGAAAACAACAGCACAAAGCCCCACTTCTGTAGGACACAGTGAAGGCAGTTCTAAGAAGAAAGTATATAGCAATCCAGGTCTATTTAAAGAAGGAAGAATAATCCCAAATGAATAGTCTAAAGTCACGATTATTGAAACTGGAAAAAGAAGAGCAAATGAGGCCCAAAGTCAGCAGAAGGAGGGACATAATAAAGATCAGAGAAGAAATAAATAAAACTGAGAAGACTAAAACAATAGAAAAAAAATCAGTGAAACCAAGAATTGATTCTTTGAGAAAATAAACAAAATAGATAAACCCCTAGCCAGACTTATTAAGAGAAAAAGAGAATCTACACACATAAACAGAATCAGAAATGAGAAAGGAAAAATCACAACAGACCCCACAGAAATACAAAGAATTACTAGAGAATACTAGGAAAATCTATATGCTAACAAACTTGGTAATCTGGAAGAAATGGACAACTTCCTAGAAAAATACAATCTTCCAAGACTAACCAAGGAAGAAACAGAAAATCTAAACAGACCAATTGCCAGCAACAAAATTGAATTGGTAATCAAAAACCTACCCAAGAACAAAACCCCCAGGCCAGATGGATTCACCACTGAATTTTACCAGACATATAGAGAGCACATAATACCCATTCTCCTTGAAGTTTTCCAAAAAATAGAAGAGGAGGGAATACTTCCAAACTCATTCTATGAAGCCAGCATCACTCTAATACCATAAACCAGGCAAATACCCCACAGAAAAAGAAAATTACAGACCAATATCCCTGATGAACATAGATGCAAAAATACTCAACAAAATATTACCAAACCAAATTCAAAAATACATCAAGAGGATCATACACCATGATCAAATGGGATTCATCTCAAGGATGCAAGGATGGTACAACATTCGAAAATCCATCAACATCACCCACCACATCAACACAAAGAAGGACAGAGACCACACGATCATCTCCATAGATGCTGAAAAAGCATTCAACAAAATTCAGCATCCATTCATGATTAAAACTCTCAACAAAATGGGTATAGAGGGCAAGTACCTCAACATCATAAAGGCTATATATGACAAACCCACTGTCAACATCATATTTAACTGTGAAAAGCTGAAAGCTTTTCCTCTAAGATCAAGAACAAGACAAGGATGCCCACTCTCACCACTTTTATTCAACACAGTAGTGGAGGTCCTACCATGGCAATAAGACAACACAAAGAAATAAAAGGCATCCAGATTTGTAAGGAAAAAGTCAAACTGTCACTGTTTGCAGATGACATGATATTGCACATAAAAAAACCCTAAAGAATCCACTCCAAAACTACTAGAACTAATATCTGAATTCAGCAAGGTTGCAGGATACAAAATTAATACACAGAAATCTGTTGCATGTCTATACACTAACAATGAGCTAGCAGAAACAGAAATCAGGAAAACAATTGCATTCACAATTGCATCGAAAAGAATAAAATACCCAGGAATAAACCTAACCAAGGAAGTGAAAGACCTATACCCTGAAAATGACAAGACACTCTTAAGAGAAATTAAAGAGGACACTAACAAATGGAAACTCATCCCATGCTCTTGGGTAGGAAGAATTAATGTTGCCAAAATGTCCATCCTGCCTAAAGCAATCTACAAATTCAATGCAATCCCTATCAAAATACCAACACCATTCTTCAACAACTGGAACAAATAGTTCTAAAATTCATATGGAACCATAAAAGACCCCGCATAGCCAAAGCAATCCTGAGAAGGACAAATAAAGCAGGGGAGATCTCGCTTCCCAACTTCAAGCTCTACTACAAAGCCACAGTCATCAAGACAATTTGGTACTGGTACAAGAACAGACCCACAGACCAGTGGAACAGAATAGAAAGTCCAGATATTAACCCAAACATATATGGTCAATTAATATACGATAAAGGAGCCATGGCTATACAATGGGGAAATAACAGCCTCTTCAACAACTGGTGTTGGCAAAACTGGACAGCTACATGTAAGAGAATGAAACTGGATCATTGTCTAACCCCATACACAAAAGTAAATTCAAAATGGATCAAAGGCCTAAATGTAATAAGTCATGAAACCATAAAGCTATTAGAAAAAAATATAGGTAAAAATCTCTTGCACATAAACATGAGCAACTTCTTTATGAACATATCTTCCCAGGCAAGGGAAACAAAAGCAAAAATGAACAAGTGGGACTATATCAAGCTGTAAAGCTTCTGTATAGCAAAGGACACCATCAGTAGAACAAAAAGGCATCCTGCAGTATGGGAGAATATATTCATCAATTGGACATATCCAATAAAGCATTGACATCCAAAATATATAAAGAACTCATGCACCTGAACAAACAAAGAGCAAATAATCCAATTAAAAAATGGACAGAGGATCTGAACAGACACTTCTCCCAAGAAGAAATTCAGATGGCCAACAGGCACATGAAAAGATGCTCCACGTCGCTAATTATCAGAGAAATGCAAATTAAAACCACAATGAGATATCACCTCACACCAGTAAGGATGGCCAACATCCAAAAGACAAACAACAACAAATGTTGGCGAGGATGTGGAGAAAGGGGAACCCTCCTACACTGCTGGTGGGACTGCAAATTAGTTCAACCATTGTGGATAGCAGTATGGAGGTTCCTTAAAAAACTCAAAATAGAAATACCATTTGACCCAGGAATTCCACTCCTAGGAATTTACCCTAAGAATGCAGCAGCACAGTTTCAAAAAGACATATGCACCCCTATGTTTATCACAGCAGTATTTACAATAGCCAAGAAATGGAAGCAACCTAAGTGTCCATCAGTAGATGAATGGATAAAGAAGTGGTACATATACACAATGGAATATTATTCAGCCATAAGAAGAAAACAAATACTACCATTTGCAACAACATGGTTGGAGCTAGAGGGTATTATGCTCAGTGAAATAAACCAGACAGAGAAAGACAAGTATCAAATGATTTCACTCATCTGTTGAGTATAAGAACAAAGAAAAAAACTGAAGGAACAAAACAGCAGCAGACTCACAGAACCCAAGAATGGACTAACAGTTACCAAAGGGAAAGGGACTGGAGAGGACGGGTGGGAAGGGAGGGATAAGGGGGAAAAAGGGGCATTACAATTAACACACATAATGTAGGGCAGAGGGCACAGGGAAGGCAGTACAACAAAGAGAAGACAAGTAGTGATTCGCATCTTACTACGCTGATGGACAGTGACTGTAAGGGGTATGTGGTGGGGACTTGATAATGGGGGGAGTCTAGTAAATATAATATTGCTTATGTAATTGTAGATTAATGATACCAAAATAAAAATAAATAAATAAAAAGATAGCATGACCTACACCTTGGTTTCAAGATACAGAATTTGGAAGTTGATATTAAATATGATTAGACCTGATTCTGTAGATATTCCTCACTGAATTTTTAAGTAAAAAATCCAATAATTTTTTTCTAGATGAAAGCAGTTCTGTTAGGAAGTGAATATGTGGATTTTATCTATGGCCCTCATTTATAAATGTATGCATCTGTAAGATATTACAGATTCTTTCCTGGAGGAAAGGTTCTCTCACTCCCCACCTGAGACTCCTCAGAATAAACAGATTTAATGACTTACCAAGTTATGCCCTGACACATGGAATATTTATCCTGATATCCTTCCCTGAAAAATTGTGATGGTATGATGGATGGGGAGGGAACAGAGGAGAGAATACCTTCTGATTCTTCAGGCAGAGAGGCAGGGCTGGATTTGCAAGTCAAGTTATCCTGGCTTGATAAACTCCTATTTCAGGGAACAAAAAAATATAATTACCAATAATATCCCTGGGGAGGAGAGCTATAGCCACTCCCACAGAAAAAGTAAATCCAAAGAAGGGAGAGGTTGGTCTTTCTTTGAAAGAGAACCTCCTGGTAGGGTGGAGAGTGTGAAGCAGGTTGGGAGACGTAACTCATAGTCCTATGTTTGTCACTCCCAGCCTCAGTTTCCTTATCTATTCTTGACATTTGTCTTGATATTTTCTCTGATTCTCAAAGATGTGAGGATCAGAAGAGTGGCTGAGTGGAGCTCCTCTTGCTAACCTCATGTGACCACTTACTCTTGAGTCTTCCTGGTTTCAGAAGGGGGAAGGCGGAGGTATCAACCTGTAGGTCCCCTAAAGGCAGAAGTCTGCATAGGTTATCCTCTGGGACCAGCTCTGGGCAAAACTGAAAAGACAGCTGACTGAGTCTTCAGGCCTTTCCTGCCCTTATCCTTGTTCTGTGCTTCCTGCTGCCTTAAGATTGCATCTGACTTATTCTATTAAAACACCCACAAATAATGGTCTGAATGATAAGTAAGGCTCCATACACTCCTTTCTAGATTGTGTGCTTTATAATAGAGGACAACCTCTCTTTAAGTCAAAGGAATGGATCTCTAATTGGTGAATCTTACGCCTTAATGTGTTGGTCAGTGAGGATTCTCAGCACCCAGGAAATCACACAACATAAAAAATAATATATATGTATTTTTTTTCCTAGCCCTTTGAGAGCTTGATAGTACAGTAGTGGTTCTCAACTCTAGATGCACATTAGAATCTCTGAGTCTTTAAAGAAATATCTGATGCCTCAGGCCCTGCCTACAAAGATTCTGACTTAATTGGTCCGGGGTACAACATGGGCACTGGGATTTCTAAAAGCTTTGCAGGTAATTTTAATGGGAAGCCAGATTGAAAGCCATTCTTACACAGGAACAAAAGCCCTTGTGTCCTTTCCTCCTTTCTCTCCAAACCCACCCTGTCTGTAGGCCCCTGGCACACCTGACAGTTCTCTCTTTCTTTCTTCTGCCTCCCTGCTCCCCTCTGAGCAGCCAGCATGGTTTTACGGACAGCCCCAGGGTGGAGAAGGAGCACTTCCCTCCCTGGAAAGGGATTTTCTCTGAGGATGTGCTGGTGGGGCTGCTGACTTGCCCCTGCGTGGGCCTGAGCAGGCGTGCTGGGGCCCACTGGGGAGAATAACCCGCTCTTTATTCTCTAAGAGTATTTTTCTAGTATATGCACTTACTGTGGGAATTTTCTGAGCAATTTGATTCAAACTGCAATCTATTTCTGCTCCTACAAGTACCACAAATCAATACAGCAGTTTCTATTGTAAGGTAGTGAGATTGAGCCCTGGTATTAATGTTTGATGTGCTGAGAAATCCATACATTTACTCAGAGCCTTTTTCTAAAAACCTTGATCATAGCCTTTCTTGTAAGTTCCGGAGAGAGAGTCATATACACCTGATGGGCCTTTGAATGAATCAGGTACAACTAAGTCTCCTAATTTGATAGCATTTGGTTAATTAATTGTCCTTGCAGAGAACGGGGTCCTCTTGGGCTGG